>CM076574.1:1304934663-1305039128 GCA_034641835.2 Pinus albicaulis
CATTTAACAATGGAAGCCACTCAGGTAAGACCATATTTATATCAGGCTTTCCAAAAAGCCTGCATAACATAGCAGCAGCAAAACAATATGGAGAGGTAAGTGACCCAATACTATACATACCGTGTTTGTTTTTCTTCAATGGTTCATCTCTTTTGGTCCATTCCTATGTGCATTCCGCCAAATTTGCATGTTCTTTGGCAAAATTCTCCATAAATTGTTTATTATAAGTTGCCTGAGGTTCCGGAAAATGATACATCAGCCTCAAATCTTCCATAGTGAACGACCCGATTAGCTCTTGATTTGGAGTTCTAAATTGCTTGTCTGAAATATCGGTGCTGTCCAGCACCCATTTCACCATGTCTGTATACGGAAGGATTCTTGGTCTTGCCACTATCCTATGCAGAAATGAACAAGCCAGTTCTTTAAGGGTTGCCTTAGATGAATTACTTGAGCCTGCAGTAGCCGCAACTTGCGTCACCATGGGATTTTCTTCTTCAAGAAAATTATAAATTCCTTCCCAGGTGGTTATACTGGCATCCTTATTGCAAGAAGTGTCTGCATACAGTGAAGCCATTTCTCTGTTTTTGAAACTTGAAATCTTCTCTTTCTTACCCATAATGTTCTGTGAACTCTTTGTATAGTCTTTTGCTCCTTCGTACCTGCGGTTTTACGAGTTAAGTGAGAGTAATGACATGAGAAGGGTGATGAGATAGTTTTGAATGCAAACAGTGGATGAAATATATTATTCTAATGGAAACAACCTTTCAATCAAAACAAATTTTTTTTTATTGATAATTGACAATCCATTCATTAATTCAATCATTTAAAGCGAATAACGGATATTGATTTATGAAAAGATTTACATTGGATAACGAGCTTTTAAGAATCTGTGATATTGCGATCTGCGATTTGCTATGCAATATCGCAATATCGCAATATCGCAAATCGCATATTTCTCAAAGCTTAACCATCGCAAAATCGTGCATATCATGAAATCGCAAATCGCAAAATCGCGAAATCGCAAATATCGCAAATCACAAAATCGCGAAATCACAAATCTCAAAATCGCGAAATCGCAAATATAAAGTATTCGTTTAACAATTTTCTGCGATATGGGATTTGTGACCAGTGTTTTAGCGTATAAGCTTTTTGGGATCACATTATCACAATATCGCAAAGTCGTAGTTTAAAATATTTAGTTTTACAAAAGATATCTACCATTTGCGATGGATGCGCTATTTCGCTCAAAGAAAGATTTTATTGTAATCTATCATAAACTTAAGTTTTTTCTTAAGGATTTGCTAAGGAATTTTCCTAAGTTATGATAGAAAGTTTTATTTGAAAAGGGAAACAAATAATGATTGATTTTTTTGGATTTTTTAACTAAGGGTCCTCATTTATTTAGTATTATTACTAATATTAAATAAAAAGGGGGGTTGTTGCTGGTCACAACAATTGGCGATTCACTGAAAGAAACAGTTATCTCTGAAAAAATAAAATGAATACTATATTTCTAGTAAGTAAATATTTTTAAAGATAATGAAAACTATCTTAGGATATTTCAAATAAAATCTAACTATGAAAAATAAATAAAAATCATTCACAATTTCTTTCTAATTCCTTAAGAATGAAAACACTTTTAGGTTATCTCAAGCTTTGATCGGTGTTAATAATGAAGTAAGTGGATTTCTCCAAGTTTAGTTTTATGATATACTCTATTGCCATAGGTATTGCCTCTGCTGCCTGCAAACGTTCATAGTCTTGACAGGGTTACCTTTAAACCATTAACCATTCATTGTCCCATCCAACTAAAATTATGACTTTTTAAAAGATAAATTCATAAGACATATTATCTCATGTTTTTGTGTTTTACTTATTTTTTATTTTTAAGAGCCATTGTTCTGGTTTGGTAGCCAGTTAATAACAATGCCATTCACTAGTTGTAATTAAACTGAACAAGCTGGCTCGTGATGAGACCCCTTGTCTTATATTTATAAGCCATTACCCTGTTTTGGTATGCAATATTGGTAATGTCAGTTTCATCACTTCTTATGAACATGGTAAGTCGGCTCATAATGAGACCTCTTATCTCTTAAATTTTCATATAATTTCTCAGAATTACATTCGAAAAAATCACAAATTAAATGGATGGGGTGAAACAGTTTTATCCTTAAGAATCAATGGATGACATTTTTCAGAGTTTCTTAAGTACCAAGACTTTGAAAAATCTTTACCTTTATAGATAACCTTTCTCTGCTCAATAAACTTATAATGATTTTCCATTCTCTTCATGTTTTCAAAAGATCATGCAAATGATTGGAATAATCTTTCAAAGTTTAACATCTTATTTCAAACTATCCAAAAACTGTGATCATCTCTTTAAAAATTATTATTTACACAAAATAAACATTTATGATATTTTTCCTAAGAAATTTTCTTAATAGTAAATAGTGAATTAGAGACTTATTAAAAACCTTTATTTGCAAGAACAATTAAAAAATTTGCAGAAAGGAATATGTACAATTTAAGAAGGTGTTACCTCCTTATGAAAAGAATTTCTTCAGGATAAGCCCATTTACAGGAAGAGATTCTCTCTTTCCTGTTAGATCTTAGAGTATGAACGTATTTGAGCCTATCTTTTCAGTGATCTGAAATGGTCCAAGCCACATTTTCTGAAACTTTGTAGTTTACCCTTTTCTTCGTGTGCTTTATTCCATTTCAGAACAAGATCACCAATTGACAAAATTTTTGAGCCAGTAGAACTTGCATCAAAAGAAGATTTTACAAGCTGTTGATGTTTTTCATGAATAATTTTTGCTTTATCTCTATCTTCTTCAAGTTTAAGGATTTGATCATATCTCAATTGAATGGATGAAGAAGGATTTTCTTCAATAAATTGCACTAGGGCTAATGATGGAAGAGCTAAATTTGATGGTATCACTGCTTCTTTTCCATAAACTAAATTGAAAGGTGAAGTTCCTATTGAAGATTTTTCAGTAATATGATCAGCCCATAGTGCAAAGATTAAAGACTTGTGCCAATTCTTTTGATTTTGATCAATGGTCCTTTTAATGATTTTGATCAGATTTTTGTTAGTGGATTTAGCCAAACCATTACCTTGTGGATAATCATTTGCTGAATATTTCAATTTAAAACCTCTCTTGATTGCAAATTCTATTAAACTATTTCCGGAAAAGTAAGATGCATTATCAAAGACAAGAGCGTTAGGTACACCAAACCTGGTTATGATGAATTGATCTATGAAATCAATAATTGCATCAGAATTGGCTACCTTCAATGGGATTGCTTCTACCCATTTTGTGAAATATTCTGTTGCTGTAAGGATATATTTATGTTGTTTGGAAGAATGAGGTATGATTTCACTAATAATGTCAAGTCCCCATTGTTCGAATGGTTGCTCAATACTTACTGGTTGCAAAGGAAAAGCTGGTTTCCTTTGTCTTCCACTTGCAGTTTGACAAATTCTGCACTTCCTTACATAATCATGCGTATCTTTAAAAAGGGTAGGCCAGTAATAACCAACACGAATTATTTTGTGAGCTGTGGTATCACCTCCAAAATGACCTCCTGCTGGTCCATCATGCAATTCCTACAAAACCTTTTCAGCTTCAGTCTTTTCAAGACATCTTAATAAGATTGAATCATAATTTTTTCTGAATAACACATTATCAATGATCTCATATTTAATAACCTTTAATCTTAAAGCATGTTTGCTCTTATATCTGAGATTAGAAGGAGCATACCCATTTTTCAAGTAATAGATAAGATCAACATACTGAGATTCAGAGTCTGTAACACTTATCTGACTTACTTGAATGTCTTGGTTTTCTGGTATGTTATGAGCTCCTGCCAATAATCTGTAAAAACCTTGTCCTCTAACAATCTTAGTAGGTTTAATTTCAATATCATATTCTTGCAAAGCTATAACCCAATTAGCTCTCTTTTCTCCTACTTATTTTTGAATTAATAATTGTCTCACTGCAGAAAATGGGACAATGATTTTCGTATGTGTTTTCAAGAGAAAAGGTCTAAAATGTTTGATTGATTTAAACACGGAAAAGGCTTGTTTGTCAACATCGGAATAATTAAGCTAAGCTCCTTGCAGATTTGAGCTAAAGAAAGAAATTGGTGCTTCAATTTTCTGATCATTGAGCTGTGTTAAAACAGCTGCATAGGATGTTTCGGTGGCCAAAGTATACAAAGTAAAATCTTTAGAAAAATATGGGGTATTCAATGCTGGTGCATTAATAATCGCTTGTTTGATTGCCTCAAAGGCTTCTTTCTCTCTATTCCCACATTTGAATACTGAATTCTTCTTGATCATATTTTGCATAGGTAAAACAATTTGAGAAAAATCAGGAATGAATCTTTTTACAAAATTGATTTTCCCAAGAAATGATTGCATGGATTTTTTGTTACGAGGTAAAGAAATATCAGAAATTTCTTTCACTCTATCTGGATCAATATATATACCATCTTTTGACACAATAAATCCTAAGATTTTTCCTTCATCTAAAGCAAAGAAAGATTTCTTTGGATTTAAGGAAATACCAAACCTTCTACATCTTTCAAATATTTTCTTTAGATCATGTAGATGATTGGCTCTCTTTTTTGAAAATATTGTTATGTCATCAAGATAAACAACAACTTATTGATTGATCATACCTTTAAATGCTATGTCCATGGCTCTTTGGAAAGTTGCTCCTGCATTTATTAGACCAAAAGGCATTTTCTGATAAGCATAGGTTCCCCATTTTGTTCTGAAAGTTGTTTTCAATCTGTCATCTGGATGAAATAAAACTTGATTATAGCCTGAAAATACATCAAGAAAGGACATGAGTTCAGAACTAGCTACCTTTTGAAGTATCTGTTCCATGGTTGGCAATGGGAAATTGTCTTTTAAACATGCCTTGTTTAAATTTCTAAAATCAATACAGATTCTTATATCACCATTTTTCTTCCTTACAGGTACCATATTGGAAACCCAATTGGAGTGCCTTACAAGAAAAATGATTTTGGCTTTTAAAAGTTTATTAAGCTCTGATTTGACTTGACCTTCGAGATTTGGATGAACCTTTCTTAACTTTTGTTGAACAAGTTTAATATCAGGAAGCATTGGAATTGTGTGTTGAATAACCGAAGTATCATACGTTTTTAAATCATCATAATTCCAAGCAAAAACATTTTTATATTTGTTCTGAAGTTTAATGAAAGCATTCCTTTCCTCTGGTGTTAAATTGAGTCCTAAATTAATGTTTTGAGGTTTAGAGTCAGAACCAAGATTTACTAATTCAAACTTCAAAGTGGAACTTTGAAGTTTAGCATTAGTGACTTTCTTGAATCTGTCTTTAATATCATATAAATCCTCTAATTTAAAAACAGATTTCGGAATGGGATTTTCATTACCTTTTGAGGCAATTTGTAAATCATGATCATTCTCATCAATAATTTGTTCATCATATGATTTCTCTGAAGTCATGAAATTTAAAATATCTTGATCATGATAGAATACTCTCCAATTTGTGACATTATCTGGGATAGATGGGCAAAAAATAAATTCTACTGAAAATCTATCAGGACTGCAATCTTCAGCTGGAAGGAGTTTGGATGCAACATTTGCTAACAAATCAGCTGATGCATTTTGACTCCTAGGAATAGCAGAAATATTGAATGCTAAAAAATGAGTAGTAAGATCTTGAACTAAGGTTTAATAGTGTTTAAGATGTCCTGAAAGGCAATGGATAGTATTCCTAACTTGTTTTATGAAAATTTCGGAATCACCAAAGACTTTCAAGTATTTAACATCTAACCCTATAGCTTTATAAAGTCCTTGAATCAAGGCTTCATACTCTGCGGTATTGTTCATACACTCAAATTCTAACCTACATGATAGCATGGTTTTCTCTCCATCTGGATCAATTAAGATGCATCCTGCTCCAGCTCCATCACTAGACTTTGATCCATCAAAATATAATGACCAAAATAAAGATTTATCTATTGGCTTATCTACAATTACATCAGAAATACTTACAATTCTGGAAGAATCAGATTGTGAAAAATTTTATATTTGAGAAACAAAAGTATTTACAGAAAAAGGTGATTGAGGTGCTTTGAAGTTTCCAAGAAATGACTCAGCAGAATAACCTCCAAGAATATTGTTGTTGAATGCCACAGGCTCATTAGGTTGTTCAAATTCAGTGACAGTATGCGTCATATGTTTTTCTCGTTCAACTTTGATTTGATTTGGTTTCCCTTTGTAAGGAAGCCACATATGTGAATAATCAGTTGCGATATAACCATTAAGTTTTGTAGACCAGTCCATGCTTAAGACTAATCCATAGAATTCAGGAATATCTGCAATTAAAATATCAATTCTTTGGACAATCCTAGGATCAGAAGCTAATCTGATAGTAACTGAATTGATTTCTCCTACAACTTAAACTTTAGAGCGATCCAATTGAACAATATGAACTGCCGATTTCCGTGGTTCGATATTCAATTTGGCACAAACAGAAGTAGGCATTATATTAGAGGATGCTCCAGAATTGATTAAACAATTATGCAGATTTTTATTGTACATTTCATAAGTCAAAAGAAAAGGAAGAGTCTGAGAATTTGATCTTTCTCCAATGAGCACAGTATCAGTAGCATCTACTTTGTCTGGTGGCTTACCAGTTCCTTTAGCTGCTTTTGCAACTACACCACTTGGTAAAGGAGCAATTGGTGTAGCATTTAATTCTTTTAATAGCAACTTCTGCTGGTGTTTTAGTTTGCTGAGTTCATGTAAGGAAATGTTGGCTTTAATCTTTTTCATGTCTTCAACAATGTTATACTCCATAGGATCTGACACCACCAAAGTCTTTGATGTTGATGTAGGAGGATTAGAAGAGGATGGCTGATTTTGAGTAGGTAATGGAGAAGTTTTCTTTGCAGGGGATTTGTCTTTGGTACTTGGAGTTATAATTTTCTTTTTAGGAACTGTTTGTACGGGCTCCGATGTAGATTTACTCCTAGTACTTACAAGCATAGCTTCTTGTTCTACCTCACTATCAGAATTAGGGAGAATAAAATCCCACATTCCATGCAATTCAGCTATTTCTTCATTTTCATCTTCCTCTTCTGATACTGGAGGAGTATCTTCTTCTTCTTCCTCTTCTGATTCTGCATTAGAGATTGAATTGGGAGGTTTAGATTCAAGTTGATTTCTTTTGAAATTTCGGAATGGTTTTTTGGTAGAAGTTTCAGGTACTTGTTTTTTTATTTCAACCATTTCATTCGACATGGTTTTAAGAACTTTCTGTAAACCTTCCATGTCGTATGGGTCTTTGGCCTTTTTCCTTGAATCATCTTTGAAGCTGACCTTCTTGGATTTCCTTTCCTCAATAGCATTTTTCTTTTCTAGAGAAATAATTCGTTTTTCTACTGCAATAGCCTCTTTCATATTCTCGGCTAACATAGGTTTTGCAGCTCTATCTACAAAAATTGCTATGTTTGAGGGCAAAGCAGTTATGTACCATTCACTTCTGACTTGTTCACTAGGCCTTGAATCTGTGTGGATTTTGTTCAAGAGTTTGTTGAATCTAGCGTTGAAATCTTTAATGGGCTCCTTGGGTTCTGTTTTCAAATTTGAGAGATCGTTGATTAAAGTAGCTATTGATCTATCATCTCCAAATTTGGTTAAAAAATGATCTGCAAAAATGGCCCAACTTGTTATGGATCCTGAAGGTAATGAAAAGTACCAGGATCCTGCTGCCCCTTGAAGAGTATAAGGGAATAATCTGACTACAACATCTTCTTCTACGACTCCATTCAAATTTACAGCCAGCATAAAGTTATTGATGTGTTCTTCAGCTTGAATGTTAAGATCTAGACTGAACTTTGGAAGCCATTTTCCAGGATTGTCAGGTAAATCATGTAAAGGTGCAGGCATGTTGACAGCCCCTGGAGTAGCCCATGGTCTAGCCATTATTGTAACAACTGTTGAAGAAGTAGTAGAGACTGGTGGTGTCTGAACAGAAGTTGTTGGAATAGATGATGTTGAGATTGATGATGATTGAGCAGATGGTGATTGAGTAGATGATATGGAAACAACTGCACTTTTTTGAGTTGGGGTTTTGGAAACAGGTGATTGAATATGAGATGAAGAACTTATATCACTTACTGATTCCGATTGAGTTCTTTTTGACTTGACTCTACTAGGTAAAGGGAATTCTTTTGGAGAAATACCAAGTTTTTCACTTTGAAGCCTAGTAAGAGGTTTTGAAGGAATAAATTTTGAGCTTACACTACCTTCAGATATTTCAGACTCATCTAGAGATAATGAGAATCCTTTCAATTTATTAATTAAATCTTGTACTTCAGGAGGCTCAGGATTTTGATTGTCTGATTGTTCTGAGATTTTGGTAGTGGGTGTCTGAATACTCTCTTCAATTCGTTCTCCAGGATTTTGTAATTCAGAAGAAATTGAAGAAGTTAATGAGGGTGTTTTGCTCTCAGAATGGCTTGTGGATAAAGATTTACTTGCCATTCATAGCTCATGCCCTCCTTCTAGCGCCAAAAATGTTGAAGCCTAGAAAATATCTGCTTCAAACATTGGGGAAAACCACCCGGTCGGGACCTTAGGACAGCTCCTTATCCGTTTGGTATGGTGGCTCCGACTGGATTGAAAGGACCAGTTTCTTTATAACTAATGGGTTGGTGATGGGTTGATTTGGATGAGTGAAAATGGGACTAAATTGACTGAAATAAAACTATCTAATTTAAACTAAATACTGATAAAGAAATTCTAAAACTAACCCGGGCAATCATATGTGAATACAACTTAAAATTATTCCAATTTAACAATAATCATAAAAATGTATTAAAGTTTAATTGAAATTGTGCAGTAACAAATAAAGATAACTCTGTTTAAGAAATTAAACAGAGTTATATTAGCATATTGCATTCATCATTGTATATCATCTATATACACTTTATGAAAGATAACATTTCAATTATACTAAAAAATGATATATAAAGAAATGTTGTGAAAAACCAAAATATATATAAATGATAGCAAATTTTAAAGCGAATATCATAAGGCAAAAGAAATCAATAGTGAATAGATAGAAATACCTTATTCATCTTGAAAGCTTTCAAATGAAATCTGATACTCTAATCCAGTAATTCTGGTACAAAATCAAATCCAAGGTACAAAAATGCAACACTTAAAGATAATTCTGCATAAAATCACCAGATGTGATCCTTTATAAAATATAAAAGTCAGTGGAGTATAGAAATGTAATCTCCAAGTCAAAAATATAATAATTCAGGACCCTTCTCTAAATGCATGAGAATGGTTTAAATACTACTAGCTAAATCTAAAAATAGCTTATTACAAAAATTAAGGATTCGGTTTAAATGACCGTCCTTTTCCTCGGCAAAAATACAGTAAAACTAAAACTAAATCTAAAAATAAATACTATTAAGTAACTACTTATGAACTTGATCTTTAAACTTGCAAGCATCCAGCATTGTTTTGAGAAGAGGTGGTTGGCCGACTTCAGATTTCAACTGTCCTGAAAAGACATAATCGACAAGTGTAGGCGCAATCTTCTCAGCAGAATTAATGATGCAATTAAGCGCACTATGTTGACTATGTGGTTTCACTAGGTATGTCCAGTAAGAATCCCAGTTTAATCTTGTCAACCCTTGGATTGATTTTGCTTTTTCTTCCGCCTTTTGTCTCCATTCTGTTTGCAATTGATGCGCCTGTGGAAGATATCCCGGAACATTTTCTGAAATCAAATTTGCTTTGTGCAAACTCTCATTTACACAATCAGTAAGACTGCTTGCTGCTGTAGCCAATTCTTCTGCTGCTTTCTCTGCCCTTCTGATTTGTGCATCCCAGTCATTGAAAAGTATTTCTTTATGGTTTTCATTAATAATTGGTGCACCAGCTTTTCTTCCTTCCTCTGTTTTTTTCCATACCAAATAATCAGTAAATTTTTCATTAATTAAATCATAATCATTTCGTAAATCTACGACATGATTAGTGATCTTATCACTTTCTTGACAAAAAGAATTCCATTGCAAGATTTTTTGGCATAATACTTCTTCTTGTTGCAGTAGTTGATTGTTTAAAGAAATAGTTTCTGAAATAAACTCTGAAAGCTTAGGATCATCTTTGTGCTGATCTTGGATAATCTAAATTTGTTTCTCTTTATCAGCCAGACTTTTTTGATATCCAATTTTCATTTCTTGAAGTTGTTGCTGTAACTTTTCAAGTTTCATCTGTGCTTCATTATTGGCCTGTACCTGTTGCAATTGTTGTTGCAGAACTTGTATCTGTTCTTCTTTTTCATTTAATAAGAGTTGTATCTCAAATGCTTTATCAATAGTTGCAGAAGCATAAGCCCCTGTAATTTGAGATAACTTAGCAAGATTATCAGTAGGCTCTGTGGTAGGATCCTTCCACAAGACATCTAATTGTTCTGCTTCAGTAGCAATTGCACCTTCTAATTTTCTCTTTTTCCTTTGCTTCTTTACTACTGCTTTATACTTCGGGCTGTAGAATACATCTAGAGGAGGAATATCCTCTACATTAAGTAAAATTTCAGACGAGGGAGTGATAGGTATGTGCTCAGTTTCTGTGACTGTGCCACTTATTCCTGTGCTCAAAACTTTTGTTGTCTGTACAGGGGTCTCTATATTCTGTCCTTCCACATTAAGCAATTGATTAAAGCTTTCCCATTCTTTGTCTAATTCAATTGTGACTGACTGTTTCTGTACATTGGTAGGAGGAGGAGTTATCTGCTGAGAAGTCAAAATTTGCTGTTGTGAAAGTTCTCTCGATTGAGCAGTATCTTTCACTGATTCTTCATTTCTATCCTGCTCTTCATTAGACTTATTGGAACGTTCAGAAGTCTCTCTTTCAGATTTTGACTTAGATTTATTTGTACCCGAACTTCCACTTATACTGACACTAGGAGTAGGTTCCCTTGCGGGTTCCAAACGCAAATTTTCCAAAGGGATGGTGGTCAGTCTTCTTTCCCTGTAAACCTTAAATTCTTGAAATTGTTCTGGAGATAACTGCATCTGTGCTGAATGTAGAATTTCTTTCAGTGTGGATTTTCCTAGGAATATATCATCGAAAGGGTCCTCTTCTCCGGAAAATATCCTTACTTTGATTGCAGTGGTGAAGTTTTTAACAACTTCATTAGGGTCGAATAACCTTTTTGCAAATTTAAACAATTGTAAGCATGTAATATTGCTTACTTCCTTGAATGCATGTCCAATATCAAATAATGAAAATGTCCCACAAGCTACGGGAAATTGTGGCCAAATGGCCTTCTTCTTATCCCTTAAATCCTTTGTCAAACCTCCTTGACCACAGGTTTGGTATGCAATTTCCCGAGCTATAAGTTTATCAGAAACATATAAGGGTAAAACATGAGGAGAAGCAGAGCTTCCAAAAACCCTTACATAGGTAAACCATTCTTCGCCAAACCATCGTGCGACGGGAAGAATGTCGACTTCTGCTTCCGGGGAAAACCTTGGAGCATCTTTATTATACAATGTTTTGTGCAGAGGCAACATTATGCCGTGGCAAATCTTGTAAAAATGAGGAATAAACTTGGATTCCCATAATTCCTTATGATACACATGAATAGGCAAAGGATCTTGAATCGTCCATTGCCAACCCATCAAAGGGAATTTAGAAATAAAGCAGATAGCGTCCATAACATAAGCAGATAGATAAAAAGGAGGATAAATCCTCTGAGAAACAATTTGTTTAGACCGGTAATGGAAAATAGCAGTGGCCAAATTATCAGACAAGATTTTGGCCCAGTCTACAATTGTAGCGTTAACAGCAGCATTCAAAAAAGGGAGCCATTCAGGCAAGATCATGTTTATGTCAGGCTTTCCAAAAAGCCTGCATAACATAGCAGCAGCAAAACAATATGGAGAGGTAAGTGAACCAGTACTGTACATACCATGTTTGTTTTTCTTCAATGGTTCATCTCTTTTGGTCCATTCCTGCGTGCATTCCGCCAAATTTGTATGTTCTTTGGAAAAATCCTCCATGAATTGTTTATTATAAGTTGCTTGAGGTTCTGGCAAATGATACATCAGCCTCAAATCTTCCGTAGTGAACGACCCGATGAGCTCTTGATTTGGAGTTTTAAATTGCCTGTCTGAAATATCGGTGTTGTCCAGCACCCATTTCACCATGTCTGTATATGGAAGAATTCTTGGTCTTGCCGCTATCTTATGCAGAAATGAACAAGCCAGTTCTTTAAGGGTCGCCTCAGATGAATTACTTGAGCCTACAGTAGCCGCGACTTGCATTACCCTGGGATTTTCTTCTTCAAGCAAATTATACATTCCTTCCCAGGTGGTGATACCGGCATCCTTATTGCAAGTAGTATCCGCATACAGTGAAGCCATTTCTTTGTTTTCAGAATTTGAAATTTTCTCTTTCTTACCCATAAGGCTCTGTGAACGCTTTGTATAGTCTTCTGCTCCTTCGCGCCTGCGGTTTTACAAGTGAAGTGAGAGTAATGACGTGAGAAGGGTGATGAGATAGATTTAAATGCAAACGGCGGATGAAATATATTATTCTAATGGAAACAACCTTTCAATCAAAACAAAATCCTTTTTATTGATATTTGACAATCCATTCATTAATTCAATCATTTAAAGCGCATAACGGATATTGATTTATGAAAAGATTTACATTGGACAACGAGCTTTTAAGAATCTGCGACATTGCGATCTGCGATTTGCTGCGCAATATCGCAATATCGCAATATCGCAAATCGCAATTTTCTCAAAGAGTAACCATCGCATATCGCAAATATCGCATATCGCGAATCGCAAATCGCACATATAAAAAGTATTTGTTTAACATTTTTCTGCGATATGCGATTTGCGACTAGTATTTTAATGTATAGGCTTTTTGGGATCGCAATATCGCAAAGTCGCAATTTAAAAGATTCAGTTTTACAAAAGACATCTACCATTTGTGATGGATGCGCTATTTCGCTCAAAGAAAGATTTTATTGTAATCTATCATAAACTTAAGTGTTTCTTAAGGATTTTCTAAGGAATTTCCCTAAGTTATGATAGAAAGTTTTATTTGAAAAGGGAAACAAATAATGATTGATTTTTTTTGGATTTTTTAACTAAGGGTCCCCACTTATTTAGTATTATTACTACTATTAAATACAAAAAGGGGGTTGTTGCCGGTCACAAATACGCCTCATCGATGGGCCCTTAAACTCCGCTTCCTTTAGAGATTTCCTTCATCTCTAATCGTCTCTACACTTTCGCCCGTTTGCACTAGCAGAACGCAGACTTATAGTAACAAAAGGTATAAATGATGTCTTTACTAAATAATTTTTAGTTCATGCAAGGGCTTGAACTTTTCTAGGTTCAAAGCACTCAGATCTCATGGCAAGAAACTAGTTCTTGCACTGGATCAGAGCTTCCTGCACTTAGCATTTAATTCTTAAAATGAATGCTTAATTATTGCAAGTGCTATTATATTGTTAACTCAAATTTCACACATAAAAAGTGAATGTTTCTGATCTTAACAGAGTGCAGAAATAACGAAACAATCAATATACATTTATCTTGTTATAAGAATTTAATGAAATAAATAAGATTGCAGGAAGTAGACTAAGAAGGCTTGTTGCATCACACTAACGTGCACTGGTGCAGGTTCATTTCTCTTGCTTGGACCAGGCAGGGAAAACCAATAAAAAAAAATTGCAGAAAAGGAGATATCACACCAACATGCACTAGTGTAGGGTTATTTCTCCTACTTGGACCAGGCGGGGAAAACCAATCAAACATAATTGCAGAAAAGGAGATATCACACCAACATGCACTGGTGTAGGGTTATTTATCTTGCTTGGACTAGGCGGAGGAAAACCAATCCAAAATCAAATGCAGGAAAAGGAAATTTATGTACTCCACACAATGGATCCGCTTTCACTCAGACAGGAATTCATGTGCTTAAAATTAAATCACACTTGACAATGTAAACACAAATTACAGGAAAATGGGAAATGGGGTAAAAGTGCTGGGTTGGCTGGGCCTTAGCCAACCAGCGCGTTTCCCTTTTAAATAAAAAAGTTTCTCGGTACTTTAATCAATTCATCAGCTCAAATACAGAAACACAATTTGTGAAACATGAGGCGGAGCTCCCTTTTATTAATTCACTGAGGCAAGTACATACATTAATACATCGTCCAACCCAGATTTGGGAAATAACAAAATACAGCAACCTGTTAGCGCCTCTCTGGTTGTGTCTCTGTTCTCTTCTCCTATCAAAAACTTCCCCTTAGTCCTATATACATTCTACATTATATAGATCTCTGGCCAAATGCCAAAATAGATCATTCAACCGATTACATAACCAAACACATAATTTAGCTTTTCGGCCTTCAAAATTAGACAGTTAGCAAAATTGGTCGTAGCCAATCTCCAGCATTCGTCCTTCGTAGATTCGATCTCGGCTGCCTTTGGGTCGATCTTGCTATCGTGACTGAAGCTTCTCAAAATGAGGCGATGATCAAGGAGGTTCGGATTTGCTGCAAGGATTTGTTGTGCTAGCAACAGTGCAAGATCCCATCCTGCACTAGGATCAACGGTCACGGTAAGTACTTTAAGTACCAAATAAACATTAGAGATATTAATAAGTTACAAAGAGTGATTAAAAGTAAGAAATCATGTAATAAATAATTAATTAATGCTAATTTGAATTAAAAATATGAAAAATAAAGTTTATACGAAATATGTCACCGTGCTTGGACTGGTGCAAGATGAGGGTGCATAAAAGAGGTAAAACAATGGTAAATGGTTATGATTTAGGAAGGGGAAAATGGAAAAAAGAGAGAAAATTAGGGGGCTAACTAAAATATTAGAACAAATCGAGCAATGGCTCAAAGCCTTTCATGCCATTTCATTTAAGCACATCTGCCACATTGCAAATAAGGTAGCGGATTGCTTAGCAAACAAGGGAGTTGAGCAGAATTTCATCTTCTTCAAGGGCTCTCTAACCAGTACTAATAATGCCACTCTCATTCATGACTGCACTCATCTGGTGCATAAGGACAACACAATCCCAGATGTGGGTGCGCTTTAAGACTAATATGGTGGTTGGCTCAAGGCGAGACACCTGGCTAGGCTACCTGCCCACAACAGAGAATGGTACCAAGGCATTAAAGCCCCTCGGTGAACTGCGTTTTTCATTCATAGCTCCCTCTCTCCACCTTAACTCTGCAACTTTCTCGATGCACACATCACTGGAGACGCGTCCCATCTCCATCACTGCTACTTATGCCCAACACTCTCTGGCATTGTCTTTCACCTCGAATCAGCTCTTGAGCTCCATCTCTCTGCTCCATCTCTGTCTTTGGCTCGCCAACCAGTCAACCAGAGTTGTTAGCCCTCCTTCGGCTCAGTGGGTTCTTCATCCCTTGTCTCTCCACTGTAATCACTCCCCCTATGAGGCAAACCTCACACCGTGCCCGCCTCACGCCTCCCATCTGCATTCTCCTCCCTTCAATTCTGGTTGTGGTGAAAATTCACAGTGCTTGCCTTCTTGTCTTCAGCATCTGCCCTCTAGTTCGCCCTCATTGTCTCCTTATTCGGCAGCCAACCCCAACATGACACGTAGGCACCGCATGAGGTGCATGAGAGGCAGTGGCAGAGGTTTTGGCTCTCGCCTGGCCCTATCCATCCACGAAGCTTGCAGCACCGTGCCTCTGGCTAGCAATGTAGCTCAATTCCACTTCGACAGTGCCTTGGACAATCCAAGAATTAACGCCACCATTTTTGTTGTGTTTCAGGAGGTGCAGTGTGGTGATATTTCCTCTGGCTCTAGAAAGCGCATGAGCAAGTCTACCATTTCTGTGAGGCCTCCTCTGGGTTCCAGAAAATCCAATGCTCTCCTTGCCAAATCAGGTTCACAGACCTCCAGCAGCGCGGGCAATGGAAGTGGGCATTCTACGCACTCGGACAAGCTGCTGAAGGAAAAATGCTCAACTTCCTCTCCTGATAACACTTCTTAGCATTCCAATGGAGGCGATGATGATTTAGAGGATGACTATAGTTGTCCAATTGTGGAGGAGACTCCTCCTTCACACACTGACAACTATCCTGATGAGAGGTCTCCTTACCTTTTTTTGTTTGGACTTTCCTTATGCTATGCTGCATTTTTGGACAAATTGATTATAAAAGCTATTTTTGTAAATGTATTTTTTTGTACAACTCTGTGATTGCTGGTTTCCCAAATATGGGTAGCATCCTTTGGACCGGTTTCCCTGTTAGGGGCGGTCTCTTTTCTGAGTTTCTTCTTAAGACTCCCTGCGGAGTTGGTTAGCTCTGCAACTCCGGAGGCAAGTCTCGCTTTGTAAACTATGTTTCATATCAATATATTAAACCAACTTAGAAAAAAAAATATGGATTTGACTTGTAACATTAAAAAAAATATTAATACTCTAGAAATTATATATCTAGGAACCCTGAATTGTTTAATCATTATATAAGGATATGTCTCTTGGAAGGATATTTTTGTACCATTCCCTACATTCATATTCCTAGATACTCTAGCATAACAGTTGATTCATTAGCTAAGTATGTCCTAGATTGGATTTTCTCTAATTAAGTTAGTAAACCATGCATATCATATAATCATTAGAAACATAAAAAAAAACATCATAATAACGTGTAAAAGTGACCACCAACATAACCATCATATATATGCCATAGATCCAAAAAGATTTTTTTATGTCAGAAATATTTTGAATACATCAATCAAAATCGCGTATTTGAGGCCAAATCTCTTGAGCCACTACATATGCTAAATATAACATCCAAGGAAAAATACACTAAAAATATAATCCTCACTATGCCATTGGTAGCATAACATGGCATGAACTACAAGTCGATGGATGCCTTAACAATGGGCTACGTGAAACTTTGCCTTTGTAGGTTTGGAAGGATCTCATCAATTGATAAAGGTTGTATCCATTTTGTCAATCTCTCCACTTTGCATGTGAATTCACACAAATCATTATGATCCTTTCCCTCTGGCTCATTAGATGTTTTACAAAAAAAAATTGCAACAACTATTCCTCAGTGGTGCAAGGGTGACTAACCTAGGGGTCATGTTAGTCACACACATGCATATCAAACAATTAAAGTATTAATGACTATGTATCCATGAAAGAAAACAAAAAACTACATATTCCAAAATCACAAAAACGTTTAAACATTAAAAAAAAAATTATGATTATACATTTTCTTACCAAGTGCACCCAAGTGCATGCTAAAGGGTAGGATAAGATTTCGGTCATTCACAAAGGTAGTTCCTTGGTAAGAATAATCATTAATGACTATAATATGGATGTTATACCATACAAAAAACATATGATAAACCACTTTTGGGCATATTCACCTAGTGCGGTGTATACAAAACTCCCCCATTTGTTTCTAAAATAAATGGGGACCCTATTAAATATTTTACTCTTGTTTGCCTTACTCATAATTTTCTAAGTGATCATTTTCCTATGTTTAATTTTGGTTTCGTACAAGATTTTTTTGCATTATATCATAAATATATCTCCATATTACCTCTTAGAGCAAGTAGTCAAGCATAATCACAAGTACCTAATATCACTTTTGTCTTGGTCCTAATCTGCCCATCTAGTGTCTACCTAATCCGAAGACATAGTTTTCCTTGACCTCCCGACATGAACATATGTGTTTATTACCTTTATCCCTTTGTTAAACAAATTAGATATGATGGTTGTTTAAAATATATTTTATTTCAATTTGAATTCCAATTCATATATCTACCCATTTGGGCTATCACTATTTACACCATGCCTTACACACTCCACATTCTATATGACTAGATATCATTCCAAGTTTTGTACCCATGATGATTAATATAAGGGTATATGCATGGAGTTGATTTACATGTTTTGGCAAGCAAGGGAATGTTGTGGGTGAAAAAAACAACTCGAGAAAGCGTTTTTAAGCACTTGATCGAGTAATATTTAGGTCCTCAATTGAGTTGTTTCGGGGGTTAAAGATAGCTTGATTAAGAATTAAAAAAATATGTCAATCGAGCTACTATGTAACCTGAGGTTATCCAGGAGCTCAATCGAGCCACCTTTTTGAAATTTCCCATAAGTACAACATGGGAGTGACATTATAAAAGTGGCTCAATCGAACCTTAAATCTTGATCGAGCTCTCATTTAACCATGTCAAGAACTCAATTGAGGGTTTCTTAAACCCTCAATCAAGGTATTTGAATTTTTTAATTTAAGCACTCAATCAAGCATTGTAACTTCTTGATCAAATTATTCAAGGCCTAAAAAATAATGTTTTATCTCCCCTTCTATAGATTTCTCCTAAACACCATTGTGTAGACTAGTACACTTACGGAAGTATTTGTCCTTAGTTTGGAGATTTCAACATGTTAACTTCGTGAAGGAATACTCTATTCAATGGCCTATGAATTTAACATTTTTGAATTCATATGATATTTTTCATCTAATTTCTTTTAAACATAATGCTTTAATTTGTTTTCGACAATTTCAAAGAGACAAAATAACAAATCAATAACATAAAATATACAAAAGAACAAAAATTAAAAAATTACCACAATCATCATTTATGAGTCCTCCTCACAAGGGTACATCTTTTTAGAGCAGCAAGGTGTTTTTTGAAAGGGGAAAAGATGAAACATAGTGAAAATAGTTGATTTGGGATAATGAAGGAAGTGATATTTCTAAAGATATCTTATAGGCAAATATTGATATCTTTAGTTGCTTGTAGAACATCCACAGTCAAGTAGTGAATTCTGTAAAATACAGGAGGATAACAGAATCCCAATACATCCGCATGAGAGATAGCAAGATACAAAAGTAAATAGAAATAACAGTGCAATATTTAGTCATTCCCTCATAAAAACCCCACTATTTCCTTCCAACAATCACGGGTCAGCTTCCAACTGATTACAGTCATCGTAATGTAAACACTTCTTCATTGATAAAACAAGGAAACTCAGCAAGCAGGGGGTAGAACAAGAGAGACCTAGAAAATAAACATATATGCTCAAATAAACTGCTGAGGGAAGGAGGTCATCTGCACTCAGGTTGAGGTTCACGTAGGACTCCTTATCGTTCAAATGTCGAGCTTCCAGAAAACTTGTAACCCTATCATATCTCAGAGCATGAAAATTGTGGATGATTGTTGAGAGATTACTCTCATAAAACTGCGATGCATACGCTATCTTTCCACCTTCCCTGGTACCATAATTAATGATACGTATGTGTGATGCCACCTCTCCATACAACTCAAGTGTGTGAGGGTTGGAGTGAGGCCACCCTCTAACCTTTCCCTTCATCACATTAATCATGATGACAATGAAGTAGCATTAGGATCGTTGTCATGATTAATGTGATGAAGGAAAAGGTTGGAGGGTAGCTTCACTGCAACACTCACACACTTAAGTCGTATTGAGAGGTGGAATTGTGCATGCATATCATTAATGGTACCTAGGAAGGTGGCAGGACAACATCTATGCCAGGGTTTTATGATAGTAATCCATCAACATTCATCCACATTTTTCATGCTCTAAGAAAGGATAGGGTTACGGGTTTGTTGGAAGCTCGACGTTTGAACGAGGAGTCTTATGCAGACATCCACCTGAGTGTAGACGAACTTCTTCCCTTGGCAGTTTATCTTAGTGGTTATGTTTCTTTTCTAGGCCTCTCTTGTTCTACCCCCCCCCCCCCCTCCCTGCTCACTGAGTTTATCTGTTTTATCATGAGAGAAGTGTTTATATTACAATTATTGTATTCAGTTGGAAGCTCACCTATGATTGTTGGAAGGAAATAATGGGTTTTTATGAAGTAATGTCTGAATATTGCAGTCTTGTTTATCTTTATTTTGATATCTTGCGATTTCGCATGGGGATGTATTGGGGTTCTCTGGTCTATCATTTTATTCATATCTCATGCATGGATTCCCGTGTTTATTGTTGAATTTCTATGACCTTAGGTCTAGGTTAGAGTCTTAAATCACTTACACTACGAAACCAAGAATCTCAACCATAAACTACTTTGCATAACGTAAAATATAAAGTAGTAAATCACATATGCACAAATATACACAATTTTCAAAAAATTTGTACAATAATGTACAATCCCCAATCTTCGTTATATTAAACCAATTATGAATAATACAATAGTCTATGGTATACAACATACAATGAAAACTTTGTTGTAGCTTCTTTGTTGTATCTTGTGACGTCATTATGTTACACCTGCACTGCTCACTAGTAGTGCCTTAGTCCATCAAGGCCACTACACATTGATACTCCAGGAGGGATGCCACCAAACACTAATGCACATCCTTCTGTAGAGTGTACTTGGGTTGATCCAATCTTCTCTCTAGGTTGGCAAACACCCGAGCTCCAATATTCCATGTTAGAAACATCTTTTGTGCATTAAAGTATTGCTTCTTCGGCACCTTCCTTCACCCAACCTTCAGCTGCTCTTCATCCTTCAAGATAGCTTGTCTAGGGCTACTTTGGGTAGCCAACATGCTGCCCTCCAATAATCTTATGGCTCCTAACTTCATCACTACTGAATCAGCTCCTAATATGAAACTTCCTCACCTTGGAATTTCATATACATGGCATCAACAGGTTTTTCAATAAATTTGATCCATCAATGGTCAATAATTGACCCCATACACCTTCAAGACTGTTGTTGTCACCGTGTTGCATTGTTGCACTATTTTTCTCTGGTTAGGGCATCACCTACAGCCCTATTTCTCCACAAATCAGCAACCAACCCTCCAAAATATTGTGGTCTCCTCTAGAGAGAGTCCTCCTCCCTATGTTTCTCCTTATAGCTTTTTTTGACCCCAAATTCAGTTCTTAGAGGCATCCTAGCTGCTGGTTAAGGCCTGCGGCCTAGCACAGTAGTTGTTGCAACTTATGACTCCCTCGAAACTCAACCACATAGCCTTTAAACAACTTTGTCCTCTCCTCCATATTTGCGGCCTAAACTTCCCAACAAAACGTACTTATTACAACCATGTTCTTGTCTTCAAACAACCCTTTGCTCACCATGTTGCACCTACAACAAACAAAGAAACCCACACTACACTTTAGACCTCCTCACATCATCCCTTTAAGCTCCTTGTAGCTTCGATTAAGGCTCACCAAATTTCAGCGATGTACTTCTCAAATCAAGAACAAACACCTCCAATTTATAGACTTTAGGCCTCCACGAATTTACTTGAAGAGACACATCTATTGACACCATTTTACACCAAGCCTACATGACTTTGTAGCCAATAATTACCTTGTCAACTTCAAAAATTCATTTCTCTCTAACGACAACTTGGATTCGGGCGATTCTCGATGCGTTAGAAATTGTATCGCTGAGCACTATCATCCTCATCCATCACATGTCATATCTTCATCACATTTTTGACCCAAATCATGATGGGTTCAAAACCCCTCACTTGGGTTCCAAGCCCACAAGATGCCCTTGTGGTGCTTTTCCCTCGAAACCTTGAACCCTAGGGCTTGGAGTACCTCCCAAGCTATACAAATCAACATTTACCACCTTGAATGCTCATTTTTTTTTATGTTCAATACGTATTGGGCTCTCCCGGATATGGTTTTTCTTAATCTTTATTTCTATCCTATCCTAAGACGATTTGGGGAGACTTGGGTGATTTTCTAGGGACTCCTATACCAGATCCATAACATTTTCCAAGACAATTTCTTGGTAGACAACCTTTGTACTCATTGTTATCTGCATTTATGCCATGGTATTCTTACAAGTTTATATGTACCGAGGGGGTTTCAGGATTTTAAGTTTCTTCCGCATTGCGAGCCCAAGGTTATAACACCCTATCCCAAGGTATTTCATCCTTCTGGTCTTAATTTGAACAAGCACATGGCTCGTTCCTCCCTTGTCAAATGCTCTTCGACTTGTGGCGGTCGTGGACGTGGTAGGAAGTTGGGGCCGAGCCGTAAAGATAGTTAACCCCAACCTCGTCGAGCAAGGAGTAGAGGCTGAAAAAACCCGACATGACTCATTTGAGATGAAACTCGAGCATTTCAAATAAGTACTTTTTCACAGGACCGCTAATTAATTTCGGGTTGGGACACAGAGTTAAATCAACATGATGTAAACACGGATATTGATTTGGGTGATTGGCATGATTTGGTTCCCTACACAGGTCATTCTACATGGAGGTATTCAAGTATAAACATATAGTCTATCTTTATTGGTTAATGAAGAATATAGTAGTCAAATCCTTGGCTAACCCCCTTGTTGATTCTTCCAAGACTGATCATGGACTTTCACAAATTCATAAGGAATTTCAATTAATTCAGTTCCAGTTCTAGTTCCAACAACAGAATGGTCGCCTTAGCCACATTGAGAGACATATTCCATGCCTTCCACAAACATAACTACTGGGTTCGAGCGTAAAGGATCCAGCTCCAGTGGATTTTTCGGATGAATAGTAGCATGTTTGGATTAATTTTTAATTTTTAATTTTGTCACATGAATTATTTGCAGACTATTATTTCCAGTTTTAGTTCTTTAGAATATAGAAGGTTTAAAGATACTCATAATATAGATTTGTGAGGCATTATTAAGCTCTTATGTTTTTGGACTATTTGTAATGCAATTAGGTGGCCAACGAGATCTATATTCCCTCTTTGAGCGAGTTGAGGCCACCTAACCACTTCCAGTGCAGTTGTAACATGTGCTTTTTGACAAAATGAATGTAAAAGGTCTTTTAAAGCTTACAAAAAAAAATCTATATTTATTTCAAAATAAATATATATATATATATATATATATATATATATATATATATATATATATATATATATATATATATATATATATATATATATATATATATATATATATATATATATCTATCTATATATATATATATATATATATATATATATTATACCATATTAAGACCCTTAAGACCCATGAGGTGTAGAATACACTGTTGTGGGGTGTATTGTTAAGGAACTCTGTGATGTGAAGGCCATTGGTTCGAAAAGACATGGCAAAAAATCCAGCCATGTTAAGGGTTGATGTGGTCCAGGATGAGTGCGATCCCGAGTTGATTTTGACAACTTAGACCCCCCTGGGTCATATTTTTTTTACAACTTAAACCCCCTAGGTCATAGTTTCTAAAAGAAAAGATTAAATGTGCAATCATCTCGGGACTCACACAACTTATCAATAAAAAATATAACATATTATAATCTACTTTCAAAGAGAGAACAACACATTTACTGAGTTTTTAATCATGTTTCGGTTTCTAAATGATCATCATCGAAATTGAAACGCGAAATATTTTTTGAAAAGTTGGGAGGATTAGGGCAAATGGGTAGATGCATAAATAGTGAATTATGAGGAGATTATTAAGGTCAGTTTAGATGAACGATGATTTTAATTTAAATTGTAATATAATTGAATTATAATTTAAAATTATTTGAAATTGTGTATAATAATTAATGGAGTTATGTATTGGTTTAAATGAATTTATATAATTAAATTAATCAATTATTTAATTTAATTTAATTTCATTTCATTTTTTATTTTATTTTTATTTTATATATATATATTTATTTATTTATTTATTTATTTATTGAGAATAAACTTTAACAAATTAAAGATCATAAAAAGAGGTAGGAATTATTTATATTAATTTTAAATTGTTGTATTTATCTATTTATTTATATTTTTTATTTTTAATTTTACTTATTTATTTATTTTATTTTATATTTTTATTCTTTTTTTATTTTTTATTTTTTTATTTAAATAAATAAAAAAATAAATTGTTTTTTTGCTTCGATAATTTTATTTTAATTTATTTCATTTTATTTTATATTTTTATTCATTTTATTTATTTATTTAAATTAAAAAAAAATGTATTTTTTACTTCGATAATTTTTAAATAATAAATTGTATTTTTGCTTCGATAATTGTCGACTTCATATGTTTTAATTCAAGTTAAAACATATATAAATATTATTATTACTATCCAATTTTAAGGTCACGAACAATCAGGTGTATGAGATCCCCTTGTTAGTGGGACAAGAAAGCCACCTTCGTAGGTGTATGATACCCCCTTGTTTGTGGTACAAGGGATCCACCTCCGTGTAGCGATTTGACTGCTAAGTCTATGAAGGCATACATACTCTACCCCCCTCTGGTTTTAAACACGTGACCTCTCAAGAGGAAACACGTGCTCTTAACCAATAGGCCCACTTAAGATAGTTTCACATGACAATGAACTATCTTGCTCATCTTAATTTATAAAAGAAAAATTAACAATTTTTTTTATTAAATTGGATAAATTTCAAGTAAAAAATCATGGGAAAAACTAATAGATTAAATAAATGTAAAATACAAAATCATTCATGGGCGACATTTTTTTGAAAATCTATTTAACATAATCAAATCCAATGACAAAAAATGAATGTTTTAATAGGTTATAGATGAAAGTTATATGGCATAAGCTAACTTATAGACGAAATCTTCCTTTTCATCAAAATCCGGTGGTACAATTTCAAGCAAATTTGTGATTTTTTATTGTTTAAAACACATTTTTGAATGAATATATGGATTCAACAGCATGAAAACCATGGGACACTTAAATTGTATAGATTGAACAACTTAAACTCAATTTTTTAAAATATTTACCAGATTTTGGTTAAATTAATTAGAGAAAATGTCTTAAAAAGGACAATTTCATATATAAGTTAGACCACACACACACATAGACATATATAATTTGATAGAAAATTAAAATCTATGGGAGAGATTTTTAAAAACTTGTGTTTAAGTTGTTCAAACTATAGAATTGACAATCTTGTTTGAAATTGTCATTGAATTCAGGTACACCATCTTTTTAAAATCAATTAATCTTATATATATATATGCGAAAATGATGAATGATTTCACGACAATTTATATTGCCGCGAAATGTTTTTTTTGGAGGGGCTTCGTGGTATTTTCCAGCCGATGGAAAATTGGGTAAAAGTTCGGTCGAAATTTTATGTCGTTAGACTTGACGGGCCATCGGTGCAAAAAACAATTTGGCCAAACTTTTTTAGGTGTTCAACTGAACTAACGCATCAGCAATTATGCAAAACCAAGCTCTGAATACGTGTCTTCAACTTTGGACTGATTAAACTCCATGAAACATTCTGAATTAACTGTCAAAACAAAGGTAGGCATTTTCAGAATTGAAACGACTTTCAGGAGATATAACTTTTATGGAATTTCATAAATATTTACTAATTTTAATTAATTTTGTAATAAAACGGGTGGAAACAATTTCTGAACGTCATTATGATTCAGTGAAATCATAATTCTGTATCTTCCAAAATACATTGTAAAAGAAATTGAAAAAATTATGGTGCATTACCTTGGTCCGTCATCTCTAATGGGTAGTTTTTAGATTTTTAGTTTATAACTTATATGTTAAGAAATTTCTTGCATCGCGAAACATATTCAAAATATGCAGTTTTTTCATATTGGACTAGTTCAAAAAAATTTAGTAATTATGATATGCATTCGTTGGCTTTGTAAATATGATGAAACCGAAGTAGACTCTGTCTAGATTGTTGTAACACATTTTGTTTCTGAAAAACACAAAGTTTCAAAGAATACAACATTGTGTATTAACACTACTTCTTATGAATCCTTTGATTGTTAAAAAACACACACTCAAAGAAACGCTAAGTTGACATATCAAATGTGTATAAAAAAATTCAAAAAATAAGTAATAGAAAGCTAATAAAATTTCTGACAACTTTTATTTTTATTGCAAAATGATATTCTAAACAGAAAAATAGTTTTTTTTAACAAAAAGTTGAAGAACAGAAAAAAATGAAAGTTTTTTTCTCAACAAAAGACAAAAAGTGTAACCCAACTTCACATTTTCACCCTATATATATATATATATATATATATATATTAATGTAGGGTAGTTAAATTTGACCCTAAAAAATTAGCATAGTAATAAATTTCATACAAATTATGTGTGTTCCATTAAAATACTTAATATAGAATATATAACTATATATATTGATGATTTAATAAATGTAGACATATATATATGACAGATTAATTAAACACTTTCAGAATAATTATAGTAAATAATACATATATAAAAATGTCCATCTCAATTTATAAGTGAAATTTAAAAATTATAGATAAATTAATTAATAGATGAAATTGAAGCATTTTGTTTTGGTCAATTTTATTCTAAATATAGCACAAATTTTTAAAAATCTTATTTTTAAGTTGTTTAATTTGCAAATATAAAGTGTCTCCAGGTTCTCATTTATGCATTCAAAAATGTGGTTTAACCAATAAGAAACAACAATCTTTCTAGAAATTGTATTTCCATATTATGGCCAAAAAGTCATTTAGGCTATTAGTTAGTCTACACATAATTAAGTTTAAAAATATATATTATTTTTTATTAATTTATAAATTTAAATTTCAAAAATAAAATTTTTTAGTAATTTAAAAAAATAATTAATAAATATATATTATACTTTTTTCAAAATTTTCAACATAAATTATTATTATTATATTATAATTTATATTAATTTATAAAAACAATATTTAGCAAAAAAACACTAGTACTTAATACATAAGAATACTTGAGACATGAAAAAAAACTATAAATTATAATATTTTTAAAATCGGCGTAGATTTTTCTTAATTTTGGATTTACCAAGAGTCCAAAGACATCAAATCTCTCGAGATACAAACCCTTAAAAAGAGATTTGATCCCTCTCAGTTGTTGGCAGATCCAGAGTTAAGATGGATCTAGACTTGTTAATACAGAATAATGATAATTACATAATTAGATCCACTAACTAGAATTATATATGAAATATAGACTAGCTCTATTCCAAAACATCAACATATCTACTTACCATACTTCAACCTAGATGGGGAGGATAAAAAATATTTGGAGAAACCACCCAAACTAAACTCAATTAACATACTATTATTTAGAGTATTTTTTTTTTCCCTTCTAAACATGTAACCAAATTATATATATATATCTATATATATATATATATAATTTGGTTACATGTTGTTTCGAAGGAAAAAAAACAATATGTTGTAAATAATAATATGTAATTTCATTGTTTTGTGTCTATTTTGGAAAAGGATTACATAAATTTAATTTAATTATTAATAATTATTATGTTGATGGTAGGGATTTAAATTATGCATAATATTTTAGAATATATCTAGTAGTAGTCACAGATTAAATGTTTAAATAAATCTCAAAAGTAGTTATGTCTTTTTTACTCTTTTAATTAAATTAATTAATAAAAAATATCAAGCATTCATTATGGTTTTTTAGAATGGTATTAGCTTATTGTAAACAAATATCTATAATTAAAAATCTTATGCTATATCTTTTTTTCTTATATATTTTCTTAATTTTTCGGAATATATATAAATTATTTTTCACATTTAAAAATTAATTTAAAACATATCACTACAATAACATTCCCCAAATTAATATATATATATATATATATATATATATATATATATATATATATATATATATATATATATCCAAGTGATGATAGCCACATTGTATATAAAATAACGTTGTAAGCTCTTTTGCAGGTTCCACTTGTAAATATAATATAAGTGGCTATCATTTATAAGAAACATTTACATTGGACAGAGAAAATGTATCCATCCCTTCCCATAAGTTAATTGACGAATTTTTGTTAGAAAATCCCTCACTTTAATGAGATTTTTTAATTTTTAATTAAATCTAAAAACTTTATAGATGGTTTGTCAGATATTTAATACTAAGGATCAAGACTAAATTCGTTTTCTGTTATTACATTATTTATCAAATATTACGCGGCTCACAAAGATTTTTTTTCCCAATCAAAGAATGCTTTCTTTCATTTTTTTTCCCTTATTCATTCAAATCAGTTAAATGTCAGTTGCGGCAACAAAATAAAAGTAGTTTCATATTAAAATTTCTAACATCAAAACTTGAATGAATCAGTTAAATGTCAGTTGCGGCAATGAAATAAAAGTAGTTTCGTATTAAAATTTTTAACATCAAAACTTATTTTAAAAATTCTGCTGATAACCTACCAATTAAGGTGAAGGGTTTTTCTGTAACTAAATAATAAAAATAATACGCAAGACTAAAGGTATTTGATATTTTTGATATCGCTACATGGAGTCTAAACATTAATCAGTGTTGCAGCGAGGAGGGTAAGGAGTCTTTCCTCCATGGATCCTCTCATTTTTCTTCTCTAGAAATCGCTGAATAGAAAATTTTGGAGTTGTTGAAAGTGCCACTGCAACAACAATTGAAAATTGCTATCAAAATTACATTTTCCATTAATTTAAAGGCATTAGTAAATTGAATTTTACTATTTAGTTAAAGTTCGTCTTACCGCTTTCTATCGTGACAGTAATCTGTGTTCTGCTGCCACTGGCTACTGGTGATGAGGAGATGAGGAGGGAGCAATGGGAGTTGAAGGCGTAGAGGGCATCGACGCAGAAGATGAGGGAATCCCATTTATTCTGATAGTCATCGCCATTATGGTTGTTTCCTGCACCGCCACTACAACTCTAAAAATATCTCAATGCAAATTAGCAAAAAATTCTTTGCAAATTTGATATTGCAAAGACTCCAATGAAATATAATAAAATGCATGAGATAAGCATAAAAATGCTTCTTGTGCAAGACCACTACACTACCTTATCTGTCTATGCATGGTAAACGTTCACTTTCCATGCCTAGAAAATCATGAGAAGCGAGTAAGGGGACTGTACATTTATCTCATTCGGCTCTGCATAATAAAACAGAGCTCAACATAAATTTTTCCATTGATTTGAGGGGAAAATTTTATGTTTGATGTTTAAAAATAGAAAGAAGCAACAGAATTTCATTTATTGTGATTCTAATAAATCAAATCCTAAACCAAGCAGCTCTCCCTTTATTTGAGTATAATAAGTAGTGAGTCAATAATTGAACAATGAGTTTAGATACTCAAATTTGTTGAAATGTTACTTTCAATAGTCTTGTGCAGAGCCGCTTTCCATTTTTTATTATGAGGTTTATGCCCTCCAGCTGCTTTCCAAATGGAGTGAACAGTTAGTTTCAGCTTTTGTTTGGATCGGCGCAGTCCTTTTTTATTTCGAAAAAACAGAGTCTTTTTATTTGTTCGGGGACAGTCTCTGTTTTGGGTAAAACATAGTACTTTTATTTTTTAACACAGTCACGCAGATATTTTATATGTATGCGGGCATTTTTATAAACCCCGTGGTCCCCACAGCAAAGTGTCTCGTTGATGTGGCGATGGTCCGATGCAATCATCGCAATCGGCAGAACCATATGTTCCGTAGTATTCGTTTTTATTATGTTCCGAAGCTTTGGTCCGATGCGATCATCGCATCGGAATTCCTTGAAGTGTTTTAAGTTTATGTTATGGCCCGAAGGCAAACTCAAGTTTCGGACCTGGCAAAATTTATATGGCAGAATTAAATATTGGTCATCGCGTTCGTTCCAAATTGGCCATTGGAACTTTTGGTTGGTCGTTGTGTTTTTCTTTATATCCGGACCTGATATCTTATACAGAGGATTTGATAAGTCTATTTCGCGTTACATTGGTCGCTTGCATCAGCAGGCCAAAACCGGACGCATTATGATATTATACGATGGATTTAATAATCCATCGCGCATTCAGGAGCTGACGTCACCAGTTCTATTTTTGTTACGCGAAATTGGTTCATGAATTTTGGTTCATTTTTGTTTGAAGTCTGTTGGCGGAGATTTACAAAGGTTTGTAATTTTTTTTTTTTAATATATATGCGCGACGGGTTGTAAGTTTTATATATGTTTTAAACATATTAAAACATTCGCTATAATGAGGTGGGCCCGAAAGGGAAATACATTTTAGATTTAGTTTTAAGTTCTATTTCATATAGTTTGTAATGTTTTATTGTATGCATGGCATATATAAGCAAAAGGGCCAGAGAGCCTGTGTAACGTTTTTATTGTTATGTTTTAATTTGAACAGCACAGTAGTGCATATTACACAACATTGTATTTCCAGAGAGACAGAGTGTTGTTTGTGTGAGACAGTGAAGTATTTTTAGGCACTGCGTTTGTAGCAGTCCTATTTTGTAATCCCTCTCAGTGAGGAAGCATTGTAACAGTTTTTTTTTAAGGAATAGAAGTTTGTTTTATAGTGTTGAAACTCTGTCCCTATGAGTAAAATTTTATATTTCTCTGTGTTGAAGAGGAGAGTATTACTCTCTCCATTGTTTGTTCTAGAATTTTCATATATTCCAATATGGTATCAGAGCTAGTCCAGGCTCTTTGAAGGTCAAAGAAGCTGAAGGAAGGAGTTTTTTGTTGCAGCAGCTTCTCCAGCAGTGTGAAGACTCAGCCAAGAAGCATCCAAGGTATTTCTCTATACATATTTTTGTGTTACTGTTGAAGGTAGTCAGTTATTTAGTCAAGTGTTTGTGAAGCATAGTTCAGAGTGTAAGAATGGCTGGAGCCAGCACTAGCATGGGTATTGGAAATACCCAACTCCCACAATTTAATGGGAAAAATTATGATTACTGGTCAATAACTATGAGAGCTTTATTTGCTTCCCAAGATTTATGGGAACTTGTTGAGGATGGTTTTTATGAACCAGCAAATGAAAATGATCTTGATGATTTAACACAAGCAAACAAGGAACTGTTGAAGAGCAATAAGAAGAAGGATTCAAGATCCCTCTACTTTTTGTATCAAGAAGTGCATGAGAGTATGTTTCCTAGGATAGCAACAGCTAACAGATCCAAAGAAGCATGGAAAAAGTGAAGACAACAAAACTACAGTTGTTGAGGAGAGACTTTGAGACTCTCTGTATGAAGGAGTCAGATAATATTGACTCATTCTTCACACATGTGATTGGAATGGTCACGCAGATAAGGTCTCATGGAGATACTCTTGAAGACAAGAGGATTGTGGAAAAACTCTTGAGGAGTCTACCCTCAAGGTTCAATGTGATTGTCACCACAATAGAAGAGACTAAGGATCTCACAAATTTTTCAGTGGACGAGCTACATGCATCACTGATGACCCATGAGCAGAGATTGGGTAGAAATGAAAACTCATCTCTAGAGCATGCCTTTAAGACCCATATGTCTTTCGGAAGAGGAAGAGGGCAAGGCAGAGGAAACAAGAGAGGAAGAGGCATAAGCCAAAACAGAGGTGGAAGAAACAATCCAGCAAATGCTCAAGGAAGGGGTAGCAATCCAAATCAGCATCAAGGCCAAGGCAGCAGCCAGCAAAGTGGTCAGCAGAATGCTCAAGGACAAAGGTATGATAAATCCAATGTCTAATGTCACTACTGTAAAAAATATGGACAATATGCTAATGAATGTAGAAAGAAGCCACATGATATGGGAAATAGAACAAATGCAAATTTTACTGGAGAAAATATCAGCCAAGACAAAAAAAAATTAGCTTGTAATATGGCTGAAGAAAAGAATGAAGATTTATGGTTTCTAGACTCTGGTTGTAGTAACCATATGACAGGAAACATAGCAATGTTTTCTATGTTAGATGAGAGTTTGAAGTCACAAGTCACACTAGGAACTGATAGTAAATTTTCTGTTATGGGAAAAGGAGATGTAAATGTTTTAACAAGGAAAGGTGAAAAGAAATCCATAGCAGATGTCTATTATGTTCCAGGAATGAAGTGTAACCTCTTAAGTATTGGACAGCTTGTTCAAAAGGGGTATAATGTTTTCTTTGAGGATGATGTTTGTACCATCATGGATAAACCACCCAGCAAACAATGTATTTCTGAAGTGAAGATGACAAGGAATAGGATGTTCCCTCTCAGAATGAGAGCAGATTTGAAAAATGAAGAAGAGATAGCAGCAGTGACAGAAGAGGCTTTCCAAAGTGAACCAAAATATGACAATTGTTTGTGGCACTTGAGATTTGGACATCTCAACTTTGGAGGTCTTAACTTGTTGAATAAAAAAGGAATGGTAAGAGATTTACCATTGATAGAGAAACTGGACAGCCTTTGTGAAGGTTGTATCTTGGGGAAACAACACAGAGAAAGTTTTCCTTCCGGGAAAAGCATAAGGGTAAAGGCACCCTTAGATATTTTCCACTCAGATTTATGTGGACCGATGCAAATTCCATCACTTGCTAGCAACCATTACATGTTAACATTTATTGATGATTTTACTGGAAAAACTTGGGTTTAATTTTTCAAAAAGAAAAGTGAAGTGTTTGAAATATTCTACAATTTCAAAGCACTTGTGGAAAACCATAGTGGGCTTCATATCAAAGTCCTAAGGACTGATAGAGGAGGTGAGTATATCTCTAAATATTTTCTACATTTTTGTAGAGAAAATGGGATTCATAAGCAGTTTACAACTAGATATACTCTGCAGAAAAATGGAGTAGCCGAAAGGAAGAATAGAACCATAATGGACATGGTAAGGAGTATGTTAAAGGCAAAGCATTTGCCTAATGATTATTGGGCTAAAGCTCTACATTGTGCAGCATAAATTTTGAATAGGTGCCCTACAAAAGTGGTTATGAACAAAGTGTCGGAAGAGGCATGGAGTGGCACAAAGCAAGGTGTCACACACATGAAAGTTTTTGGATGTGTGGCTTATGCACACATTCCGGATCAGCTAAGGAAGAAGTTGGACAGCAAGGGGGAGAAATGTATTTTCATTGGATACAGTGAGGAATTCAAAGCTTATAGGTTGTATAACCCATCCACCAAGAAGTTTATTGTGAGCAGAGATGTTCAGTTTATTGAAGAGGAAGCTTGAGATGGAAGCATAGAGAAAATAGTGAATGTTAAACATTTTTTATATCATGATGAAAATGATGATGATTTGGCTGAAATACATCCCCAGCAGCAGCACCAACATAAGGGCAGAAAGAGACACCCTTGAGGAGAAGTGAAAGTGCTTCTCCAAGCACACCACAAGGAGGAAATTCAAGTGCTTCTTCAAGCATTTGTACACCTAATGAAAGAGGTAAGAAGTTCAGGAATTTGAGTGACATTTATGAACAAGAGGTAGAAAATGAAGGTTTCAATTCTTTGTTTGCTTTATATTGTCATGTTGATGATCTTATTCATTTCTAAGAAGCTATTAAAGATAGGAAATAGATAGAAGCTATGGATGAGGAGATTAATGCCATAGAAAGAAACAAGACATGGGATTTGGTTGAACTCCAAAAAGGTAAAGATGTCATTGGAGTTAAATGGCTCTATAAGACCAAGAGTGATGATGAAGGAAAAATAGAGAGACACAAGGAAAGACATGTTTTCAAAGGAGATAAGCATAAGCATGGCATAGATTATGAGGAAACTTTCGCTCCAGTTGCTAGAATGGAAAGCGTGAGAGCAGTGTTGTCCATAGCAGCACAAAACAAGTAGAAAGTTTACCAAATGGACGTGAAGTCAACATTCCTAAATGGAGTGTTAATGGAAGAGGTTTACATTGAGCAACCTCTTGGCTACGAAAAGAAAGGCCAAGAGCACAAAGTGTGCAAGTTGAAGAAAGCTCTTTATGGGCTAAAGCAAGCACCAAGAGCGTGTTGCGTGTGGAGCCTGATTATCTTGTTTACTTTGTATCACAGCATTAGACCCCTGTATGTTAAATAGGCGGCAATGCTACCCATAAATTAATTGTTGTTGTGGGGGGTCCAGGGGGGCGGTAACGACTTTATGGAGCCCCCCCCTGGCGGGGGGGTTTCGGGGGCAGCGCCTCCGAAGCTAAAAACAGATGTAAAATTTCCTTGTAAAAGTACAGTAATTTCTAATCAATCTGGTTCGTTCATCAGGAAAATGATCTGAAGATAGAAGTTATGTTTAGTTTAGGGTTTTTTGCCCTAGAAGGCAACCCTCACTTTTATGAGGGTATTGTATTACGACTGTGTATTGTAATGGTATTCTCGGAGTGAGAAACAGAGAGGGATACTGTGAGAGAGAACAGAGGATATTACAGAAGATATGTTGTAGGTTGTGTCTCTTCATTTTGCTGGATAATAGAAAGGAAGGACTAGCTGTTCGGGGTGGACGTAGCCCAAACTGGGTGAACCACGTATATCTGTGTCTCTCTAGTTTTATGTTTTTTGTGTTCTTGTATCTTTCGCATATTTTATGTGTTGCATTGCTCTGTAATATATAATTTTATAACAACTGGTATTAGAGCCGAAGGTATATTTGGCTAATAAACTCGCAGGAAAGAAGGGTTCCTGGTTCGAGTGGGAGCAATGGCGGAAATGGTAAGTTTAGGGTCGAGAAATTTAACAGCCAAAACTTTCCGCTGTGGAAGATGTAGATGGAAGATTATTTGTATCAGAAAGATCTATACCTACCATTGATCAGAAAAACAAATAAGACGACGGCCATGACAGACGTGGAAACGAACATTCTCGATAAAAAGGCACTTGGAAAAGTATGGTTGTGCCATGCGGCGTCAGTCGCCTTCAATATTTCGAAGGAAACAACAACAGATGGTTTGATGTAGACGTTGGCGAAACTATATGAAAAACCCTCAGCCTTAAACAAGGTATTTCTTATGAAACGACTATTTAATATGAAGATGTCGGAAGGTGGGTCTGTTTTATACCATTTAAATGATTTTAATACAATTACCAGTCAGTTAAGTTCTGTAGGGGTAAAATTTGATGATGAAGTTAGAGCTTTGTTATTCTTGTGCTCATTTCCAGAGAGTTGGAATGGTTTAGTAATGGCCATTAGTAACTCTGTCCTTGGATCTAGTACTTTAAAGTTTGATGATGTTGTCGGTGCTATCCTTAGCGAGGATATGTGATGGAAAAGCTCTGGTGAGACATCGGGTAATGCTTTGAGTGCAGAGTCTAGGGGAAGAAGAATGGAAAGAGGAAAGAGCTCGAGATATCACAGTAAATCAAGGAAAGGCAGATCCAAGTCCATATCGGGGATAGTGTGCTGGAAATGCGGAAAGAAATGACACCTAAAGAAAGATTGTAGATCTCGAAAGGGAAAATAAGGAGACACACTGCAAGAAAACAATCATGAAGCAAATGTGACATGTGATGTGTTACAAGATGCTTTGATTCTTTCTTTCGAAAATGTTACTGATTCTTGGGTTGTCAGGGGCTTCATTCCATGCCACACCTGATAAGAAATATTTTCATGACTATGTTCAAGGAGATTTTGGACAAGTTCGTTTGGATAATGATAAACCCTGTAAAATTGTTGGAATGGGTAACGTTCTTGTAAAACAGCGGAATGGAAACCAATGGCTATTAAAGGAGGTAAGGCATGTTCCAAATCTAAAGAAAAATCTGATTTCAACAGGGCAGTTAGGCAGTTAAGGTTGTGTGACAACTTTCACAGATAAAACTTGGAAGGTCACCAAAGGAGCCCTGGTAATGGCAAAAGGTGAAAAGGTTGGTACATTGTATTTATGCAATGGCATTTCTAACTTTGTTAATGCTTTAACTTCCAAAGGAGAAGATGCAGCATTATGGCATCATAGGCTCGGACACATGAGTGAAAAGGGAATGAATATTTTTCACTCAAGAAATTTGTTGCCAGTTTTGAAGAATTTTGATTTAGATTTCTGTGAAAATTGCATTTATGGAAAAAAAAAGAGAGTCAGATTTCTCAGAGTTAGGAAAGAAAAGAAGAGCGAAAAATTGGAGCTTGTGCATACAGATGTATGAGGACCTGCTCAGGTATCATCTCTCGGTGGCTCTCGCTATTATGTTACGTTTATTGATGATGCAACTAAAAAAACTTGGATTTATTGTATTCAAAAGAAATCTGATGTATTTGATACTTTCAAGAAATGGAAATCTTTGGTTGAGATTGAGACAGGAAAGAAGTTGAAGTGTCTAAGATCAGATAATGGAGGTGAATATTGTAGCAAAGAGTTTGATAGGTACTGTTCAGAGCATGGAATTCGTAGAGAGAAGACAGTTCCAAGAACACCACAAGAAAATGGTGTGTCAGAAAGGATGACTAGAACAATCATGGAGCGTGCAAGGTGCATGAGATTGCATGCAAGATTGCCTTTACAATTTTGGGTAGATGTTGTAGATATTGTTGTTTATCTAATAAACAGAGGGCCTTCAAGTTCCTTGTATGGTGGTATTCTGGAGGAAGCAAGGATAGGTAAAAAGGTAAACTACTCTTTTTTAAAGCCTTTTGGTTGTGAGGCCTTTGTCCATATTAATAAAGAAAATAGAACAAAGCTTGAAGAAAAATCAAAGAAATGTACCTTTATTGGATATGGTGTTAATGATTTTGGTTATCTCTTATATGATTATGAAAATAAAAAAATCATTAGGAATAGAGATGTAATATTCAATGAAAAGGTCTTATATAAGAATTAGTTGCAAGAAAAGAAACAAGAAAATGAAAGCAAGGAATACAGGGTTCTTGATGAGATAACTGAAAAAATAAAGGTGCCTGAAAATAATAATAATCAACAACCACAGTAGCAGGAGCCACCAAAACAACAACAGGCACCTCAAATGCCTGAAAGTGGTGTTAGAAGATCTACCAGGATAAGTAGACCCCTTGAAAAATACTCTCCTTCATTTATTATTTATTATTGACTGATTCTAGTGAACCCGAATGTTATGAAGAAGCAATGCAGGTTGAAAGCAGGAAGAAGTTGGAGCTAGCCATGGAAGAAGAGATGGAATCCTTAATGCATAACCAGACTTGGGACTTAGTCAGGTTGCCTACAGGTAAAACTACATTGCAGAATAAATGGGTTTACAGATGAAGGAAGAAGATGGAGGAAAACATAGGTACAAAGCTAGACTTGTGGTGAAGGGATTTGCACAGAAGAAAGGTGTTTATTTTGATGAAATATTTTCTCCTGTTGTTAATATGACTTCAATCAAAACTATCTTAAGTCTTGTAGCAGCAGAAGATTTACATCTTGAACAGTTAGATGTAAAGACAACATTTCTCCATGGAGATTTGGAGGAAGAGATATACATGCAACAACCAGAAGGATATAAGGTTAAACGGAAAGAAAAATTGGTGTGCAGGTTAAAGAAGAGCTTGTATGGCTTAAAATAGGCTCCAAGGTAGTGGTATCTAAAATTTGACAAGTTTATGTCTGAACAAGGTTATACTAGATGTCACTCTGATCATTGTGTTTATCTAAAAAGGAAAAATGATGGCAACTATATTATATTGTTATTGTATGTAGATGACATGCTTGTTGCAGGGTCTAACATGTAGGAAATAAATGTGCTCAAAAGAAAATTGGCAAATTCATTTGCAATGAAGGATTTGGGAGCTGCAAAACAAATCCTTGGTATGAGGATAACTAGAGACAGGAAAAATCGGAAATTAACACTGTCTCAGAATGAGTACATAGAAAAGGTGTTGAAAAGATTTAATATGCAGAATGCAAAACCAGTTAGTACACCTTTTGCTAGCCATTTCAAACTTATTAAGGAGATGTGCCCCAAGACCCACGAAGAAATGGAATATATGTCTAAAGTTCCATATGCATCAGCAGTTGGAAGCTTAATGTATGCAATGGTCTGCACAATGCCTAATATTGCACATGCAGTGGGAGTTGTAAGCAGGTACATGAACAATCAAAGGAAAGAACATTGGATGGCAGTACAATGGATTCTCAGATATTTGAGAGGTACCACAAATCAAGCATTATGCTTTGGCAGTTCAAACATTTCTCTACAGGGATATGTTGATGCAGATATGGCAGGTGACAGAGATAATAGGAGCACTACAGGATATGTATTTACTATAGGTGGAACAACTATCAGTTGAGTTTCAAAAATCCAAAGTGTTGTTGCACTTTCAACAACAGAAGCAGAGTATGTTGTTGCTACAGAGGCTAGTAAAGAAATGATTTGGTTACAAATGTTTATGGATGAATTTGGTAAGAAGCATGATATGGGCACGCTATACAGTCATAGCCAAAGTGCCACTCATCTTGCAAAGAACTCAACATTTCATTCCAGGACTAAACACATACATCTCAAGTACCATTTCATATGGTCAGTATTGGAAGATGGAGAGTTGAAGCTGGAAAAGATACACACTAGCCAGAATCCTGCAGATATGCTAACAAAAGTTGTAACCAGGGAGAAACTGAGAATGTGCTCAGTTTCAATTAGTCTTCAAGGGTGACGATGAAGAAGAGAAATAGCTAGGTCCAAAGACGAGTCATTGTCTAGCAAATGAAGCAGCGGTGGAGTTGCTGCAATTAGTCTCCAAGTGGGAGATTGTTCGGTGTGGAGCCTGATTACATTGTTTACTTTGTATCACAGCATTGGACCCCTGTACCTTAAATGGGGCAGCAACGCTGCCCATAAATTAATCGTTGCCATGGGGGGTCTAGGGGGGGTGGTAGCGACTTTATGGATCCCCCTCCTAGTGGGGGGTTTCGGGGGCAGCGCCCTCGAAGCTAAAAACAGATGTAAAATTGCCTTGTAAAAGTATAGTAATTTCTAGTCAATATGGGCCGTTCATTAGGAAAATGATCCGACGATAGAAGTTATGTTTAGTTTAGGGTTTTTTGTCCTAGAAGGCAACCCCTTGCTTTTATTAGGGTATTGTATTGCGGCTATGTATTGTATTTGTATTCTTGGAGCGAGAAACAGAGAGGGAGACTGTGAGAGAGAACAGAGGATATTACAGTAGATCTGCTATAGGTTGTGTATCTTCATTTTTCTGGATAATAGAAAGGAAGGACTGGTTGATCCAGGTGGACGTAGCCCAAATTGGGTGAACCATGTATATCTGTGTCTCTCTAGTTTTATGTGTTTTGTGTGCTTGTATTTTCCGCATATTTTATGTGTTGCATTGCTCTGTAATATATAATTTTCTAACAGAGCATGGTACAGTAAAATAGATTCCTATCTACTGGAAAATGGATTTGAAAAGTGTGAGGGAGAACCCACCCTCTACATCAAATAAAAGGATGGTAAAATGTTGATTGTTGTTTTATATGTTGATGATGTTATTTTCACAGGTAATGATGATTACCTTATTGAAAATTTTAAAACAGTCATGAAAGAAGAATTTGAAATGACTGACATGGGTTTGTTAGGAATAGAAGTAGAACAAGATGAAAATGGGATTTTTATCTCACAGGAAAAATATGTTAATGAAGTGCTGGAAAGATTTAATACGCAGGAGAGCAAAGCAACAATCACTCCCACAGTGATGGGATTAAAACTCAGCAGAGAGGACAGTAGCAAGGATTTTGATCCTAGTTTATACAAGATGTTACACCTTTTTTGGTCATCTAACCTATTATCATTAGATGGACCCAAGTACACCATGTAAGACCAATTTTACCCTAAGTAAAATTGCTTTCACTATGAAAAATAACTTAATAAACCACATTTATTAGGTTGTTTATGGTCTAAACAGGAAACCTCAAAAGGAAATATTAAACAAACCTATATTTGTTTGATTTTCCTCATGGAATAATTAATTAAACCATAATTTAATTATTATTCCTAATCATGTTTAACCCAAAACAAATAAATTAATTAGATAAACCTTTATTTATCTTATTATTTTCTAGGAATAATTATTTAAATCTTATTTAGATAATATTCCTTGTTAAATATGACCAAACCACCCACAAATAATTAAATAAATCATTATTTATTTGATTATCCTTCAACCACTTCCTTAAAAAGATAAATAAATCATTTATTTATTTATTGTTAACAAATAAAGGGAGTTGACCCAGGTCAAATACTTTTTCCCTCCAACAAATATAATAAAATATTCCATAAAAGGTGGATCTAGATTTGGTTAACATTATTTTAATCAAGCACCAAGATCTAGAATGACCCAATATTTTGTTATAAATAGGAGGGTTTTTCCTACCATTCTTCACCTTTTGTTGCCTATTATATCACTCTGGATCTAAACTCTTGGTTTGACTTTGAGCCATTGTCATTGTCATATTTTCCATTATTTGTTGTGTGAGCTCCCTTTGAGTTCTATATTTGTCTGGGTTTTCTACACCAACAGGAGAGAGAAATGCTAGATCTGAAGTGCTGAGGACTTCCAAGAACCCTTCCCATTGAGGAGAATTGGAAACATCTTCTTTTTTTCCTCCCAGGTGCCCTTAATACAAAAAATTCTTTCAAAAATTGTTCTTGCCTTGTCTATTGGATACATGGAGCAAACCCTTCTTTTTACTGCTTAATGTCTTTCTATGCATAGATCTGGTTTTTTGCAGCTCTTGTCTTGATCAACTAACTACAGATCTGAAGATATTGGCAGCCACTTTTGATGTTAGGGCTATTAGTTATGCGTAGCTAAAGTGGTCTTTTCTCGTACACTTCGACAAAGGATTCATACTAACAAATGGCGACTCCACACGGGTTTTAAATTACGACCACTGTCGTTTTTCATATTCCTGCATATCCAGCTACTTCAAACCTTAGGGTTTCTTTTCAGCTTTTTGTATTTCCTATTTTTATGTTGTTTTTCTCACATAAAACCCTAAAACATTAAAATTTCTAATTTCCACGTGTTTCTGGCCCTATTGCACAGGTGATCGACATCAGCCGCAACTGAGACGGCAACTTTTCTGAAAATCTGCCGCCGAGACACCCAGAGCTTCAGGTCGCACTTTTCAGCCCATTTTCTGCGACCTGCACTGAAAACAGGTCAGAACCTGCGACTTGCCAAATTTTCAGCTGTTTTTCTGCAATTTTTCTGGGTTCTTCTGAATCTTCTGTCAGGGTTTTCCAGCCTCTGTCTCAGCCCGTTTTGACCTGGTTCTAATCTGTTTTTGCTCATCTAAGTGGGAACATAGCCCCCTAAGGCTTCAGTACCCTCCACTTTTTGTGGAAGATTTTTTATCTATTTCAGGTCTGTTTTTTCAGAGTTTCAGCCCCCCCTTTTTCCAGATCTGATACCTCCTTTTCAGACCTCTTTTAATCATCTCTTCTCCCTTTCAAATCACCTCCTGAAGATTTGTTTGGATCTACTTTTAGGGCCTCCTCTTTGCCCCTTCTGCTTTTTGCTGATTTCCTTCTTTTTTCCAGCCACCTTGCCTCTGCCTCTTGGCTGTGATCTGCACCTCCTTTCAGCAACTTTTCCCTTTAGGTCCCTGTCCCTTTCGACCCTAGATCTATTGGCCTATTTTTAATGCGTTTTGACTAGATTTTTTCCCTCTTTTAGATCAGTTTTGAGAGACCCGCCTTGCTGGGTTGAATCGATGCACTAGTAGCTGTTAATTTTCTGTTATTTCAGCATTATATATTGTTTTTACAACATTTTTTCAGTTACGCAGCACACTTTTTCTCTTGTTCTCAAAATGAAAAGGGTTTAAAAATTAAAATTAACGCACGCCACACACTCACCCTAAGCGAAGAAGGGCCTGGTTTACACCGCCAGGCAAAGACTTTAAAATCAGTTGACACTGCACCTATCTGCCCTTGTTTCGACATTGCAATCACTTGATTCTGCACCTCCTTGCCCTTGTAGTTGTTCTTATTCCCCTTGTGCCATGTTTGTGTTGTCATCATTGCGCCCCCAAGGCGCACTTCCCGGAGACTTCTTAGCCTTCACCCTCAGTTTCCGGTCGATCGACCTGCTCCGTCCCACCGTCGTCGAGCCAGTCCTCCTTCGAGTCCGCCCTCCGACTCCTCTTCTAATTCATTGGGTTCTCCTTTTATTTCTGGTTCTCCCCCTGTCACCTTCACTATGTCTGGTCCAGGGCCTAACGCTAGCAAAGCTCCTAGCCCTAATGCCGGAACTACTACTAGCGGAACTGCCACAGGAACTACCTCAGCTGCCCCCTTGCTGCCGTACATCACAGGCCTCAGCCTCCCTGATTTCAATCAGTTGATCAATGACCCTATCCGCCATGATGTTGGTTGGCCTGCTATGCCAACCAAGCTCCCCTCCGACATCCCTAAGTTTGAAGGCCTTGCTGGAGACGATCCAACCAACCATGTCCACTCTTTCCACATGTGGTGTTCCTCCAATTCCATTACCGATGATTCCATCTGTCTTCGGTTGTTCCAACGCACGCTTACCGGCGAAGCTTCTAAATGGTATGTTGACCAAGCCACCTCTTCCCATACCACCTTTACGACCATTTCCCAAGCCTTTTTATCTTATTTCCAGCTCCCTCTCCGATACGATACTGGTACGGAGCTCTTGACTTCCTTTAACCAAACATCTTCGACCCGCCTTTCTACCCATGTTTAGGAATGGCAAGAAGACGGAGCTTATGTCGAGCCCCCCCCTTCAAAGATCGAGTTTATATGGACTGGTTCCTTCACACTCTCTTAGCTCCCATTGGAAAATATGTCGCCTCCCATTTCCCTCAAACCGAAGAAGCCTCCCTCCAAATAGCCTTGAAATATGACCTGATCTATGCTCAGTCTGGTTATGTTTATACTGTCCTTCCTGACCTCCCCAGGCCCGGAGGCGCTAACGCCCTAGGGGCATCTCATTCCGTCGACAGTATCGTTGGAGCCCTTTCCCATCCGTATGCTCAACCTCCTATGAGCTATGGTCTTCCTCAAGGAGGGGCCAGCACCTCTAGCACTTTTCCCCCTCCAGGTAGCATGTATCCAGGATACGGCATGCCTCATCCTTTTGCCCAACCTCCTGCTGTTACACTAAAAAATGTCACCCCGACATTCTGCTGACTGTATGAGCTCATTAAACACTCATACATGCCTCCTCTGCAAGTCTTACAACCTTTTTTCCTCATTCCATGCCCTGAAAATGAAGGAAAAACCCTAAAAAGCTCAAAAAACCTTGGGTACGCAGTTAATATGAAGCCTACCTGCGTTTTTAGCTTGGGTCCGCATGTAATGTGAAGATAAACTGCGTTCTAGAATGCACTTTCTCTGTGTTATAGGTGCGGTACCCCTGTAAAGTCAAAAAAGCGCGAAATTAAACTGAAAAAGTTGAATTTTGGTCAATTCTGGAAGGTTCTGGATGAGATTTTTTGGGGATGAGTACGCTTTGGTAAGGTGCATGTATCCCACACCTTAAGGAACTAATCCCTTGATGTGAGGAGCCTATCCCTTTGAAGGAGGGTTTTATCCCTTTAAAGGTGGAATCCTAACCTCCTCATTTGCTCTATAAAAGGAGGCATTGGGTAGCCTTTTGGGGTTAAGTCAGAAAGTTTTGATGGAGATTTTGGAGATGGAGGATTAGAAGTTTTTTGGAGAAGATTTTTGAGCTGAAGTGCTGTTGAGATTTAGATTTCCTTCTGCTGAGCTTTTGAGAGGAAAGATCACATACCTCTTTATGCTTCTGGAGGAAGAGTGCAAGACTTATCAAAGTAGAGGAGATTCCTGATTCGGACCCCGGGAAGGCCTTTCGAACATCAAGGCTAAGGTTGTAAGGTTCTTTTGTATATTTTAAGATTAATACAATCAAGTTCTGTTTTTCTCAATAAATTGTCGTTCGATTGTTTATTTCAATAAGTTGTCGTTTGATCATTTATTTCATAGATTCCTTGATCACTATGATAGGTATGTTTTATAATTATTTGTTATACAGGTGCTATTGATATTTTCTTGTTTGTGATTGCAGATCGACGAAAGATGATACTTTCTTGCGACAAAAGAGCTCTTGTTGCGACGAAGGATTATTGATGTGACGGAAGCACTACGACCGCAAATAAGCATTTGGATCTAAGGTAGGATCGACACCTTCATAACATTTATTTGTAAAACGAATATATCTAGATAAAGACAAACTTAGTTGTTCGTTTGTTGCTAGATTGTCTTCTGACACTAGGGAGATCGGTCTTGTCCGCAAGAACGATTTATCCGGCCAACAAATTGGCGACTCCACTGGGGAAAGAACTTGTTGTTTTTTGGTTCTCTTTTATTTTGATTTGAGGAAAAGTTTTTCCTGGTTTTTGATTGATGGATATCTGCCTGGGTAGCTTAGTTTTTCTTCTCTTTTTTAAAATTTTGAAATCTTTTATGTTTTTCTTGAAGTTTTCAGGGGACCGCACTTTGTCTTCACACACAGTGCGGGCATCTCCGCACTTTCCTTTAGTAAACAGTGCGGTACCGCACCTGTTACTTCTGGAAGCCTGCGGACCCTGTTAAATTTTGGAAAAACTTTAGATTTCTTTTTTCTATTTTAGTTTAGATTTATTTTAGGGTTCTTAGCATCTACCCAGATCTATATTTTTCTGTCAAAAATCTCTTGTTTCTGAATTTCTTTCAGCAAATCTTCATCTCATCAATCTCCATTAAGTTAATTGGGTGTTTTGAGTCTCTTTTTTGAGAAATTTTTAATTTGATTTCCTTTGGTCATTAATTGAAGGTTTGTCTCAGTCTTTTCACAATTTTGCATCTTTTTGCTTTTGTTTTTTCTTTGGGCTAAATTGTGTATGAGTGTTAATCGCCTTTGAGTGTTTTTTGATCTTTGGAACTCTCGCCCGATTTTCTTGACTTCCACTTGATTGGTTCTTAGATTACATTAAAATCATCTTGTGTTTGAGAATTCTCTTGCATAGATCACATTTGCATAATTAGAATTATCATTTTCAGAATATGAATGAAAAATGTGCATAGATTACATTTGCATACTTTTCATGTGAATTGTGCATAGATTACAATTGCATAGTTTACATTCTGAAAAATCAATCTTAGATTTAGATCAGTTTTTTTTTATTATTTGAATTTAGATGTTTTTATGTTTGTTTTAAAATAAAAAAAACACAAAAATAAAAAATTTTGGGATTGATTTGCATTAGTTTTTATTGATGAAATTAGTGCATTAGAGAATTTGTTATATTTTCTCTTAGTTATCAATCTTTGCATTGTTGGAAGTGATGGAAACTCTCTCCTTACATTAGTTAGGATTCATCGAATTGAAAAGATTACATTATCATATTCGATTGCATTCAGTTTTGGTTCGGGTCATAACACCATTGGTTTCATATCCATTTACCCTTTTGAGTAATAACAGCCTTAATAACACAGCGCTTAATTAAAATTCATCTAGTGATTTTTACATTTTTAGGGCTCTTTCCACCAATCTAGCTTAGGCTAGTGTCTTGGAATAGGTTTTAGTTAACTCTCCAAGACAGTAAAACAAACAAGTAGATAAATCTTGCGGTAGGAAGAATTCCAATTGTTGCATGTATGCTCTGGGAAGCTCCTCCTAAAGGAGTCAAGCACGAGATCATATCTGAACCAGTGAGGTAATCAATCCTTCCTCATTGGGAACGATAGAAGATATACACGTATTAACAACGGTAAACCTCGGATTGACCATTGTCGAGGAGCCTGGGGTCACTTTTCGGTAAACCTTGAATTATGTCAAGGAGCCTTCAAGGGGATTGAGCTTTGTTACTCTGCCCTTGCGTGTGTATCGGATCGTAGACTGTTCCCCCAGGTATATTTGTTTCTGTTGGTAACCTTAGTGGCCATAATCTATAGGGTTCTTTCCTAAGGTGACGGTGGAGGGAAGATCCCACTGTACTTGGAGCAGACGTCGACTAGACTCACTTGGACTCTCTGGGGGGTTCTCTTCACTCGAGATGGTTTTGTGAAGAAACTTGTGCCAGTCTGTTTCATTAAGCAGGTTGTCGGGGTAACTGTTCCAACCGCCCTTTCTGTATTAAATTATACGATGTTGGATTTCATCACCAACTAGTGTTTTTGGTACGGGAAGTTACTGTTTGTGTGTGGTTTGACTCCTAGATTTGATAGCGCGTGTTATTTTGTTTGTTTTTACTTTTAGAGACCATAGGTGTGAATTGTGAATTTTAATTGTTAGGTGTGAATTGTTAATTGTTAATTTTAGTTTTTAATTTGTTAATAAAATTCACTGAAGTTGAATATAATGGCAATTGTTCCGGAATTTACCAACCAAGGAACTCCTCTTAACGAGATTCCTAGTACTTTTCCTTGCTTTGGAAATGTTGGTCCTCCTTATATGGCTACATTGTCATTACCTGGATTTACAATAGGTTTACCGATATGGTTATTTTCAACTTCGTTGGCCCCGAATACTCCAATTGTTTCACCTCAACCGGATGCTTCACCTCAACAGAGTTCACCATCTCAACATCACCAACCTTCTGTTGACCCTTTACCTTCTTCGCCTAATATTTCTTCCTCCATTTTTTCCTCTTCGCTTGGTAAAAGCCTTGACGCTAGTAACCAGGTGGTGAAGAAGAAGAAAGGGAAGAAGAAGAAGAAGAAGAAGAAGAAGCAAGATAAGAAAGAAGTCAACCAATCAATCATGGATGTAAGTGTTAGTAATGTTGAGGAAACCTCCAACATGCATCGTAAACCCAAATACCCTTGCAGGCTTTGTAAGGGTGACCACTTCCTTGTCAATTGTCCTGGTATTCCAAAGGTCTTGGAAGTATGGTCAGAAAAATCTCATCAACTTTTTGTTGATCCATCAACCAGTGATAGTCAGGTTCCTGGGAAAAAGGGTAAAGTTAGGTTTCCTTGTAAGTTATGCAAAGGGAGTCATCAAACTCACATTTGCCCTCACATGGATGAAGCCTAAAAATTGTTGGAAAACCTTACTGTTCCACAGCAAGAATTTCCAATTGGTTACCGTAAACTTTCTCCCAACCTACCGTCAACTGACCGAGTGATTGATCTAATTTCAAGTACAGTCGATCCCACTCTTCCATTGGAGAGTGAAACTCATATCACTCAGGTTGATGATCCATTAGTTGATCAAGTGGTCGATTCGATTTCACATCTGGTCGATCCCATTCTCCCTTTAGAGAATGAACTTCATACCGCTCAGGTTCTTCTAGTTACATCAGATTCTTCTACGCCGGGGGGCATTTCACCTGTTTCTACAGAACCCCCTCCAAGTACTGAGGTCTTTTCCTTTGATTGGAATAGACTGACAGAACCTCGTCTTCCTTCCTCTATCCCTTTCCAAATCATTGTGAAGTTTGGTGGTAGGGACATTCACCGCACACAGGTAGATGAAGGTGCTTCTGTTAGTATTTTATCCTCAACTGCTTGGAAAGCTTTGGGTTCCCCTCAGCTTATGCCTATTACGCAGAATCTGAAAGCTTTTAACAGAACCATTAGTGAACCTTTAGGAATCCTTCCTAAGTTTTCTATTACTTTGGAAGGTAAAACTGTCTGTATTGATCTTATGGTAGTTCGAGGTCCCTTGGATTTCAATTTACTCCTTGGGCGAGACTATGTTTATGCAATGAAAGTTGTCGTATCGACACTCTTTCGTGTGATGTCTTTCCCTCACAATGGTAATATTGTGACTGTAGACCAGCTTTCGTTCGCTAGTCTTGATTCAACTACCAATAATCCGACACCCCTAAATGTTCTTGATTCTAAAGTGGTATCTACCCCGCCACGGGTTAATTATGTGGCAACTAGTCCCATGTTTTCAGTTACCGATGGAAGCGAGCCTCTCACTGTTTGCTCGACTTCCTATGACTTAGATCCGGTAATTGACATGGAAAACTCTATGGGATTATTTGAACGCGATGTTCTTATCCCTTTTGAGTCCCTTGACATGCATTCCTTCCAGAGAACTATTCTTCCTTCTGATGAAGACCTCTTGGAAGCCATGATCAAGGTGTGTCCATTGACATGTGTTTCTTCCAGTTGGAAGCCATGATCAGTGAGCGTGAGGAGAGTTCCTTGTACTGTGTCAACCTCGTTAAAAAATGAATCAGTGAGGGTGAGGAGAGTTCCTTGTACTGTGTCAACCTCGTTAAAAAATGAATCAGTGAGATTGAGGACAGTTCTTTTCCTGTGTCAACCTCATTAAAAAATGAATCAGTTAGTCAAGAGCATAGTTCCTTTTCTTGTGTCAAGCTCGTTTAAAAAATGAAACAAGCTTCTGTGAGGATAGTTCCTTTTCCTGTGCCAACCTCATTAAAAAATGAAACAGGTGTCTGGAGCAGAGTTCTTGTCTTGTGTCAAGCTCCTTAAAAAATGAAACATGTAGGTAGATTGTAGAGAGTAGATTGCTAGATTAGAAATAGGTAGTTTCTGAGGACAGTTCTTTTCCTGTGTCAACCTCGTTAAAAAATGAATCAGTTGATCCGAGGAGAGTTCCTTTTACTGTGTCAACCTCGTTAAAAAATGAATCAGTCGGTATGAGGATAGTTCTTTTCCTGTGTCAACCTCGTCAAAAAATGAATCAGTTGGTCTGAGGATAGTTCCTGTTACTGAGTCAACCTCATTAAAAAATGAATTAGGTATGAGGACAGTTCTTTTCCTGTGTCAACCTCATTAAAAAATGAATCAGTAGGTTATGTAGGTAGATTAGAAACAAGTAGTTAGCTGAGGATAGTTCCTTTTACTGTGTCAACCTCGTTAAAAAATGAAACATGTTGCCATGAGCATAGTTCTTTTTCTGTATCAAGCTCGTTAAAAAATGAAACAAATCCTCCCCTAATTGAGTCGAGTCTTTGACTAGATCTCGTAGATGTTAAGTAGTATTTTTAGGTTAGTTTTTAGGTCAGGTCTTTCATATGATCTCGTAAATGAACCTTCATTCCATCCAGCTATTTATTACTAGTGTACTTAGTTGAATGAAATGAAGCTGGGGGGGCATGCACTCTAGCAGTTACGCTTAGGGGGCATCAGGCACATTTTTCTCTTTGTTTCAAGCTTGTGTAAAAATGAAACCACTCTGAAGCATAGTTTTTCTCTATTTCAAGCTTCTGTAAAAATGAAACCTATCTTGAGTCAATTTCGGTTATTTTCAAGACTCGTTAAACTCATGAAAATCTCGAGATTATTTTGCTATCTTTCATTCTCGTAAAACACATGAAAATGCCGAGTTCTTTCCGTCTTTTCCTGCTCGTAAATTAAATTGAAAGTCGGCCATATGAGTACATTTTTATCCCTTTTTCGAACTCGTTAAAACTTACTGAAAAAGCGAAACCATAGAGTTCTCTTTTAAGCCCTTTTTAGACTCTCTAAACATGAAAAGATTGCCGAGTACTTGATTATTCGAACTCGTTAAAGTAAATGAATGATCGTCCCTTCAGTATAAGTTTACCCCTTTTACGGACTGAAGTGGACTATTTACGAAAAAGGTATACGTTGACTAAATACGGTCAATAGAGTTCTCTCCCGCATTATTTTATCCTTTTTCGGGCTCGAGAGACTAAATTTACAAAAAATAACACCCATGGAGTTTTCTTAAGTTTTTCTTCTGACTCCCTAAAACTGAAAAACACCGATTTTCTCCTATACTGGACACGTTAAAACTTAATAGTAAAGGACCTGTTTAATTTTCAACAGGAACGAACCACTCCTTCTTAGGGTTCGAATTTTAAACTAAGTTGGACTCATCCGAAGGATGAGCTTATAAACAAGCAAATGTTATCCTCCTCAAGCTTGTCAAAAATAAAGAGGTACTTGCCAGAAATGGTGGGGGAAAAAAGAGGAAAATGGGCGTGTTTGTTGTATTTTGATTTTTCGAAAATCTAGTCAACCACTCTTGAACACGACACTTTCATTCACGTGGGTTGGGAAATCCTTTTCCTAACAGTTAATCAAACCACATTGAAAGTCTTCAGCCGGTTTCTGGGTATTAGCTTTGGGTCAATTGTCACCAAGCCATCTGCAGTGTCGTTATGTGTTCAAGAGGACAATTCAAATAAACCATTCATTTGCGAAATATCTGTCATCCATTTTGACCATCCCTGAGTCAGTCCTTGCCAATATATTTTCAAAACTTGATCTATGATTTCGTGTTGTGGGCTTGCCTACAATGGATCACTTTCTATCGACGACAGCTCATTATCTAGGAAGTTGATCCAGAAATCGTCAGTACCTTGAAATCTGCATGCCTCAATGGCATGTTTCTCGCCTTCGACGACAGGTTGCATCATTGACCTTCGATCGAATGATTCCGTGACATGTTCGACTTCAGCTCATTCATTCACATTTCATGGATTGTACTGATTACTTTGAGAGCCATTGACATTACTGGTGGTTTCTCTCACACTTGTTAACAGTTCACATCATTGACTGGTAATCAAGTGGTTTCTACCATGTTCGACTTCAACACATTTATTCACATGGATAGAATCGTACTAGTTCGAGATGCGGAAATCAAGACCATGGATCTAGTTTCCACCATCCAGGCTGCGAGGAATTTTGTTATTATACAGTGGACTATTTATAAACAGATGGTTGCATCCATGCTGTGTCGACATATGTCTATACTGTTATGTGTTCAAAATCATTCCTGTATCAGAACAATTTAGAGTTAGTTTCTAGTTAGTTTTTGATCTGAGTATGGGAATGCCTACCTCAGCGATGATATGATTACATATATATATATTTTGCATTGAATGTTTTTACAGGTTCCGACCGGGGTGTCCACAGGATGATCCTTGAAATGATAAAGTACTTCACTCTTCATATATGACAGACTTCATATTCATCTATTCCAGACTTCGCACTTTAGGGGGCAATCTGTTACACTAAAAAATGTCACCCTGACATTTTGCTGACTGTATGAGCTCATTAAACACTCATACATGCCTCCTCTGCAAGTCTTACAACCTTTTTTCCTCATTCCATGCCCTGAAAATGAAGGAAAAACCCTAAAAAGCTCAAAAAACCTTGGGTACGCAGTTAATATGAAGCCTACCTGCGTTTTTAGCTAGGGTACGCAGGTAATGTGAAGATAAACTGCGTTCTAGAACGCATTTTTCCAGTGTAATGCCTGCGGTACCCCTGTAAAGTCAAAAAAGCGCGAAATTAAACCAAAAAAGTTGAATTTTGGTCAATTCTAGAAGGTTCTGGATGAGATTTTTTGGGGATGAGTACGCTTTGGTAAGGTGCATGTATCCCACACCTTAAGGAACTAATCCCTTGATGTGATGAGCCTATCCCTTTGAAGGAGGGTTCTATCCCTTTAATGGTGGAATCCTAACCTCCTCATCTGCTCTATAAAAGGAGGCATTGGGTAGCCTTTTGGGTTAAGTTTTGATGGAGATTTTGGAGATGGAGGATTAGAAGTTTTTTTTGGAGAAGATTTTTGAGCTGAAGTGCTGTTGAGATTTAGATTTCCTTCTGCTGAGCTTTTGAGAGGAAAGATCACATACCTCTTATGCTTCTGGAGGAAGAGTGCAAGACTTATCAAAGTAGAGGAGATTCTTGCTTCGGACCCCGGGAAGGCCTTTCGAACATCAAGGCTAAGGTTGTAAGGTTCTTCTGTATATTTTAAGATTAATACAATCAAGTTCTGTTTTTCTCAATAAATTGTTGTTCGATTGTTTATTTCAATAAGTTGTCGTTTGATCATTTATTTCATAGATTCCTTGATCACTATGATAGGTATGTTTTATAGTTATTTGTTATACAGGTGCTATTGATATTTTCTTGTTTGTGATTGCAGGTTGACGTAAGATGATACTTTCTTGTGACAAAAGGGCCCTTGTTGGGACGAAGGATTATTGATGCAACGGAAGCACTACGACCGCAAATAAGCATTTGGATCTAAGGTAGGATCGACACCTTCATAACATTTATTTGTAAAACGAATATATCTAGAGAAAGACAAACTTAGTTGTTCGTTTGTTGCTAGATTGTCTTCTGACACTAGGGAGATCGGTCTTGTCCGCAAGAACGATTTATCCGGCCAACACCTGCTTACCTCAATGTTACCCAACTTAACCATTACCCTTATCCGCAGCCTAGTGCGCCAGCTCCTCTAGTATATGCGCTTCCACCTCCCTTGCCTCCTCAACCCCAGCAACAGCACCTACAGCCCCCTCCAGGGCAAGTATTTGCACAACAGGGCGTGACTAATCCCCCTTCTTCTCAAATAAGGCGGAGAGGCAATCCAAATCAATCCGCCCCTGGTACTCGTGGACCCAATCCTCAAGGTCTTGACCCTAACACTGCTAACCAGCAATAGGGCACTCAGCCCAAGCCGGACAGGGCTCTTCACACTAATAAGCCTTGTTCATGTTGCGGTGTTTACGGTCATTACACCCACGATTTTCCCCTTTTACCACAGATGCGGCAGATGTGGGAGTCTCAAGCCACATTGCGAGGACAACATGCCTCCCCTCATGCTCCCCCTAATGTGGCCACTACTCAGCCAGCTGTGTTTACTGATCCTTTCCCTCAGCAAGGATTCATGGCTACCCAACCACCTGACGGACAGGTCGCCATTCCACCTTCCCTTTCTGGTTCCTCCTATTACCAGATCCTCATGATGAACTCTGATCCATCCTCAACCGTCGACCTTCACCTTCAAACTCGGTCTCTCCAGTACCCCAAGCCTCCCACTCAGTCTGCCCCCGAGTCCTCCTCTTCCGGTTCTACAGAGCCTCTTTCGACATCCAATGGTCCCTTACATATCCCTCAACCAAAATTTGAGGTCCATACCAAGATTCCTAAAGGACCGTTACGTTGAAATGCTGCTTCGGGTCGAGCTTCTCATTCGTATAGCATATTAGATGAGTTGGCGCAATCTCCTGCTGCCATTTCCACACTGGAACTCCTCCAGTTGTGCCCTTCCCAAAATAAGGCTCTACTATCTGTCGTGGGCGTTGTAGATCCTGTTGATGACCAAATGATTGTTTTCGATGCCCATCAATCAGAGCACCCTCCTCTTCCTACTTCCGTCACCTTCCAAATCCCAGTCAAAATCTGGAACGCCAACGTTTCTCGGTGTATAATCGATGAGGGGGCATCCACTTGTGTGATGTCCGCTTCGGTTTGGAAGCAACTCAGATCTCCTGAGTTGGCCCCTTCCATGATCACCCTTCGAGCGTGGGATGACCACGCCTCCCAGCCCATTGGCCTTTTCCGTAATTGTCCTATCACCCTTGCCGGTAAGACTGTTTGCATTGATGTTGAAGTCATCGACGCCCCTCTAGACTACAACATTCTATTAGGGAAAAGCTACACATATGCCATGTTTGTTGTCCCATCCACGGTTTTTCGCAAGATGTCTTTTCCTCACAATGGAAATATAGTCACCATTGACCAGTTTACTTGCCATGAGCCACTGTCTCAGACCTCCCCAGAGACGACCATCTCTTCTGTAGCTAATAAGAAAACCGTCGATTCCTTGACTAGTGTCCCCCCCGGCGTTTACAAAGATTCCTCCCTGCTTGGAACTTTTCCTGGTCTACCCCCTCCTCCTCTCTCTGATCCCAGCTTATCGAATGTTTGCATGATGCAATCATCTCGGGCTACCCTTAAGCAACCCGCCTCGGCTAGTCAGCAACCTCAGACATAACCTTGCCCACCACAACCCGCTCCTAGCCCTTCATCTCCACCATCCGGACCGTCTCCTTCTGGCCCTTCTCCTACAGCTGGTATCCCTGAACCCCTTTATCCCCCTGGATCGGTTCCCCCAGGCCTTAACCATCTCGGAGCCGTCCCTCCTGGTCATTACCCCTCTAGTCAGATACCTTTTCTGGCTCCCCCTCCCGGCATCTATACGGTCCCCGTCATGGCCACCCTCTCTCTCCCTAATCTGACCCTAGGCATACCCGTCTGGTACATTGACCCTCCTGCCGCTACCCCACCCGGTCATCCCAAACCCTACCTTGCTTTGACACCGGTTCAACCGATTCCCCTCGCTTCCTCCGGGCCCCCCGCACCTCCCCAGGACCCTGCCCCTGTGGTGAAAGCCCCGAGAAAGAAAGGCAAAGCTCGTAAGGGGGCAACCAATCAGGACCAAGCTGCCCCGACAAACCCTACCCCTCCTCGACCGCCAAAGCATGCTATCCAGTGCGCTTTGTGCGATATTGTCGGTCACGCCACCCATATTTGTCCTGAATTACCGCACCTCAAGATCCTGGTCAATGAGACGTTTCCCGACTCTGATATCCCTGAAGTCTACGTCACTACCCTGGATTCTATCCTGAAACTCAAAACCTTGCGCACAATTCACCCTTGTGCTTTGTGCGATTTCCATGGCCATTACACCCACCTCTGTCCTCGCCTTGACGAGTATCGTTCTTTCTTAGACACGTAACACCAATTCAAGGCTACGCATGACAAGATACCTTCTCACTTGTCTGCGAGTTCTACTTCGATAGGACCAGAGGATATTCCTACTCCCATTCACATTCCTCCTCCCGTTATCGAACCAACAGAGCCTTCGACCACCATTTTGTACTTATCGTCATCCTTGAGAGATAATTCACCTAACCTTCGACCTGCAGACACTCTCGGTTCCCCCTCAGTCGTCCTTGGATCTGTTAATGTTGCGCATCTGAGCCCTTCTCCACAAGATGACCAGTCACACATCACTACATCAGCGGGTGATCCTTCTTCCTCTAGTCTTCCCATCTTCCAGTCCGATGAAGACATCATGGAAGCCATGACCAACCCTGACTTTCCATGGGATGATATGCACCATCGCGCATACTTCCTCCCACAGCAGTCCCATGACCAATATGCTGTGGAAACCAAAGACTTCATTCAGAATGCAGTCGATTGGTTCAAAAATCCCATCCCTGCACTTGATGCTTTTGAAGAAGGAAACATGGCCAACATCTCTCCGACCATTAAAATTGACATTTCGGTCAAACCAGGAATCGAAGAATATATCACCTTGGGTGCCCAATGCACCCCAGAAGAAATCGAAGCTTACACTAAGCTTTTCAAATAATTCTGTGATATTTTCGCCTGGTCCTACTCTGAAATGCCTGGGCTCGATCCCACCATCGTCGAGCATCATATCGACACGTGGCCCGATGCCAACCCTGTCCGAAAAAAGTTGAGACCCATTAATCCTTCCAGACGTGATGCTATCAAAGCCGAAATTGATAAGCTCAAGCAAGCTGGTTTCATTTATCCTATTGAATACACCACTTGGGTGTCTAACCCGGTTCCCGTTCTCAAAAAACAAGGCACCATCCATGTCTGCACGGACTTTCGCGACTTGAACAAAGCTTGTCCCAAAGACAACTTCCCCACACCATTTATGGGCCAAATCATTGATGAGTGTGCGGGGCATGAGGTTCTATCCTTTATGGATGGTTTCTCTGGATACAACCAAATTGTTATCCGTCCTGCCGACCAACTTAAAACTGCGTTCATCAGTCCGTGGGGAACTTTTTCTTACCGGGTCATGCCATTTGGCCTTAAAAACACCGGTGCCACTTTTCAACGAGCCATGTCTTACTGTTTCCATGACTTAGCTCATATTATCCTTGCTTATTTAGACGACCTCACTGCACGTTCTAAGCATCGGGCGCAGCACCTACACGATCTGCGTACCATCTTTCTCCAATGTCGCAAGTATAATATCCACCTTAACCCATTGAAATGCGTCTTTTGCATTCCTGCCGGCCGTCTCTTAGGCTTCATAGTGTCTAAGGATGGTATCACTCTTGACCCTTTCAAAGTTCAAGCCATTCTTGAACTTCCCATTCCACGTACCCTACGCCAGCTCCAAAGTCTCCAAGGCAAAGCTAATTTTCTTCGTCGGTTCGTCCATAACTATGCCACCACCGCACATGGGTTCCTTAGACTCCTCCGGTCCAATATCCCATTTGTTTGGGATACCTATGATCATGAGTCTTTAGATGCCCTCAAGCAGGCTCTCACATCCGCTCCCTTGATCCGCCCTCCCGACTTTGATCGGGACTTCATCCTGTACATCTCCGCTTCCACCTATTCGGTCGCTGGAGTCCTTATCCAGGAAGATGACAGTGGTATCGAGCATGTGATCTACTACGTTAGTAAGAACCTAGTAGGGCTTCCTGTTTCCTACTCATATGAAGAAAAACTAGCGCTGGCTGTTGTGTTCTCAGTCCAAAAACTTCGTCATTACATCCTCATGCGTTCCACCAAGGTTGTGACTAATTCCAACCCCATGGCTTTCCTATTGAGTCGCCGCATCCTCACTGGGAAGTACGCCCGTTGGGTCATCATCCTTCAAGAATTTGACCTCGAATTTGTCACACCAAAAATTCAGAAAGGTTTAGCCCTTACTGAACTCATTTCTGAATTACCTATCGGAACACAAGATCCTCCTGTTAATGATGATTTCCCTAATGAGCACTTATTCGCCATTACTTCAGACGATCCTTGGTATGGTGATATCCTCACTTACTTGCGAACCCAAAAGTTCGCTCTTCACCTTGATCGTGATGCTCGACGACGTATCCGACAGAAGGCTCCTCGCTACCTTTTTATCGGTGACGACCTCTATCGTCGTGGTATAGATACTATCCTTCGTCGTTGTCTCACGCACACTGAAGCTGAACAAGTCCTCAATGCCTGCCATAGCGGCACTTGCGGTGGACACCTCTCCGGTCTTACTACTACCCAAAAAGTCATGCGCGCTGGGTATTTCTGGCCTTCCCTCTTCAGTGATTGCATTGAAGCAGTCAAACATTGTTCCAATTGCCAACATTTCGCCCCTAAAGGGCGAGCTCCCCCAGCTCCCCTCCATCCGGTCGTCTCAACTGGTCCCTTTTGTAAATGGGCCATCGACTTTATGGAGTGTCGCCCGCCATCCGCTGGTAACCATAAATATATCATCGTGGCGGTAGACTATTTCAAAAAATGGGCCGAGGCTATGCCAACATTTAACAACACCGCAGCTACCATAGCCCTCTTTTTCTTTAACCACGTTATCGCTCGATTTGGGGTTCCAAAACAACTGGTCTCTGACTACGGCCGACATTTTTAAGATGAGATATGGCGTGAGCTATCCTCACTATTGGGTTTTGAGCACCAATATTCCTCCTCCTATTACCCCCAAGGTAATGGCCAAGTTGAAGCAGTCAACAAAATCCTCAAGACTATGCTTCAACGAGTGGTGAATAAGCACAAAACCAATTGGCACCTCATGCTCTTCCCTTCTTTGTGGGCCTATCGAACCTTTGTTAAAACCGCCACCGGGTTTACTCCTTTCCACCTCGTTTTTGGAGAGGAGGCAGTTTTACCGATCGAGTGTGAAATTCCTTCCCTGCATCTGGCCGTTGAACTTCTCCCTGATACCCAACCTCTAGAACAATGACTTATCATACTTGAGCGCGCCTCCGAAGACCGTCGTGTTGCCTTGCAAACCATGGAAGCAGCCAAGAAACGCACCAAAGCTCAGTATGACCGAAAAGTCCAGCCTCGTACTCTTTACGAAGGTGACCTTGTTCTAGTTTATGACCAGGCCCATGATGTCCTTGGTCATGGGAAGTTTGACTCATTATGGCTAGGCCCTTACATCATCAGTAAGGATCTCGGTAAGGGGGCATACCTCTTAGAGGATTTCGAAGGCAATCCCCTTCCTAATCCTCGCAATGCACTCTATCTTAACAAATATTACCCTTAGCATTTCCCTTCTGAAATGCATGTTTTATTTTCTTTTAGATAGCCAGCATCTTTTTCGTTTTTGGGATTTGATACTTCACCAGGACCCATTTTTTCCAAGACGGGTCACTTCCCCTCTAATTAAAATCGCATTTCTTCACTTACGACACTTGTACTTGGGGCACCACTTTGCCTCCTTACTTGTCTTTGTTCGTGATGATTTTCGTCGTGAGTTACCATCTTATACTCATGTCTTCATGGTCCCCCATTAGACCTCTACTGTGTGGCAACACCATTGAGTCACCCTTGTTTAGAGCATCTAAGTGGAGTCATCATCACATTCATGGAGTCTATCCTGAGTCCCTTTGTACCCCGCTATAGTACTCCATCCCTCATTGCTTGGTTTCTCTCTTGTGTTGCACATTATGGCCTTCAGTCCCACTGTCCCTTATCCTGGATGATATTGTGTCAGTCGCTGCCACGACATTCATGCCCTTTATGCTCTAGCAAGGGAAGTCGTCCATTCGCTACTCAGTCCCCTGCATTCCAGCATCATCATTGGTATTAGTCTGTCCGTCGCTCTACTATTTTCTCTCGTGCCTTAGTTGAGGATCTCTCATTTCCTCACCTATGGCGGACCTCCTCTGGTCGACATTAGCTCCTTCATTCCAGAAGACAGGTCTAGAGGGCGGTGTACCTTGGTTCCAGCTTTCACTCTTGTTCGGTGCCTCAGATCAGGCAAAGGGATCTCTCATTTCCCTTTGACTTGATTGTTTCTCCACTCCAGCTCCTTTCAGCATGATCGAGATCCGTATACTTAATGGTTCAGTGATGTCGCAGCAGCTCTTGGTGATTCCTGGGTGTGTGTGAGATGTCTCAGCCCTGATGAGGGGGTGGCTCTGCAAGTAGCCCCCCACATGCCCGGATGACCTCTTCATTGCAGCCCTCGATGCAGCTCCAGATATTTGATGATGTTGGCCTTAGCCACTTGCAGCGCCTCTTTGATTTGCATGTATTAGTCAGATTTTGCGAGCCCTTCCCCATTTACAGGGGGCATTTGGGTTGTATTTGTATCTCATGTACTCAGATATTATTGTATAAGTCCTGGCTGTTATTCCAGGCACAGCATGTATGTGGGATTCTTCATTGTATTTTTATCTGGCTCATGATTATGCCGGTTGTACTTTATGGTTCAGTCCCTTGTTTACTGGACACACTATTCTTTTGTACTTTGTCTCGGCAGGCATAGGCATGCCTCCCCCGCCGCCTTTAGCACAGGTACCCTCTCATAAAAAGAGACTTGGTGCACCTATAAGTCTCGTCTCCTCAGGGTCTAGTTCTTCAGCACCTTAGTCTACTTCACATTTCTCTCTCTGACTTCCCTCTTGATGTCTGGTGATTGAGTTCTTACAACGTACTTCGGTCATACGATTTGCTCCTAACACTCGCACGCTAGGGGGCAATCTGTTACACCATTTTTTGGTCATCTAACCTATTATCATTAGATGGACCCAAGTACACCATGTAAGACCAATTTTACCCTAAGTAAAATTGCTTTCACTATGAAAAATAACTTAATAAACCACATTTATTAGGTTTTTTATGGTCTAAACAGGAAACCCCAAAAGGAAATATTAAACAAACCTATATTTGTTTGATTTTCCTCATGGAATAATTAATTAAACCATAATTTAATTATTATTCCTAATCATGTTTAACCCAAAACAAAGAAATTAATTAGATAAACCTTTATTTATCTTATTATTTTCTAGGAATAATTATTTAAATCCTATTTAGATAATATTCCTTGTTAAATATGACCAAATCACCCACAAATAATTAAATAAATCATTATTTATTTGATTATCCTTCAACTACTTCCTTAAAAAGATAAATAAATCATTTATTTATTTATTATTAACAAATAAAGGGATTTGACCCAAGTCAAATACTTTTTCCCTCCAACAAATATAATAAAATATTCCATAAAATGTGGATCTAGATTTGGTTAACATTATTTTAATCATGCACCAAGATCTAGAATGACCCAATATTTTGTTATAAATAGGAGGGTTTTTCCTACCATTCTTCACCTTTTGTTGCCTATTAGATCACTCTGGATCTAAACTCTTGGTCTAAATTTGAGCCATTGTCATTGTCATCTTTTCCATTATTTGCTGCGTGAGCTCCCTTTGAGTTCTATATTTGTCTGGGTTTTCTACACCAACAGGAGAGAGAAATGCTAGATCTGAAGTGCTGAGGACTTCCAAGAACCCTTCCCATTGAGGAGAATTGGAAACATCTTCTTGTTTTCCTCCCATGTGCCCTTAATACAAAAAATTCTTTCAAAAATTGTTCTTTCCTTGTCTATTGGATATATGGAGCAAACCCTTCTTTTTACTGCTTAATGTCTTTCTATGCATAGATCCGGTTTTTTGCAGCTCTTGTCTTGATCAACTAACTACAGATCTGAATATATTGGTAGCCACTTTTGATGTTAGGGCTATTAGTTATGCGTAGCTAGAGTGGTCTTTTTTCGTACACTTCGACAAAGGATTCATACTAACACAAGAGCATAGTTGGCAGCCTCATGTATTTGACTGCAACTAGGCCTGATATAATGCATGTTGTTAGTTTGATTTCCAGATTCATGGAGAGGCCAAAGGATACACATTGGCAGGCAGTGAAGAGAATTCTGAGGTATGTTAAAGGAACCAAAAGGTATGGCATTTTATATACTGCTTCATAATGTTTAGATTTAGTCGAATACACTGACAGTGATTGGGCTAGAAGTGTAGATGATCGGAAGAGCACTTCCGGTTATGTTTTTCACATGGGTTTAGGAGCCATTTCATGGGCTTCTAAAAAAAAACCTATTGTAGAGTTGTCTACAGCAGAGGCAGAATATGTGGCAGCTACAGCAGCAGCATGTCAAGAAATTTGGATGAGGCGGATGTTGAGAAGTTTGTGCCAAGAGCAGGCAAAAGGAACTATGATTTTTTGTGACAATAGCTCAGCTATTGCATTATCTAAGAATTCTATGTTTCACAAGAGGAAGAAACACATTGACACAAAGTTTCATTACATCATGGAATTGGTAAACAATGGAGAAATTATTTTGGAACACTGCAGAACTCAGGAGCAATTTGCAGACATTCTAACCAAGCCATTTGGGCAGAAGAGTTTTGAATTTTTGAGAAAATGCCTGGGTATGACTGATAACCCAGCAGTTGAAAGTAAGGGGGAGTGTTGAAATTTTACTTTCAACAGTCCTGTGTAGAGATGCTTTCCATTTTTTATTACCAGGTTTATGTCCTTCAGTCGCTTTCCAAATGGAGTGAACAGTCAGTTTCAATTTTTGTTTGGATCAGCGCAGTCCTTTTTTATTTTGAAAAAACAGAGTATTTTTATTTATTCGGGGACAATCTCTGTTTTGGGTAAAACAGAGTACTTTTATTTTTTAAGACAGTCATGCAAATATTTTATATGTACACGGGCATTTTTATAAACCCCGTGTTCCCCACAGAAAAGTGTTTTGTTGATGTGGCGATGGTCCAATGTGATCATCGCAATCGGCAAAACTATATGTTTTGCAGTCTTTGTTTTTATTATGTTCCGGAGCTTTGGTCCAATGCGATCATCACATCGGAAGTCCTTGAAGTGTTTTAAGTTTATGTTATGGCCCGATGGCAAACTCAAGTTTCGGACCTGATGCCATTTATATGGCAGAATTAAATATTGGTCATCGCGTCCGTTCCAAATCGACCATCGGAGCTTTTGGTTGGTCGTTAAGTTTTGTTTTATATCCGGACCTGATATTTTATACAGCGGATTTGATAAGTCTATTTTGTGTTACATTGGCCGCTTGCATCAGCAGGCCAAAACCGGATGCGATATGAGATTATACGATGGATTTAATAATCCATCGCATGTTCAGGAGCTAACGTCACCAATTCAGTTTATGTTACGGGAAATTGGTTCATGAATTTTGGTTCAATTTTGTTTGAAGTCCGGTGGCGGAGATTTACAAAGGTTTGTAATGTTTTTGTTTTAATATATATGCGCGACGAGTTGTAAGTTTTGTATATGTTTTAAACATATTAAAACATTGCGCTATAATGAGGTGGGCCCGAAAGGGCAATACATTTTAGATTTAGTTTTAAGTTCTATTTCATATAGTTTGTAATGTTTTATTGTATGTGCAGCATATAAAAGCGAAAAGGCCCGAGAGCCTGTGTAACGTTTTTATTGTTATGTTTTAATTTTAACAGCACAGTAGTGCGTATTACACAGCAGTGTATTTCCAGAGAGACAGAGTGTTGTTTCTGTGAGATAGTGAATTCTTTTTAGGCACTGCGTTTGTAGCAGTCCTATTTTGTAATCCCTCTCAGTGAGGAAGCATTGTAACAGTTTTTTTTTTTAAGGAATAGAATTTTGTTTTACAGTGTTGAAACTCTTTCCCTGTGAGTAAAATTTTATATTTCTCTGTGTTGAAGAGGAGAGAATTACTCTCTCCATTGTTTGTTATGGAATTTTCATATATTCCAACAAAATTCTACTATAACATGATCAGTTCCCTAGTTTAATTTTACACATGTACCCATCAAACTTACAGGCGATTGTGGATTCCAAAATCTAACAGGAGTGAATTTATCCTTTCAATACTAAATTGGGGAAACAATTCCTACTGGAAAATTGTTAATTTTCCTTAAAATCACATTGAGTAGAATCAAATAGTACCTGTGATACTGTTTTGCTCTACTGATACTGCGAGAATTTCCCACAAATTTTTAGAGGGTTGCTTTCCCTTATCGTTGTTCGTTAAAGTATTCATAGATCGTGTAAATACCCACATTGTTTAAATAAAATGGAAAGGAAATATCTTACTTTCGGACATGGGGGCAAGGGCGGGAGCCTGCGCATTGGCATAAGGCGCAAAGATATTCATTACCAAGAAGGTGACGATGAACATCAGTAACGTAACGCAGATGGTGGAGGTGGCCACCTATGTAAGTAACAAGAAATGTCGATGTCTCATACCAAGAAAATCAAGAAAGATCATACTGACAAAAAAGCGCAAGTTATAATTTTCATTTCAAAATTTTCAAGTGGGAGTAATCAATTTGAAATCCTAACCATGGAGTGACATTGAATGTATGAGAGAATTCAAATCAGGTCTGTTGTTTAAAAAGAATGTGGATTCCCATGTATGTATGTTGTGTATTACAGGGTACATTAAAGGTCCAATAGCCTGGTAAATACTGATTGCCTGCCTCCACCACCATGCTCCCTCCGCGCCGCTCCCCGCACACAGATATTTGAAATTTAAACCCAACTGACTGCCTGCTGATTACTTTTGGAGTAGTCTATAATGAGACTTTTTGAATATGGATGTGAACTTGGGATGTATGGATGGTCATACATAACATGGTAAAGATTACTGGCTCTATTGATTTCTCGGTATCTTTTTTTCCCCTCTGAGAGTCATTTGCATCAGGCCTGGAACTTTACATCTTACATGACGTGTATTTTGTATTTTAAGATGTATTTGACAGTTGCTGTAAATTTTTACCTGTCAAGTTTGACGTGCCCCATAAATTAGTAACCATCATTTTGACGTTTAATACTAGATTGTTCCCATCAAAATTTATAGTGCCAGTGTAACTTAAAAACACAAGTAAAACCAGACCCCGTCATAATGAAAATGCATTAGGTATGGCTTCCTCACATGGCACTGGAGCCTGCCACACTTTCATAGATTGGAATCGTATAAAAAATTATCTGGCTATACTCCTATTTTAGATTTGAACTTTATGAGAAGAGATCTTGTCCATGGAAACTACGAAAAAATAGATTGTCATCTAAGTGTTACATTCAAGCAACCTACCAACTAATCTAAATCAAGAATGTGAATTCAGCCATCGAACTGTAAGCTAGTACGTTATTGAAAAATATACATGTGTTTTCTGGTGCGTATAACATTCAAAGGGACAATGGTCTTGTTTTTGTTCCTTAGGATACCATCAACCATTGTACACTCTCCCTCTAGTTCGATTCGCACCATCTTCCAACATCGATAAAGAAGTGGGATCCAGAAATAAATGTGGAGGAACCACTGGTGACGTGCAGGGTAGTTGCAATGTTTAATTCGACAACATCTTTTCTTGTTAGAAAGGGGCGAGAGGCTTATCAAAAGCCACACCAAATCGAAAATAATGAGTAGTGCTTCTTGCTGTGAAAAATTTGGGTCGCTGAGATGCGGGAAGAGTTGCAAATTGCATTGGGCTAACTATTTGAGGCCAAATATCAAGCGGTGAATTTTAGTGTGTAGTAAGAGAAGACTATTATTCAACTTCATGATCAACTGGGAAACAAGGGGTCCTCCGTTGCTACTGATCACTTTCCCAAGCGAACAGGCAACAATCTAAACATTTACTGCCATGCTATTATTTTGAAACCCAAGGATGGGTCGCTATAAAAAAGTGTTAAGGAGCTTTCTACTAAAGTTACCTTCATCATTTACTTAAAAATCGGCAAGATTTACGAGTTTTCAAGGCCTAGTAAGTTTTCTTCTTGAATAAGTTTCAATCTCATTCAGTTATTTTTTTTTCTTTCCTTCTTAGTATTTTTTTTTTTGTGAAATAAAATTATCCACAGGCTTGTCAAAATCAATTGCTCTGAGGTTCGTTCTTTCCCGAGGTTAATTATTTCCCATAAAATTTAGGAGGGGAGTAATGTATCATCTCAGGTTAAAAAAATGTCTAAGATGTAATATAGCTTGTAATTTTTCCCATAGTGAAGGACAGAATTACTATCTTGAAAAGGTGAAAATTTATCAAGTTAAAAAAATGTCAAGAAATTAGAAAAATAACTTGTGAATTACTACATAGTAAGTGCACAATTGCCATCTTGAAAACTCGTACATGGGTTTATGATTTGTCGATATAATTCAAAAATTTCTAGGGTTTTCTAGCCCCTAAAGATTATGGTGCAAAATCAAATTACCACTGAGATAAATATGTGAGACACAAACCTTCGAAACTCCCCATGCTTATTTTGACTATTTTTGTTTTTTTGTTTTTTTAACTAAATGCTCTAGAATCAACCTTATTTTTATGGTAGTTAATTTCCTTTTTAAAAAGGAGCAAGGAAGATGCTATAAGCTCATATTTAATTAATGTATTTTTATAGGTTGTCAACGACTTCTAATATAGTTGTATTTGGAATATGCAACTGGTATTGGTATTGAGTATATGAATAGAATACGTAATAATATTGTTTAGTCTAATGCTTAATAGGAATGATTATTTTTTGTAATGGGTTGGGCTGTATATTTCGTCTATGATATGGAAATGATGTGAATATAATTTTTTAAGATGAGCTTACCATGTGCTTATATTTATGATATTATAAAAATGATTAATTAATAATGGTCAAATGCAGAAATAAGATGATTACCTAGTAGATTGTAGAGTTTTCTTACTATTTATAATTTTCATCTTTATGGTTTTAGGAGTAATGTCTTCCAAATATGTGTAATAGATATCAAATTAGTTGAAAAGATATATAAATAGTTTTAAAAATATTTAGATATCATTATTAGATTTATAATTCAAATAGTTCACACTTAGTTGAAAGTGAACTCTTAGGGATTAAAGTTATTTTGGTATAAATAAAAATATTTTGTTGAGAATTTAGTAAATAAAATATGCAATGAGTAAATAAAGATGTGTGTTCCTATCTGTAAGTCAAAATAAGTTATAAATAAATATTTAAACATGTAATTATTTGTTTAAGAAATTCATATGTAGTAGATTATTGAATTTAAATAAATTATAAAAAAAAGATAATAATTAAATTCTTGATATTTGAAAAAAATAACACTATATCATTTACTAGAGGATCCTCATAATATTAATTATATGGTTTTCTTTAATTTTTTTCACATGTTAAAATTTATGTATATGATCAAAATTTTTAACTTCCAATGACTAAAATTTTTTTATAAAATCTTAAAAGTATGGTTGTACGCTAAGGGGAAACACATATGCTAACTTAGGAAGAAACAAGGTACTCTAAGAGGAATATTATGTTATTCATCCATAATTTTCACTATCTTAATGGTCCTAGATTTCTAGAAACAAAATTCATAAACATTGTGAATTCTAGAAATATCACTTCCTTCATTATCCTGAGATAAAACTTTCACTATTTTATCATCCTATCTATTCATGGCTGGCTCACCACTCCCTCTAGACCCATCATGGGCTCAAGCCATTTTCTTTAACCCTAACTTGTCACCCATTTTTCACCATGTATTACCTTTTGGCCCAAATCCTCTGTTTTGTTTACCTACAAGATTCCCTACTACTACCTAAACCTACCAGTCAAATATCCTTGATGTCCCTTCCATAATATTTCCAAACAATGATTGTCCCTACAGGCCCTTTAGACAGTCAATTATGTTGGATCTTAGGTCTTCAAATACACTAAGCTTATCCTAGGTCCTATCTTGTATTTGGTGATCCCTAAGTCTAAATCTCTGTCCAAAGTCCAAGTCCAAGAAAGCCCCATTAGGTCAATTAAGGTTTCAGTAAGTCATAGGATGGATTTGGTACCCAAAAATTTATGCCTCCTGCATAAAGAGATTGTATTCAAAGAGGAATAAAATCAAGCAATTTTGATTCAAACTCATTCAAGAAAATCCTCCTTGGTTTACAACACAAACACTGCAAGGGACAGTTGCCCTTGCTCACATATCTACAATGACTAGCCAAGGTGGCCACCAGCAATAAGAAGAGGTAAGGTAATAAGATTGTAATCATCACTAGGAGGCAGACACAAACAAGACAAAAGCAACAAGTCTATAGGTAAAAGAGAATTAGGGTTTGTTTTGGTTGATTAATAGAACAATGGTGACAAGCGAAAAACCATCTCAGAGATTTCAAGGACAGAAACCTCCTCCTTAGGGTTTTTCCAAAAATAGCATTTCTTCACCCACACTAAGAGAAGAAAAGACAAAGAGTATCAGTTTAAAGTGGATCATTTTACCAAAAGGTAGAAAAACAGAGTTTTTTGAAATAAAAGGTTGGGCATAAGTTATTATCAAAATGGCCTAAAAAGAAATTATGACCCTAGTTTGCATCTCAGCAATAGACCCCCAACAAATGCCTCCATGTCAAAAATATTGTTTTGCAAAAGATGACAGAGGCATAAGTAAAAATCTTTTCCAAAAATGTCAAAAGTGTGTTCCACAGCAAATATTTGTCAAAAAGCACACTAAAAATATATGGGACATTAACTTTGAAAAAGTGGGTTTGATATTTTAAAAATTACTTTTCAAATAAAATATAAAAGGTCACTTGTGTTATCACCCTAGTAATTCTTAAGTCTTGGGATTTTGGTTTATAGTTAAAGAAATCCAGGGGTAACCAAGAACTCTTTTAGAATTCAGGATCTGACCTTCCTGAGTTCCGGAGAGGGATCTCTCCTTAAGATTTAGCTTTGTTTTGTAATAGATTTTAGGCTAGATATGAGTGGAAAATTTGGTTTTATTTTCCAAATGTTGGTGGGAATAAAGGACTACAAGGGAAACCATGGAAAGATCTACCTAACCATTGGGCAATGGGGTCAAATTTATAGCAAACAAGACTAGAAAACTAAGGTCAAAAGAACAAATATACTAAGGGAAAGATAGATGATCTTCAGAGGGTTTGAAAAGGCTATTTTGATGAAGTGATATGATCTGGACTAAGGGCAGCTAAGAATCCTTAGATCACAAAAAAGGAAGAGGGAAATTGAGGTCAAACGAGACTAAAGAGAAATTAAGAATTCTAAAGTCTAGAAATCAACAAAAAACATAAACATGAAAACTAGTAAGAACAGAGAGATTTTTACATTGATTCTGTAATACCTTTCCTAGATATTCATTTAAGATGGAAAATAACACAAGATGTATGAATGAAACTTAAAGAAATAAACAATGAAAACTGGAAGATACAATACTCATCTAATCAGCACGAGGATCATTAGTTATGATGTCTATTTACATCAGTTTCCAGCATGCTGCTTCAACTTAACTCACATAAAATCCCAATGTTTCAACAAAAAATTCTATAGTATTCTTGATAATTTTATTCCACCCAAAATACTTCAAAGAGTGAAGTATTTATACAAATTCTAAACTAGAATATCTTGAAAAAATATCAAGATTGTTTTACAAATATCTCTAATTGTTTTACATAAATAGAACTTAAGTAAAGGACACTCAAGACTAATGCATATATTTCGTACTATTTTTTATGGATAGGTGATGACTAAGAGGATAATTTGAATTTGATCCAACTCTTAGTTGATGATGAGGCATCCAAGTCACTAATTGCTTCCTTTCTTTGTGCATTCTGCTCCAACAATTCGGCAAACTTGGGGTCCAATGATATCTTCGTATTTCTAAATCTGTAATATATACGTAAACATTGAAAGAGGTTATTGTAGATAAATATTTTGGTGAGATACACCTCTTTCAGGTTCCTAAAATTATGCTCCAGCTGTCCATAATAGGCTCTGCAAAACGATGTGTAAAACAGAGTTTTATAGAGTCTGAAAAATAGGCTATAAAGATGTGCATGTATCTATAATTCATAAGTGACTGTGCAAAACGTGAGATAGGTTTTTTTATATGGGTCTCTTAGGAACAAAAGTGTCTTTCAGTTTTGTAAGATGTGTTTCTTATTGGCCACAATCTTCTATGCAAAATGATGACTTAACAGGAATTTTCTGCAAAACGGGCTCTCCAATATTGTTTAATATTTCCCAATCCATAAGGGTTGTTAGAAAAGTGAGACATGTTTTTGTAGTTTAGAATCATAGGAACATAAACCTCCTTCAGTTTTTTAAAATGCATCTTGGATTGGGCATAATAGTTTCTAAAATACAATGGCTTAAACATGAATTTCTGGAAAAATGTTCCTTCTTGTTGTGTTTTCATCTTTTCACCCTTTTGTTCTTTTAACTGTTTTACTTTCACTTTGGATAAAAATAATTGTTGGTGAAAGTATTTTCATCTCATTTTACCATTTGTTTCCTCTGTGTTTACTTTTACTGTTTACCGTTGACTGCTCTGTAACTTTGTGTTAACTTTCACTCTGACTTTTACCTGATATACTTTAACCACTGATACTCTTTGACTGTTATGTTTTCAGTGTAATTGTGAATTTTGATTTCAATTTTACCATTCATTGTGAAAATTCCATCATTCTGATGTCTCTCTGACTTGGTTTTATTTTTTCTTTGTATACAAACTATTTTTTTAATGAAGATTTTGATTTAAGATCTGGGAATTTGGAGAAAACAATTTTGTCAACTAGTATTGAAACTGCTCGCCCAAATCCATATTCTGATAATAAGCTACAAAAATAAAACAAATTTTTAATTAAATCCAGGTCTACAGGGAGGTGATTGTAGGCTTTTTGAAAGACCTGTGTAATGCGATCAGTCTGTGGAGGTTTAACTCTGTTTTTAGGCATTTTGGGTAGCTACTGCAAGATTAGACTGTTTGCAGGAGTTATGCACTTTAACAGAGATGAAACTGAGCAATGTAGGCTAAGGATGGCTTCTTTTGGGCTCTTTTGCTCAATTAGGTTTTCTGAATGGGTTTGATTGAAAACATGGAATATCAACGTAATTCAGAGGTTTTAGTTGTTCAGATCCTTGTTCAGATGTAATCGGGAAATGGGATATGGCTAAAAATTTTACCATGGGTAAAGCTTATGAAGGGAAAGGTGAATACACTTCCTTTTCTTCGCTACTCTATATACACATTGTGTAAATAGATAGCGCATTTGCAATTATTATTTTTATTATATAGTTTCATATTTGTCAAAGGTCTAAAACTATAGGGGAGAGGGGAAATATTTTTATGGGTAGTTTTGTGTCAAAAGGGTAATTTCGGGATGTTTTTCAACATGTGCTTAATATCTTTGACACAAAAGTGTACATTAAATGGGTTTTGGGGGTATTCAAGAAAAGGAAGATATATTTAATAAGAGAAGGTTATTTTCTAGGGAATTATTAAATAAGTTAAAGTTAATATGACAAGGGAAAAATAGATACTCAAAATACATTAATATAACTAAGAAAAGTGAAGTTTAAACGTAAATTCGCATTATAATAACTTCATCACTCAAACTTAGGATAAAATGTCATTTTGAGGGTTTTATGCTTTCATGAGATGTGGGAAGTTAACTAAATGGGGATTAGAACATCGTTAAGTAAAAATGAGGTTTTTACTTATGATTTTTTCAGGGAAATGAATGCATGAATGGAAAATGATGTGATTTTTGGGATTAATATAGACATTTAACATTTTCAACTAATCATCCACAGAGCCTCGGGTCCGGTCCCAACAGAAGTCAAGGAAATGCCTTGAGCCTTTCTGACTGATAGTTTAGAATGATAAATGGCTATGGGGAAGGAATCCAGATAAGACTATCTAATTCTACACTTATTTCATTTAGGAATCCAGATTAAACTGTTGGATTCACTTATTCTCTACCTAACTACTGAATTGTCATGATTAAACTGTATGAAAATTCTTTATTCTCTATCTACAACAAGTGAAATTGAAACATGACAAGTCAATATTAAATTGTTTAACTCATCATGGATTATGGCATTTATTGACACTCTGCCATAATCATCTGCAAAAGGTAAAAGTAGTGGCATTTAGAGTTGCACACTTTCATGTTTTATTCATCTTTTTCTTTTGGGGTCTATTATTTTTTCTAAGTCCTTTGATTGTTCTTTTAGGACTTTTTACCCTCCTTTTGATTTTTGATTTTTTTATTTTTTACAATATATGAGAATACAACTTGCAGAAAAAAAAGTATGTACATATTTACAAGACTATCATCGATTAAGTCAAAATTATGAATCCTATATTTATAGGTTGCTAACATCGTCTTCACTTGGGGATGGCATTTCCTGGTGAAATGTCAAGAACTTTGAGATCATTAGCCTTCATCTTTGACCTTTGATGATCTTACTAAGTGGCTTCTATCTTCTGCAAACTGAAATCTGATCTAAAACTAAAACAACACACAACAATTTTCAAACCAACTTATAGATCTTAAACTGTTTAGGACCTCATCCTTGGCTTTAAATCTTAATGAAAAAACTAGCTGAAAATTAAAAACTAAAAAAAAATGCTCAAAATTATGACCTTATTGGAACTCATCTACCTATTCTAATCTACTGAAAATCTTATTGAATCAGGTAATACAAAAATTCCAATGAAGCCAATCAAGTAGCTGTAAAAATAAATGGATAACTTGATTGCTTGTGATCAAAATTGGAAGTATATTATGATCATGTGCCTTTATAATAAATGATATGATGTGTAGAGGCCACTTTTGATGTATTTGATCCTTATAGAGAAAACATGTTTGCAGATTTGGGCTAAAAAGACTCTCCATATAATCTGATATAGGATCAACAAAAGCATAATGTATGTTATAATTTACTTGTAGGCCTTCAATGACTAATTGTTCAGTTGAATTATGAATATTAGACCATGAAACTATTTCTTCAGTCTTGTGTTTGGAAGAATAATCATCTTCAATATGCAAGTCAAAAGTTATTACAATTTCTTCTTGCTTTGGAGAAGGAAGATTTTCAAAGAAACTTTTAGGATTTCGGAAGTTATATGACTGAATTTGAGAATGCAAAAGTTTAATTTCAGTTTCATAATTTTCATAAATTATATCAAGAAGCCATTTTTTAACTTGACGAGAACATTTCCTTGATTTAAAAATAAGGAAGAGAACTTTTAGAAAATCCTCATCAAATTGAAAATCTAATATCTCATCCTTCAAACTAGCTAGTGTTTGTTCTGTGAAGTTATCTTGAATTTGAAGAACATAATTATCATCATAATGATCATATTTAGGAAAATATTTAGAAGAAGGAATGTCATCAATTATAAGCATTGGATCAGCAAATTTCTCTTCCAACAATCCTAATATATCTTGATTAGATTGGTTGCATTCTATTTGAAAGTCATTATTTTGTTCAATAGGAGTGCTATCAAGCAATGGGCATTTTTGGGAGGGTAGAATAACATGAGCATCAACTTTTTCTTCTATCTCTTCATGGATAAAAACTTTAGTACATTCATCAACATTAGAAGAATTAGAAACAATTTCTTCATTATGTAAATATTTTGAGGATGGTTGCATGTTTCGAAGAAAATTGATTTCTTCTTCAGTGAGGGGGGGTGGGAATCTCTGAATTCTTAGATTGAAATGATATTTGTTTTTTCTCTTATCTAAAAATTGATCATGAGGCTGAATATTTTCTTTAACTCCATTCAAAACATTAAATGAAACATCATTTGTTAATACAGAGGGGTTTTGTGGATCTTGATTCATCTCCTGATCTATTTCATCTTTGTTTAAATCCTCTTGATTATTATGACACTTAGCTTGAGAATGAAAGTTCTGGACTTCTTCTAATAAATCTTCAGGATGCCAATTTTCAAAATCTTCATCAATAATTTTAAGGTAATGTATGAGATCTTCAGCTTGATCACAACAATTTTCAGATAATGATAAATATGGAAAATCTTCTTTGTAATTCTCATAAAATACCTTGTGAAAATATTTTAGAGAAAACAAACTAGCAAGTTTGAGAGCTTCATACCATTCCCTTGTTTTTCCTTCTAAGGTTGCCATGAATATTTTCATGAGGAAATCCTCATGCCAATCACCCTTCAATCTCGATGAGTGTATATGAAATTTAATGAGATGTAATAAAGGATCATCAATATTCTCATCTCGAAACATGGGAAAATTGTTACCCCAATTTACCTTTGGTATCTTGTGTGGAAATCCAGGTATGTGATCTCTGCTCATGGGATCATATCTTCGTTTTATTCTTGGATCATCTTGAAAACCAACCATAATGTATCTATAAAACCAAGTTATATCTTTATATAAAATACAATACATATTGAAAAACTTTCTTAACAAGAAAGAACATAATGTCTTGGATTAAAATCCAAGTTGAAAGCCTGATCTTTCCATATTGCTCTTCCAGGTTCATTCCTCTATTGGAGTCTTGATTGTGAAATTGGTGTGGAGTCGCCAGGTGGATGATTTTAACCTTTATGTGTTTGATCACTGTCCACCATCATAGATCAGATCTGAACCTGTAAAATATTTCTGAAGAAAAGGTTAGTTTCCCTAGTAGAGTTGTCATTATATTACCCACAACCTTTAAAATTAATCTTAAAGTAAAAAAGATATGTTTTAAAAATATTCCTCTAAGTTTAAACTTAAAACTAGAGAGTGTTTAGTTCCCCAGTGGAGTCGCCAGTATGTTATCACCCTAGTAATTCTTAGGTCATGGGATTTTGGTTTATAGTTAAAGAAAACCTGGGGTAACCAAGAACCTCTTTTAGAATTTAGGATCTAGCCTTCCTGAGTTCCGGAGAGGGATCTCTCCTTAAGATTTAGATTTGTTTTGTAATGGATTTTAGGCTAGCTATGAGTGGAAAATTTGTTTTTATTTTCTGAATGTTGGTGGAAATAAAGGACTACAATGGAAACCATAGAAAGATCTACCTAACCATTGGGAAATGGGGTAAAATTTATAGCAAACAATACTAGAAAACTAAGGTCAAAAGAACAAATATACTAAGAGCAAGATAGATGATCTTCAGAGGGTTTGAAAAGGCTATTTTGATGAAGTGGTATGATCTGGACTAAGGGCAGTTAAGAATCCTTAGATCACAGAAAAGGAAGAGGAAAATTGAGGTCAAACGAGACAAAAGAGAAATTAAGAATTCTAAAGTTTGGAAATCAACAGAAAACATAAACATGAAAACTAGTAAGAACAGAGATATTTTTACACTGATTCTATAATAAATTTCCTAGTTATTCATTTAAGATAGAAAATAACACAAGATGTATGAATGAAACTTAAAGAAATAAACAATGAAAAATGGAAGATACAATACTTATCTGATCAGCACGAGGATCATTAGTTATGATGTCTATTTACTTCAGTTTCCAGCCTGCTGCTTCAACTTAACTCACATAAAATCCCAATGTTTCAACAAAAAATTCTATAGTATTCTTGATAATTTTATTCCACCCAAAATACTTCAAAGAGTGAAGTATTTATACAAATTCTAAACTAGAATATCTTGAAAAAATATCAAGATTGTTTTACAAATATCTCTAACTATTTTACATAAATAGAACTTAAGTTAAGGACACTCAAGACTAATGCATCTATTTGGCACTATTTTTTATGGATAGGTGATGACTAAAAAGAGAATTCGAATTTGATCCAACTCTTAGTTGATGATGAGGCATCCAAGTCACTAACTGCTTCCTTTCTTTGTGCATTCTGCTCCAACAATTCGGAAAACTTGGGGTCCAATGATATCTTTGTATTTCTCAATCCGTAATAGATATGTAAAAATTGAAAGACTTTATTGTAGATAAATATTTTGGTGAGATAAACCTCTTTCAGTTTCCCAAAATTATGCTCCAACTATCCATCATAGGATCTGCAAAAAGATGTGGAAAATAGAGTTTTACAGAGTCTGAACAATAGGCTGTAAAGATGTGCATGTATATCTCATTCTCAAATGACTGTGCAAAACATGAGATATTTTTTTGTAGATGGGTCTCTTAGGAACAAAAACCTCCTTCATTTTTTTTAGATGTGTTTTTTATTGGCCACAATCTTCTCTACAAAATGATGACTTAACAGGAATTTTCTGCAAAAAGTGCTCTCGAATATTGTTTAATATTTCCTAATCCATAAGGTCTGTTAGAAAAGTGAGAGAGGTTTTTGTAGTTGAGCATCTTAGGAACATAAAACTCCTTCATTTTTTCAAAATGCATCTTGGATTGGTCATAATAGTTTCTGCAAAACAATGGCTTAAACATGAGTTTCTGCAAAAATGTTCCTTCTTGTTGTGTTTTCATCTTTTCACCTTTTTGTTCTTTTAACTATTTTACTTTCACTTTGGATAAAATTCATTGTTGGTGAAAATATTTTCATCTCTTTTTACCATTTACTGCCTCTGTATTTAATTTTACTGTTTATCATTGACTGCTCTGTAACTTTGTTTTAACTTTCACTCTGACTTTTACCTGATACACTTTAACCATTGATACTCTTTGACTGCTATGTTTTTAGTGTCATTGTGAATTCCGATTTCACTTTTACCATTCACTGTGAAAATTCCATCATTCTGATGTCTCTCTGACTTGGTTTTATTTTTTCTTTGTATACAAACTATTTTCTGAATGAAGATTTTGATTTAAGATCTAGGAATTTGGAGCAAACAATTTTGTCAACTAGTATTGAAACTGTTGGCCCAAATCCATATTCTAATAATAACCTGCAAAAATCAAACAATTTGTTAGTGAAATCCAAGTCTGCAGGGAGGTGATTGTAGGATTTTTTAAAGACCTGTGGAATCAGATCAATCTGTGGAGGTTTAACTCTATTTTTTAGGCATTTTGGGTAACTACTGCAAGATTAGACTGTTTGCAGGAGTTATTCACTTTAATAGAGATGAAACTGAGCAATGTAGGATAAGGATGGATTCTTTTGGGATTTTTTGCTCAATTAGGTTTTCTGAATGGGTTTGATTGAAAAAAAGGAATATCAAGGTAATTTAGAGGTTTTAGTTGTTCAGATCCTTGAATTTAATCTTTAAACTGTGAAAATTGATGAAATTGGCTTTACAAAGGTTCACAGTCAAAAACAGGGCTTTCTGGGTTTATACCAATCTTGAAACTGGTCGCATTTGCTTGGTAGAAGGCATAGGGAAACGTCGGTAGTAACTGTTCAGAGTGGAAATGATTTTAGGATGGAAAATTGATTCGAAATTAAATCTGCAAAGGTTTCTGTGATTATTTCTCAGAGGGATAGGGCGCACATGTATGAAAAACGATAAAAACTAAGGTTAAAACTTCTGTTTTAATGGATCACGTGGAGTCTTAATTGCAGGCCAAGTTGACATGGCAGGAGTGGTTTTTCGTTTGAAAACAAAAAACCAGTGATGGTTTTCACATTGCTTTCAAGCGGTAACTAGTTTTTAGCTTTAGCAATGCGATCCAATATAATTGGGACACGTAACAGACGGTGGTTTCACAAAACAACTTTTTTCGCAAATTTTTTTGGCAACTTCACCCGATCACTTTAGAAATGCGATATGGGATCCGCGTTGTAGGATTTGGTGGAGTGGAGTGAACAATAAAGATACGTCGGGAATATGCGGGGAAATAAGGTGGGACCAGGTACTGTAATCTGTGTCGTTGATTTGGTGAGGGGAGATCGACAGCTTAAAATTAACCCGATAGGAAATGGTAGGGAGGGGGAGGATTTATCGGGTTTATTTCAGATCATCAGATGAAAGGGATTAGGATGATCGGAGGGTCAAGAATGAATGTGAGGAGGCTTTGTATAAAAGGATTTTATACATGGAATGAACGGGTTATTATGTTAACTAGGTCTTAATATTGTGGTAGGGGAATATGTATCGGGAAATGAGATATGGTTAAAACTTTTACCATGGGTAAAGCTTATGAAGGGAAAGGTGAATACACTTCCTTTTCTTCGCTATTCTATATACACATTATGTAAATAGATAACGCATTTGCAATTATTATTTTTATTATATAGTTTCAGATTTGTCAAAGGTCTAAAACTATAGGGGAGAGCGGAAATATTTTTATGGGTAGTTTTGTGTCAAAAGGGTAATTTCGGGATGTTTTTCAACATGTGCTTAATATATTTGACACAAAAGTGTATATTAAATGGGTTTTTGGGGTATTCAATAAAAGGAAGTTATATTAAATAGGAGAAGGTTATTTTCTAGGGAATTATTAAATAAGTTAAAGTTAATATGACAAGGAAAAAATGGATACTCAAATTACATTAATATAACTAAGAAAAGTGAATTTTAAAGGCAAATTCACATTATAGTAACCTCATCACTCAAACTTAGGATAAAATGTCATTTTGAGGGTTTTATGCTTTCATGAGATGTGGGAAGTTAGCTAAATGGGGATTAGAACATCATTAAGTAAAAATGAGGTTTTTACTTATGATTTTTTCAGGGAAATGAATGCATGAATGGAAAATGATGTGATTTTTGGGATTAATATAGACATTTAACATTTTCAACTAATCATCCATAGAGCCTTGGGTCCGGTCCCAACAGAAGTCAAGGAAATGCCTTGAGCCTTTCTAACTGATAGTTTAGAATGATAAATGGCTATCGGGAAGGGAATTTAGTTATTTGCAGCCCTGGTGAATAATATTTACAATGATGTTTCTCACCTTCTTCTACCTACCCAATTTTAACTGCTAACATTTTTTTCTTTCATTTTGATTAGGTCCATTTGAGCTAGCAACCTTTACAACATTTATTTTTCTGAAAGCAATAAGACTATCTAATTCTACACTTATTTCATTCAGGAATCCAGATTAAACTGTTGGATTCACTTATTCTCTACCTAACTACTGAATTGTCATGATTAAATTGTATGACAATTCTTTATTCTCTATCTACAACAAGTGAAATTGAAACATGACAAGTCAAGATTAAATTGTTTAACTTATCATGGATTATGGCATTTATTGACACTCTGCCATAATCAACTGCAAAAGGTAAAAGTAGTGGCATTTAGAGTTGCACACTTTCATGTTTTATTCATCTTTTTCTTTTGGGGTCTATTATTTTTTCTAAGTCCTTCGATTGTTCTTTTACGACTTTTAACCCTCTTTTTTATTTTATTTTATTTATTTTTTACAAAATATGAGAATACAACTTGCAGAAAGCAAACTATGTACATATTTACAAGACTATCATCAGTTAAGTCAAAATTATGAATCCTATATTTATAGGTTTCTAACAACTTGAACCTTTCCCACGCATCATTTTCCATTTCCAAAGAGAAGAAGTCGTTGGGAGAAATTTGTTTCAGGGTTTTCAGGCCAAACTGTAAAAATTTTAGGCACTATGCACCAAGGTCGGCGCTACGCACCTGGCCTTCGGCAGTACACATAGGAGGAAGGCGGGAAGTGTAAAAATACATTGCGGTACACGCTCAGAGCTCGGCGCTGCGCACTTGGCCCAGCAAAGACCGAAAGCATCCGAGACACTGCCCAGTCTGCCCGATGCTATGCACAGGCGCTATGCTCTAGCTATATTTCTCCACGTTTTCTCAAACCACTCCAAAATTTTAAATTTCTTCTTTAAAACTTCTACAAGCAGAGTCTAAGGTTGGTGAAACTTTTTTCTCCTCCCCAAATCTCCTTTTTATAAAAACAAGGAATTCATCCATAATCAAAATTAGACCAAACCCTAGACTATATAAAGATCAATTATTTAGTCTTTGGGTTAGGGTTTGCAAGTGAAATTGGTTTTGAGTACAAAAATAATATTGGGTGACTATAGGCTAACCTCTAAACCCCAAGTGCAAGCTCTAAAAGATCATTTTCACCTTAGATTTCGTTTTTCAATGAGTTGACTTAAAAACCACTAGAAGCACTTAGTTTGCCCAAAACCCCTCAAGAAAAGTCCAAAGGTCCTACTACTTTTTTTTGGACCAGTCATCATGTCAGAGGGAGATAGTCATACCAGTAGTGATGAGAGTCATAATCCCACCAAGCCAAAACATCATGGAGGAAAAGCAAAAGGATTTGAGCCCCTGGACACCACTCCACTCACTTCTTCTCCTATGATCCTTTCATGCTTCCAGGATGTAGGGTGCTACAAATTTTGTGAAAAGTTCAACCAAGTTAGCAGCCATTTAGAATTAACTATATTTTTTGTCTGTAGCTTACAAAACCATCAAGTCAATCTCACAGGGGTACAATTTGAGCTCTAATCTGAGATCATTTCCAAAGTAATATGTATACCAGACATTGGTGAGGTGTGGTTCAAACAAAAAAAGTTGGAGTTGAGTTATTATGGGCCCTATTTGAAACCCAGCCATCAACAAAATTGTAAGGTTGTTTTCCCTTTTTCCCATTTTCTGGAGAGGTATGCTGCATTGATGAGGCAGATTATGTAATATCCCAAATTGGGATTGCACAACAAGCTTTGAAAAATAACGTACTCCTTGGGAGATTCATGTACAGAAATGAGTTTTCAGCCCTAGGATCCCTTAGATCAGTAGATCTAGGGTCTAGACCCAGAAGGGGAGCAAAAACAAATCAAACTAGGTATGATAAATAGGTCTCCCACAACCTAGTCTAGCTAAAAAACACCGTACAAGAGGGGCTGCAGCTATGCACAACAAACTGCCTCAAGAATAATGTAGTCTTGGTCCATATGAGTAGAAGGCCATCGTATATGATTATTAAATGAAAGTACAACAGAAAATCAGAAGTAAATTAAATCTCCTTCAATATACAGTAGATTACATGAAGCAAGAGAGCAATATATCTTCAGAAAAGAGAGTTACAACATGTATACATTAGCAGAAATGGCTCAACAGCATTATTTTCAGGAGGTTCAGCAACTGGAAGTTACAAATAAGATATAGGATAGATCTGTGGACAAAACATCAGATCTATATCAGATCTGGAAACTATACAGTTTTCTCTACAAGATCCCCTTGGGGTTTTATCCAAATTATGCATAAATAAGAGTAGATCTCATAAAGAAGTTGCAGAACTGGAATTTGCTGTAGTAAATTTCTGAATATAACATTGCATTACAATGGATCAGATCCAAATAGAATGTGGATCAGCAAGCTAATCCATGGATCACCCAGTGGAAGGCAAAGCCTAGCACTAAGGATCTCTGATCTAAACTATGAGGAAAACACCATGAAGAGCCTCACACCAAAATAATGCAGTACATAAAGATAAACAACACTGTGGCTCAAATGACATAGACAACCACTGCAAAATTGCAAATCTGAAGTACAAAGAGAAGAGACACTCTTCCATGAGGTTAAACGACACACTCCATGAGAAGAGGCTCCCAAAATACACTAGATCTCTGCAAATCTGGACTCCCACTTGCCGTAGCTTGCAGAAGCAGCAAAACCCTAAATGGATTAGCGCTACCAATGTAAGTAGAGCTTCGCCTCAAGCCTGATATTGGATCAATTCAGCAAATACTCCTCCAATATTCCTCAAAGGAAGAGGTGAAATCCCTGAATAGGAATTCCAAGAACAATTCTCCACTAAACAGCAGAGAATAGTATTTGTCTAAGTAGACTAAATACTCAAGAATATGATCAATCAAAAACCTCATCTTGCTGCCTTCCCTCTCCTTTTATAATATGAGAGCCTTTGCAAACCCTAAACCACCTTGATGAGTTAACATTTTTCACATGAGAGGGCTCCTTCTAGAACTGCGCTGTCCCTTTTGGAGATGCAATGAACCTAGACAGCGCTGTGTATTTGGTCAAGGTTGACCTAGTCTTCGGCTCAAACCTATTTCACACCTGCAAGTGATTATTTACATGGCCCTGATTTAACTGTGTTCACATGGGCATTGATTTATTTAGTCTTCTTAGGATTTTTACGTGTCCTCCTTTATTCATTTATTCATGCAACAGAAAATAAAACCAAAAGTGAATGTTCCTCTTAGCTTGGGCTAAGTAGGAACATTATATTCCTCCTCTCCAAAATGTTGCTTGTCCTCAAGCAACTGATAGGGTAAGAGTTTTAGTACTTCTCCTCCTTCATTGTTGGCATCATCAAGGATCAATTCTCCTTCATAACCCAAGTGTTCAACAAGCCAAAGTATCATGAATTTCTCCTCCAAGGCCAACATAACATGTGCATAGTCCATCCCTTGAGGAGTGAAAAACTCAACAGAAATGAACAAGGGTGGAGCAATGATACATCTAAAATACTTATCATGAAGTACAAGTTGGAGTTCCAAGCCATGTGGTACATATATACTGCCCATCCTCTATCCATACAACCCCATAAACAATACAACTATATCATCAATGTATGGAAGCAATATTACATAGATGCAAACTAAAATCTAAACTTGAGGAGGTGGATCAAAATCCCACATGAGATGCCAGCACAGTGCACCTCTTGTCTTCATTAGATCCTGGTGTGGTAAGTGGCATTCCCACCACACTCTTGTTGCATAAGTAAACTTAACATGATTGAAGGTGTTGCATAAGTTTGGTGCCTTTGGGAAGCACCCATCATGAAAAGGAATCTCCTTTTTCACATCAAGGGAGTGGCCAAGTTCATAATTTTCTTTGGCCCCCAAAATACTATGAGATTCATATAATCTCTCACTCCCTTTAGGAGTCCCATCCTACAAAAACATGGCAAAGGAATGTAATAGATCAGAAAATAAAACTTGTTTACCGTAATCAAACCCTTTACCATCATAGTCTTTCACACACATGGAGTTGTGCATGAACATTCCCTTCCTCTCAAGAAAAGGAAGAGCTGGCTGAAATGACTCTTGCAAAGAGTCCATTGGCTGCCCCAATCCTCCATAGCTATTGCACTCTTGAAAGTGCTGATGTAATTCCTCTCTCATGCCTTCCCAATCAAAACTCTTCATGACCAGGGAATAGATCTTCATTTAACACATATTGTTGAGGAATAATTCTTTATATGCTTCTTGTAGGATCTTTTGCTTGAGCTTGGAAGCTCTAGCCAAAAATACCTTACCATGATAATAGATGACCCCTCCTTGGACCATGTAGCCTTCTTCTTGATGCATGCCATCTAATATCACACCTGTGTGGAGATATTTGGTATACTCTACAAGCAGTTGAGATTTCCAATAAAGATCCACACTGCTCAACAATGACAGCACTACTGATTCATCCATGGGAGTGCCTGCCTTGTTGCTGATTTTATTTTTGACATTACACATGCCAAAGTGGTTTGTTGGAAGGTTGATCCCCCCATTCTTCTCCTCCCACAACATTGTAGCTTGGTCTTATATTGCTCCAATCCTTCCTGGATTTAGATTTGGAGCAACACTTTGTGAGGCTTCCCCCACAAGATATAAATCTGATGGCTTTCTGGGTGGCTTGCCATAAGATAAGAATGTCCCTTGCAGCATCCACATGAACATGAGAGAAGGGATTATGAGATCCCTGCTTCCACAACGCAAATCCATCTTTGTAGTTTGTGTGGAAACATTAGGTGAAGGATAAGTGTGCATGCCTTGAATCATTTGTGGTTTCCCACTCTTCAAGTCCACCCACTCCGTTTGCAAAGCTTTCCAATCAGTGGTAACCTTCCCCAAGGTAATCAACCATTGGACACCCAAGATGATGTTGGTGTCTGGTATGTCAACTACAAAGAAGTGATCCACCAGGGTGTAGGATCCCATAGTGACAGAGAGTGAGGGAACATATTGCATGCACTGCATGGTCCTATCTCCTGGAACCAAGACAAAAAATACCTCAAAAGTATCAGTGGGAATTCCTCTCTTTTGCACAAGGTGAGCATCAATAAAGTTGTGGGTTGCCCCACTTTCAATCAGTACAGATACTCTATGAATCATAATTGAACCTTGTACTCTTAGGGTTAAGTACTTAGGCACTCCTCTCAAAGAGGCAAGAGTCCCACTGGTTGGGGCAAAGGCTCCCTTCCCATCTCTGGTGGGTGCTTTTTCTTCCTCATCTTCATTAGTGCTATGACCCTTCCTATTTTCCTCATCATCATCCTCCTCCTCAACATTAGAGAAGAATTATATGTAATGTGCTCTTCCAGCAGCACACCAATGTCTCGGTACCCATGACTCTTGGCAAGTGAAGCACAACTTATTCTTCCTCAATTCCCTCCTAAGATCAATGTCAAGAGGCTTCTTAAAATAGCTCTCCTTGGGTGGAGCAGCTTTTCCTTCCTTCCCCTTAGGAAAGTGAGAGGCCTTACTTTGGAAGGTTGCTTTTCCTCATGGAAAGGCATCTTGGAGATCTCTAGCTCTCTCAATGGCATCATGCAAAGTGATGGGCTTGGTAGATTTAACCAACCCATGCAAAGGTTCTTCCAGGGCATCGATGAACATGTAGACTCTCCTTGCTACAGATAGATCAGGGACCATAACTGATAATCTTAAAAACTCTGAGATATAAATCTCTGCATCTCCTAACTGCTTCAGTTTTGCAAGGCTTATAAAGGGTGATTAAGGATATTTCCTGTCAAACCTCTCCACCAGTCTTCTAGTGAACTCGGCATAGGTAGTCACATTGATGTTTCCCAATGTAGACAATCCATGGAACCACCAATTGTGTGCTTCACCTTCAAAGTGCAGCGCCACAATCTTGATGGCTTCAACTTCAGGGACTTTGTTTAACTGGAAATAGATATCCATATTTTCTACCCATACCTTGGCAGAACAGGAGGATGATCCATCAAACTTGGGCAAGAATAATATTCCCATAGTGTGGTGTCTACCATGAAAGAAACCACCATCTCTATAATGCTGCCCTGGTCTCCTTCTGCCCTTGATGTGACAAAAGTCTTGGAAACTTAAGTTATCCTTGAATCTCTGACTCTGAGAGTCATACTCCAGAGAGTAATCTTTGAGAGAAGATTTCTCATGTGGTCCTTCATTCTCCATAGCCAAAAAGGTAGGCATAGTGGAGCGTTGTGAAGCTTGTGGGGCTGGTGGCAGATTCACTGGGTGAGTAGTCCCATGATGAGACATGTCTGAGCTTTCTCCCAGCTGAAATCTCACAGGACATTCCCTCATTCTGTCCACCCTCATCTCTTTGATCTCCTTGGCAATATCTTTCATGGTCTCCAAAAGAGCTTTTTCAAACTCCTCTACTTCTTTATCATTCATAACTTCAGGGGCTTTCCCCTTGTCTTGACCCCTGTTAGGATCATCAGTAGTGTAGTCATATTTCCTATGACTTTTGTTCTAGTATCTCTTCTCCCTCTCTGTAAGAGGATCATATTCTTCTGAATGTAGCATGATTAATGCTCCAAGGCAAGCACAGGCTGTGCCAAGGAAGGAGCTTCGATACCACTATAATATCCCAAATTGGGATTACACAACAAGCTTTGAAAAATAACGCACTCTTTGGGAGATTTATGTACAGAAATGAATTTTCAGCCATGGGATCCCTTAGATCAATATATCTGGGGTCTAGACCCAGAAGAGGAGCAAAAAAAAATCAAACTAGGTGTGGTAAACAGGTCTCCCACAACCTAGTCTAGCTAAAAAACACCCTATAAGAGGGGTTGCAGTTATGCACAACAAACTGCCTCAAGAATAACGTGTTCTTGGTCCATATGAGCAAGAGGCCATCGTATATGATTAATAAATGAAAGTAAAATAATAACGTAGTCTTGTTCCTTACTTTTTTTTGTCCTTCACTGCCTCAATGTTTTCTTTTGTTGAGATATGTTAGGGAATCCATCCCTTGCTCTCTCAGAAGTTCTTAGCTTGTCCATTTCTTGAATGGTTTAGATCAGTTAGTGTCAAGTATGATTTATGGCTAACCCTACATATTGTGGCCACTGAAATACTCTATCCTTGGAATCACCTCTTTAAAGCAGCTTTGCCTAGGTTTGTCAAAGAAGCCTATTGGAATCATGCTCTTTGCTTTTACTAGCTAAATTTGTTTCAAGGAACCTTCATAGCCGTAACTTTAGATGTTCAGGGTTTTCTCTTCTTCTATGGTTATAGCTACTTGTGCATCCTAAATGTTTTTCTGCTCCTAATGATGAAATCTATGAAAGTTAAATAATTTTCTTGCCTTTCTATGTTTCATCTAAATGTTTGTCTTGGTTGATTATCTGCTTTCAGTCTGAAATCAAATGGATTAGGTTTTGCTTATGCCTTTGATTCTCTTGCTATGCTCATAAATCTTCTAACTCTATCATTTTACAAGTACATAAAGGATTCATTTTTTTCATTTTATTAGCTTATTGTTCTCAAGCTTAATGTTCACCTTTCAAAACCTTAAAAGATCCACCAACCAAGTTAAAATTTCCCTGCAAATGCTCTTGAAACCATTGATGAACTTATTATGACCTTTCTAGACTCCATTTCCCAATGAATTAACAATCTCCCTTGTTTTCTATCTAAATCTATTTGAGCATCCTACCCAACCAAAAACAATCAAAATACCCTGCACTTAACATCTAGCCTAAAATCAACCCTAATCAGCAAACAAGTTCACATCTTTGCATCTACTAGACAGATCCCTCTCTGAATCTGGGAAGGGTAGGTCCTTGGATTCCAAAGCTTGGTTTGATGTTATCCTTGTCCACTTGTATCTCAATCAATCTAGCAAATTACGGGGACCTAATAGATTAAAGGAAGTTGAGACATGACGAAACACATATCGTGACGTAGGATAAAACAAGGCACTCTCATAAGGAGAATAAAATAAATTGAGATGTACGAGTATTTGAAAAAGAGTTTCTAGATAAGAGAAGGTTAACACTCACAAATTTAAATAGACTTAAAATGAAAGGCAAAAAAAATGCCAAAACGTCATCAAAAATTCATTTGAATGGCATAAAAGTTTTGAAATTCCAGGGTTGGAGCCGATAATATTTACCATGTTATGTATGACCATCCCTACATCTCAACTTCACATCCACATCGAAAAATTCGCATTATAGACTACTCCATTACTTTTTCTATGATTACTTTTATGAGAAAAGTAATGAGAGACCCTTTGATGGGAGCCCTGCAACAACGAGCGCTTATAAAGAGCTGAGACTCCACGTTCGGTTCCACCTTCCACCATTTCTCATCATCTGGAGGCAAGAATCCCACGCAAGGATATAAGACACTTAAATTAAACGGCTCGCTGATCCATTACAAAAAAAAATATCTTCGAATTCTGTTTTTTAATCTCTCGGGAGTATGAATTCTCTGGTAAAAATGGATTTGAGTGACAATGGATTACAAGAGGTGATTCCTATGACATTGGGGAATTTGAAATTCCTTACATTTATGGATTTAAGGAACAATCGGCTTCCTGGAAACCTTCCAAGTTCCTTAATAGAGATGAAGAATTTGCAGGAACTTTACCTCAGTAATAATCCCTTGGGAGGTCCGATTGATTCTCTTCACTAGGAAATTTGCAGTCCTTGATTAGTTTGGATCTTGCATCCTCAGATTATATTGGAACCATTCTAGAATCATTTGGGAAATTGAAGATGCTTAGGTACCTTGCCTTGAATGATAATAATCTCACCGGGAAAGTTCCTTGAGAGCTGGCAACTTTACCAAATGTCTGCTCGTTGTTATTAAATAGCAACAATTTGTCTGGTCCTTTATAATTTCCTTCAAAGTTTTATGAAAGAATGGGAAGGTACCTAGCTCTGTGGGGCAATCCAGGGATTTTTTATGTTACACAAAATCAGAACTTTCTTCCAAATGGGGTAACTCTGTGTTCTAGAGTGGTAAGGGTTGGAAAACGTGATGATACGTCAATGAATTTCATAGTTGGATATGATGCAAGAAGCTGCAATTTAAGAACATCTGTTATGTCATTTGATTCTTTGGTTCTGAGTTTCATACTGGGAATTTTCAGCGGGCACTAGTTTTGACAACAAGCGAAAATTTAACTGGAGTTAAAAGGATAAATTTTGTTGTCTTCATTAAGCTTTCCTTGTATTTTTGGTTATTCTGGTTGGTTGTGATCAGGTATGTGTTTCAAACATGTTGGATTTCATGATTGTTCGTTGCATCACATACTAAGCCTGTCAATGAAGTTTACTAGTTTGGTCTCCTCGAGGACCAGTTGCAGATTTGTAATCTCCATTGTCAAGAGAAGGAGATAATTTCTTCAATTCTGCTGATGCATTCATGAAACCTGAATGTCCCAGTAAGGGGAAATTTTTGTGTGGAATCATGATTTGGCCATGTTATATTGTGACATAATTATCTTAGGTGCCTGCAATTTTGATTCATAAAGTTGACACCGGATACTTTTTGTTCAGCATACTCTGTTTCTTTTCTTGTGTTATATCTAATTCCAAGTACACTAAGAGCCGAGATACAGTGAACTCCTGGGATACTGGGTATGCAACCAAATAAATGTGTAATAATTTTGTAGTAAATAAAAAAAGTACATTACAAGCCTCTAAATGCCAAAAAGAAAAGTGATTATAACCATTGTTTGAACATAAAAGGAGATTATAGTGATTATAACCAATGTTTGAACATAGGATGAGATTACAGGAGACTTAGATTTTAGTGCATCGGGGTTGTGGGAAACGTCCATCTGGTTACCCTAATTTAATTTCTTGAATCTGGTTCTAGTCTTCATCTTTGGTTATCACGTCAAGTTACTTGTTTTTTTGTGCTCTTCAGTGCTCTGTGCTATAAGCATGCAAAAACTTTAAGCTAAATTGCATATTTATTTATTGGTTGTTGCTCTATAGATTGTTATATCATGTCAGAACTTCATGGTGGAAAAAAGAGAGTTTCTCTAAAATACCAATCTTCTATGGAAACTAACATGTGGTGAGAAGTGAACATCCATTGATGATTTGAAACTGGTCATGTGAATATTCACTCGTGACAATAACATCCATTGATGATTTGAAACTGGTTATGTGAATATTCACTCGTGACAATAAAATTATACATGCAGTGAATTCAATTTTTTGAAATTTTTGTCTGTTGTTTTACCTGTTCTAATATTACTCAACCTAATTTTGCAATTTTGCTTGCCCATATTTAAGAGTTATTATCACAGTTGCACATATTTATGGTGATATTTCATTCACTATTATTTTTCTTCAGTGTGGGTTTTTCAACTCTTCCACATCGTTTTTTCTAGATACCATAAACATAATATCCAACCACAATTGTATTACTTTCATTTATTCAAACAAAATGCTTCCAAAATAGGATGACCTGTTTTACAGAATCATTGTTTCACGTTCACTTATTCTTTAACAGTTTACACATGAAACAATGACTGTCATCATATGAATCAAGGGACAGCAGAGTGAAAAATCACATTCACATGACATAAGTCATTTTTTTGGGTTTCACTAGTTGGATGCTTTTACTTGTCCCTTTGATTTGACATTACGTTGACAACAACAGTGTGAAAAAAACTCAATCACATGGAATATGTCATCTATTTTTTGTTTCACTTATTGGATGCCTATTTGTCTCATTGATTTGACATTATTTGGATGCTTACCTATCACATGGCATATATCATTTGTTTTTTTTCTTAAGTAGTTGGATTCTAGTAACTGGATTTTGGATATGCATATAAATTTATCTTCCTGTAGGCACTGGAAAATCATTTTCCAACGCCTACAGGAAGAAAAAGTAATGCTTCCATTAAAGTATTTTCTGTATTTTCTTTGAGGATCATCATCATGGAACTTTGAGGATATTTATCCTTTTTCAATGACATTACAGACATGCAAGTTGTATGAATTCATTTTTTCCCAAAGGCGTTGGAACAACACAAACTGATGAACCATGGTGGGATGCATAGCTGCCCCTGCCCAATATTTCTTCACTTGTCACAACACTTCCTCCTGCTTCTTTGTTTCTAGCTGCAGAAATTAAGGTTGAATTGGTAGAACAAAAACAGGTCCTGCCTGGATAAAGAAAAAATGCGGTAGTTAAATTTTTTAAATGAACAGTCCATGAGCAAAAAATTGACACAAGCTTAAAATCAAAGCTTCCAACCAACCTGGGGAAATGATGTGGGCTCTTGCTGTGATGTGTGTGTTTGTTGTTGCAAAAGAGGTTGTCTCCCAACTACATCTATGTAAGTATTAAATGAGGCATCTTTTGCAATTGCTGACATCCCATATCCACTTCCATTAATAGATCCCACGACAAACCTTGTGGTTCTAATTTTAGGCCCAAGACCACTACCCACAGATACCCCCATTAAACCATCTTGAGCCATCAGAATATTTAAATTACAAGTTTTTCTTCCATAAGCTACTGCCCACAAAGGGTTCTTCATCAATTGTTGATGAGTATCAATAAAAAGTGTTATATATACATGTGTTGCAAAGCGCTTTCGAGATTGTTGCATTTGGAGAAAAGGCTACACCAAAAAATTGATAATTATATCAGAAGAGCAATTTTTTAACCAACAACTACAATACTAGACATAAATGTGTAAATCATTAAACATATTTTCTACCATTTAACTATTTTCACATCTAGTGCTACATATTATATCATGCTTTAAAAAACCAATGGAAGAAATTTTCTTATTTCAATCCTTTTTAGTTTGGTTCAACCAAGAGATTGTTTCCCTACAATGCCATCAGCTTTGGAAATAGGGAATAATCTCAATAATCTGTAAACAAATTCAAGAGGACTCTATTATCATCAGATAATGTGCTGGATGAAAATTATCTGGTCCAAAGTGTTGGGGTTCCAATGTTTTGGCAAGTTTGGCTCTACCAAAAGATAAGACAACATCAAAACCACTTTGGGACCTCAGGATCTAGCCCTCCTGGCTCTAGAGAGGGATCTCTCTATAAAGGAAAAGATATATGTCTTTGAAGTTCAGGTTTAAGGTATTAGGCTATTTATATGACACAAGGATTGTTTTGTTTTGTTTGTTTGGTTATTGGGAAACATGAAAGAAGGGTTCGATATAAAACAAAGGGTGAGCAAAGAGGATTTTAGGCAAATGAGAGGTATTTCAGGGAACACTCAAGACCATTGGGAAATGCGGTCATAAAAGGGTTTATTTGTTGTTCAGTATCCAAGGCTTTCAATTGGGCTAGTCATCTAAAACAATGGATCTTTAAAGATGATAGTGTGGCATGAAATGGTAAGGAATGAAGGTGAATGACAAGGAAACCTCTGAGGTGACCACTTAGGAAACAGATCTAGGGACAGGGCATGCCTTTAAACACCTATGATCCAACCCCTAAAAGGCTAACTCTTCAGACAACAAGAAACACTTAAGATTTAAACACAAAGGTGGAGCCTGAGATCAGAGAAAGGCTTTGAACTTTCAATGCTTCAACATTCAGCTTAAGGGAACTTAGAAAGGTTCAATTGATTGAAAAAGACTGGAGTGAGACAGAATTAGCATTCTAAACTCCCAATATCCCAATTCTTTCAATTAAAACCAAAAAAGAACATCTAAAAACATATTCATAAATTCATACATCAGTTAGCAGTGAAAAACAGCTACTACACTGGTTAAATTATCTTGAATTAGTTCTCAGATAACACAATCAGTAGAAAACATCAAACATAAGAAGAGAAGGAGCATTATGGTACCATGCAAGGGTATATCCTAAGCCAGATTTCTGGTTCTTACCAGAGAAATGAATTGAAATGAATTACAGAAGGAAAACAGAGACAAAGGTAGAACACATCACCACTTCTTTAAATCAGGATCCAAAGAAATGTGCTTGTCATATTAAAGAGCAACACCAGTCATATACAACATTTTCCAATAGCTTGATATTCGGTCTGAAATCATCTCCTCAGCCTATTTTACAACTTTACACACAGAACTATATCTCAAGAGAAACAACTTGCAATTCACATATATCCGATCAACCACCAACCACCTTTACAATGTGTTTTTCTTGAGTTCTTATAGCTGAAAGAGGGGTAGAGGAGGTAGATGAAACACTAAATGAAAAATTAAAATAGAAGTAGAAGGAAGGGGCTCGAGGCCCATTCTGTTTTAATATCCATGCATTGATTTGCTGTACTCTTTGGGTGAAAGAGTGGTCTTCGACAGGCTGATAGTAACTCCAGGTATGTTCCTTGATGTACTTTAGGCTGTAGTACTCTGTAGTACTCTGGTATAAGGAAAGGTAGATAAATGACTTTCAGGTCTGTCATACTGCATAACAAATTCTCTGGCAACATTAGGACTTTCTGTCAGGGTGTAGGTCTTCTCCGAAGCTCGATGTAGAATAAAAAACAGTATGGGAGCTTGTCCTTCCATAGGAAGGAACCTTCTACTTATGTGAGACACTGATCAGATTGTTTTCTGAGTTTTAGGCCTCATTAGGCCTTTTGTGTTAATCACAATGTCTTCAATATGGTACATTTTCCCTTTAAACATTTAATTAAAGCTTAAAATATTTAATTACAGGCTTTAAAACTCCTTAATCCATTACTGATACTCTTTGCCGCTCCTGTGACTGTCTCTATCTATGAAAATGGAGATTTAATGGTGCTGGATGGTTTTACAGAGTTAAGCACTATTCTTTAATGAAATATTTCATTCCAGCACCTTCTGAGGCATTTTCTCTACAATCTTAGGCTCTGAAAATGGCCTTCTCTGCGCTCTGTGTCACTATGACAGTGACTGTGAGCCATGGCAGTTTCCATCGCCTGTAACCCTACAAAACACACAAACATGTTAAGAAATCCATGTGGGAGTGGAGGTGAAATTCCATGGAGGACTGTGGGAATGGCAACACATACATGGTGGAAGCGGTGGATGCAGTGGAAAAAGACCGAAAAATGCAGTGAAATGGTGAAAACTGATTTGATGAAGGTCTAATGGAGGAACGATTATGGACCATCTGATTAGATTAGATGAAGGCGATCGATGGCGAAGATTGACTGATGGACCATCTTTAGAAGGTTAGGAGATATGAAATAAAGTTTAATGTAAAAAATTTAAGTTTTGATATAAGCAAATTACAAAGGAAATGTATGAAATTGCAATGAAATGGGCTTTGAATGGTGGGACCTGGCACGGGCGGAGGGCGATGAAATATGGACCGTTAGATCTCAGGAGGAGATCAACGGCTAATATGACATGATGAAACTCTATGGTAGTGAGATGAAAGAATATGTATGAGATGCACAACGAAATGAGGGCCGTTGGGGTCGGGATTACGCATAGGAATTTTCAACGGCGGAAGAGGGGAAGTGCTTTTCTAGGGGAAACAACTGTTTTCATGTTGAAATGGGGCGGTTTTGAATTTTGCCCAAAATCATGCAATATCCCTTGCTGCTCGACACGTGGAAAAATAAAACCACCCATATCACGTGATTTTAAACCGTTAAAACCCAGACACTAAAGTTGCGCAATATGGTTCTCAGCCGTTGGATCTGGGACTGTGAAATCTGATGGTGGGAGACGGAGCGCGATACGGAGAGATGTGCGGTTAATAGGGTGGGGAAAAATTGAAGGTGGTTTCAATGTGGGCCGTCCGATCAATGCGATGAACAGTCGAGATCGAAAGCGGGAAAGCGAAGACAGAGGGGCAGTTAAATGGTCGGGAGGAATCCTGACCGTTGGACCCCAGGGGATCAACGGTGAAGATTTAAATATGAGGCGGAGGCAGAAGGGTTAATACGAATGAGTAGGAGTAATCCTGGCCATCGGATCAAATGGGACGGATGGCTGAGATTCAATCGGAATCAGAGGAGGCAGGGGCCAAAACTCCAATGGGACGATGTTGCGATTGCATATGGACCGTTGGATCTACGGGAGATCGATGGCTGTGATTGGATTGGGGGTGACCAATCAGGGAACGCAGGGAAGAGTGAGATCAAATCCCGGCCATTGGTTCTTATGGATTCAACGGCTAGGATCCAATTGGGGATCGGCCAATCAGGGAGACATAAAGTGGCACATTAAGAACTTCTGACTGGCGATTGGTGCGGTGGTGCGATGGCTGTTGGATTGTTTAAAGATCAACGGTGGAGATCGCCATCAAAGGGTTACAAAGACATGCTATGGGTGCATGGTGGGATTTGCGTGGATCGTCGGATCTTTGCAGTTCGATGGCTGGTAATGCTCCCGAGTCCAATAGACCAAATCACTCTCGCATTGGAACTTTTCAGTTTACAAAGAGAACAAGCACTTCGGCCAACCTTCCGATGTGATAAGTGCTTTATGCCTCAGCGTTTGGTCTTATCGCCCGATTACATGTGGAGAAGGGGATGGGGCTTAGCTGCAAGGGGCTTAGGCCTATTATATGGTAAAAAGTGGGTTTTAGGCCTAAAAACAGAGTTTTTAAAGGCTAAATGGAGGTTTCGGTAAGGGAAAAGAGGGGATTTAAAATCAAAAGGAGGGATTTCACATGGTTTGCAAAGGGGGATTAGATGGTTTAGAAGACTTAGGAAGGGATTTTGGGGGTTAAAGGGGAAACTTTGAGAAAGAGAAAAAAGGGTTAAAATGGGGAAATTTGCAGGGATACAAGAGGCAAATGGAGGCTTTTCTGAGCATAATTTGTTGCACAGACAGTGAGGATTTCTTGATGGAAACAGAAGTGAATATCATTTTCAAAAGCAAAGGGCACACAGAGGCTTCAAGAATGAGAGATTTTCATAGGAAATGTATCTTTTGAAGGCTCAGAAAAATATTTAGCCACCTGTTTGCTTGACAAAAAATTCATAGGTGGCTAACACAAAGATGGAAAGGGAAAACTATATGAAACCTAGAAATCCATGTCCAAAAACAATCTCTCATGAGTGTAACCAAAAGTGGCCCTATACCATACTCTAGAAAATAAAATGTATACAATATTTCTTCCAAAATATTAGAAATAAAAATTTGGTCCGTTGAGCTGTCGTCAAATGGTTGAGAGGGGATGTCGTCGTGCAAAGACCAAGGTTCAATCTTAGTGGGTTTAAAGCCTTGATGGTGAGTTTGACACGCTAACTGCATTGACATGGCCTCCATGCTAATGCAAATGAGATCATAGCTCCTTGTGAACAAAAAAAAGTGTTTCTCTTTGTCAAAAGAAAACAAAAAAAAGTTTTCTATTACTTGTGGTAATGGTGTGATGTTCTTATTAAGTGTTGAAGGTCTCGTAAGAGGTAAATATGATCTCCATGAAGTAGTTTTTGATGTTTCCATGGGGTAGTAATATTTGTCACAACATGAGAACAAAAAGAGATTCACTACATGATAAATTGGAATAATATACTACAGCATGCTGCAAAAATACGCAGACAAGCTAAAAATGTCTGAATAACCAATTCTATGGACATACCTAATGGAGGAAACCCTCGAGGCCAGCTAGTCACACCCATGGATATGGACAATGTCATGCTTGTCATACTATTTTATGTTGTCGTCATTATTGTGGCTATTGAAACTCAAAGGTGCTCACACAATGACAACTATTTAATCCTTAGAGGTTTCATGTTATAAACTTCAACATATTGTTGAATTCTCTAGCGCAACTGAACTTCCCTGGATTGTTGAACTTGGGACGGGCTGTTGAATTCTCCAGCGCAAATGAACCAGAATGACAATGAACATTAGACTATTTACTAGCGTGAATAGTCGAAATTTAAATTTCAAATACCTCTGTGTGGGAGGAGCGGTGCAAAGGGAGCGAGGTGGTAGAGGCAGGGGCATGGGTCCACCAGAGACAAGTTGGGATGTCTTTGTTGGGTTCTATTGTCATCGCAGTCCAAGTTGGGTGGTGTCCACCTTCTATCTGGAAAGTCGCGGGGGTCACCGAAAGGAGCTGTCCCATCAATCAGAGATGGGCTCCACTTCGTCGAATGAAAGACTCTTCCATTTAAAAGGTCAGAATAATGTCGAAACATTGCCTAACGAATTTTGCAATGTATGCTTATTGAAGGTCTTGGTATTAGGAGGATGGTCAAAATTGAAGTCACTTCCTGATGCCTTTGGTAATTTAACAAATATTCAACAGATTGATCTATCTGGCTCTAGCGAATTGGAGAGGCTGCCAAATTCGTTCCAAAATTTAATAAGGCTTAAAAATCTTAATCTGCATGCTTGCTCTAATCTAAAAATCTCCAATGAAACAGTAGGAAATATTAGCATGCTTGAAAACGTGAATCTTTTCTCGACTGAGAAAATTGAAATATTTCCTCCTCAAATAGTGTGTCAACAGTTCCTGGAAGGATTATATTTGAAGGGCACAAATTTAAAAGAATTACCAAGTGCAGTTGGAGACATAATCCATTTGGAAACTCTGAGATTAGGAAGCCCTTTGCTGGAAATGTTGCCACCTTCGCTCGGAGAGCTGAAGAACTTGAAGGAATTTAAAGTTTGGGATTGCAGGGCATTGAAATGTTTGCCAGATTCCATTAGATCATTGAATTGGTTGACTAAGATGACAGTAGATGATTTTCTAGTATGCGAAGTGCCATTTACAAACTTGGAAAGAGAAATAGTAATAGAGTTGAAAATCCCAAGAACCTTGAGTAATATGGACTCTTCCCTGGTTCGGCTCTAGTATCTCAAAATGTAGAACATAAAAATATCAGAGCTATCATTTAATGAAGATGTTTGCCCCAACCTTCAACGTCTCCAAAACACCAAGTGTAATGATTTGGTGAATTTCGGAACATTTCCATATACATTTATAGAATTGGACTTGTATCTACGCTCTAATTTGAGGACAATAGAAGGTCTTGGTGGTCATGAAAATATTCGAATGTTAAGCATTCAATCATGAAATGAAGTGGAGGAGTTTTTTAATATTGAAACATTGTGTTAAATAATAAACATGTGATTTATGTGTCTCATTTATTGAATTGGATTACATTTATACTTCAGAAATTAGATCAAAAATCAGTTATCACTAACTACTAACTACCTAACTAAACAAGACCCTTAGGATTCCCATAGAATTACAACATTTCCCCCTTAATTCGAAGGGACATCTCACATACCAAGTAAGGATATAAATTTTTTGAACTTTTCACGCCCTAATGCTTTGGTAAAAATATCTACAATTTGTTCAGAAGTTGGACAATGTGTCAGATGAATTGTTTTGGCCTCTACATGATGTCGAATCAAATGATATTTAGTGTTGATATGTTTGGTTCGATCATGAAACTTTGGATTCCTGACCAACTGAATTGTAGAAGAGTTGTTGACAAATAGAGGAGTTGAAACTCTTTGTTTATCCTACAAGTATTCGAGTATTTTGCGAAGCCAAATGATTTCCTTAGTGGCTTGAGCTGCTGCAACATATTCGACTTCAGTGGTAGAATCTACAGGAACAGATTTCTTGCGCGATCTCCAACTGATGGCTGCTGATCCAAGATTCATCGAATATCCAGAAGTTGAGACTCCATTTTCTTTATCTCCATCAAAATCTAAATCTAAATAACCAGCAAGATGGAAGTCTAAAACTTTGGAATATTTCATGTCGTAAGTTTGAGTTCCTTTAAAATACTTCAAAACTCCTTTTGCTGCTACCCAATGCCCCTCACAAGGGTGATGCATAAACCTGGAAAGTATTCCGAAAACAAAGGTTATATCAGGACGAGTAATAGAAAAATAAATCTAGCTTCCAACAAATTTCCTGTACTTTGTTGGATCTTCAAACAAATTTCCTTCTTCGGAAGTGAGTTTCAAATTCTGCTCCATTGGAGTAGCAACAGGATTACATTCCATCATACTATATTTGTTCAATAATTTATCAACATATGTCTTCTGAGAGATGAAAATATGTTGTCCTTTTTGATCAACTTCAATTCCAAGATAATAATGAAGTAAACCTAAATCTGTCATATCAAAAACCTTTTTCAATTCCTTCTTTATAGATGATATGTATTCATCATTGTTTCCTGTGATCATCAAATCATCAACATATATAACTAGATATACAACTGATATTCCAACTTTCTTAACGAAAAGAGTTGCATCATCTAGGTCGAAATGTTTATAGTTTAAATTAAGAAGATGTTCAATTAGCTTCTCATACCATGCTCGTGGCGCTTGTTTCAAGCCATACAAATACTTCATTAGTTTGCAAACCTTTCATTCTTTCCCTTTAACGAAAAAACCTTATGGCTAAAACATGTAAACATCTTCTTTCAAATCTCCATTTAAAAATTCAGTTTTGACATCCATATGATGAATTTTCCATTCTTTATGAGCTGCAATAGCAAAGAAAGATCTAATAGTGCCCCATTTAGCTATAGGAGCAAAATTATTTGTATAGTTTATACCTTCTTTCTGTGCATATCCCTTCGCTACAAGTCTTTCTTTGTGTTTGTCTAGCGAACCATCAACTTTATACTTAGTTTTATAAATCCATTTGCAACCAATAGGTTTGATGCCAGCACAAGGATCCACAAACTTCCATGTGCTATTTTTTATGAGAGCGTCATATTCCTTTTGCATTGCATCTTTCCACTGTTCATAACTAGCAGCTTCTTCAAAGCAAGAAGGTTCACAATCCACAGAAAAATTAAATTCACAATGAGAATAGTTACCTGAGGAACTTCCAGCCTTAAACTCATTATATTTCTTTGGAAATGTTAGAATACGAGTTGACCTTCACAAACGTTGTGTTTGAAGTTTTTTAGGAAGTTTCTCGTCTTCTTCATATGGCTTAGTTCTTACCATTTCTGCCATTGTTTCGGTGGAAACACTTGCATCAACTAATTCCTCATCAGCAACAATGGAATTATCATCATCAACCAATTTCTCATCATTGAGAGAAGGAAACTCCACATATTGATATAAGATAGGAATCCCCCTTCAGGATGGGGAAGTATATTATCAGATTGATAATAAAACTTTTGAGTCACAAACTTTTCTATCTGATTAAGTTGTTTATCAACACTGAGAGAATCTTAATCAGTTTCAAGAAAAATTACATCTCTTGACAAAATAAACTTTTTATTCTCTTCATCATACAATCGGTATGCCTTAGAAGTCATGGAATACCCTAAAAATATACATTTTCTACTTTGTTCACTCAGCTTATTCCTCTGATGTTTAGGAATCAAAGCATAACATTGAGAACCAAAAATTTAGAAATGTTTAACAGCAGGAAGACGACTATACCACATTTCATATTGAGTTTTGTTATTGATGACAGAGGAAGGCAACCGATTTCTAATGCATGCTGCACAGAGCACAGATTCTCCCCAAAACATTAATTTTATATTCTTAAAAAACATCATTGACCTTACCATATTAAGCAATGTTCGGTTCATTCTTTCAGCAACACCATTTTGTTGTGGATTATATGGTATTGTGGTCTGGTGTTTGATGCCATTCTCTTGCAAATATGTTTCAAAAGCATGTGAAGTATATTATCCTTCATTATCAATCCTTATAGTACCAATAGTAAGTTGTGCTTCATTTTTTATCAAGAGATGAAATTTCTTAAACACATCAAAAACTTGTGATTTTTCTTTAAGCAGATAAACCTAGCACATACTCGAATAATCATCAATAAAAGTGAGTATGTATTTATTTCCATTTTTAGTTGGTACAGGCATTGGACCACATAAGTCAAAGTGTATGAGACTTAATTTTCTTGTAGCTCTAGAATTAGAAATTTGAAAAGATTGTTTGCGATGCTTGTTCAATATACAAGCATTACATGGGGTCAATTTTCTGGGAATTGTTGGAAGTCCCTTAATCCCCTGTTGTTTCATAATATGAATACTTTCATAATTAACATGACTGAAGTATGCATGCCATAATAAAGAATATGACAGAGTATCATTTTTCTAAACCAAATAAGTTGTGTTCAATGCAATAGACGACATATCATGCAACTTCAATAATTTATCTTCTTCCACACCAGTCATTACAAATTTTTTGTCAGCTGCTCTTCTAATTTCTACTTTACCATCAAATATGTGAATGGAATGTCCCTACTATCTTATTTGTATAATATATAAAAAAATTCTTTGGAACTGCGGAATGTAGAGAACATCATTCAAAATATAATTTGGAAGTCCAGGAATTTTTAACTTAATTGAACCAATCTCTGATGATTTGATTTGGGACTTATCAGCAAAATACACTACTCCATCAATATTATCACTGAATTGATCAAACAAATATCTTCGAAAGGTCATATGACACGTGGCACCTGTGTCTAGAACCCAACTATCATACCATGAAGAAAAAGAAGTACTAAAAACATCTTCCATGTGGAAATCACAATGTGTGACAACATAATGTGCATTCTCAAAAAACTGTCCTCTATTTGGAATTATATGATCTTTATTTTCAAGCAATTGTTCTCTTTTTTCATTAATTTTATCCCAGGGAATCCTACAATTTGTAGCAGTATGTCCAAGTTTACCACATCTAAAACATTTTACAGCTGGTTTATCAGAAAAGTTTCTTTGTTGTTCATTCTGTTGTCTATCTCCCTCAATATTTCTGCCCCCCCTGCCTCTATAATTCTTCCTACCTCGAACTCTATTACCCTTTGTATTTCTGAAATATTCCTCTTGAGGTTTTTGGTCTTTTTGAGCAAGACATAGGGTTTCGATATTAGACCTATGTGATCTTCTTTCTTGCCAAAAGCTTTCTCTCTTTCTGCAATTTTCCCTACTAGTTTGTCAAATCTATATCTTTTAATTGCCCACTAGCTTGGAGAGATTCCAAGTAGTGTGAATAACTAAGGTAAAGAGATTTTATAAAAGAAGTAAGTGGAAATCAACTTTAACTCCAGTACATTCAATTTCATGATTGATGGCTTTAATTTCAGAGGAAAGTTTTAGAGGATCATTATCGCTCATTTCCATATTAAATAGCTTCAACAATAACTGAATTATCTCCAATTCAGAATGTGAATCGTAAAGCTCTTTTTAGTTTTGTTATGGCATCATAAGTTGTTTTACTTTGAGTAATGTATCTTCTTACCTCTTCTAAGACTGAAGTGTATATTAAGGCTAAGGCCTTCTTATCCTTACTTTGCCATATTGCGAGTTGTTTCCGCTCATCAGGATGCTCTAGTGCATTCTCTCCTTCTCCTTTACAAACTCCATCCCATAAATCATTAAAAACGAGAGTATTTTTAACTTTCCTAAACCAATCCTAGTAATTTTCCTTTCTGGAAAGGACAATCCCAATTAAGGACACCAATAAGTTCATTTTTATTTTGGAAATCTTAAAAAAAAACTGGTCTAAATCACTATCACAAAATTCCTTTAAAAAAAAACTTTGTTTTTAACCACCTCTTGACACTGATTTCTCTTTAAAAAAAACTTTGTTTTAAATTGCAGCAAATATTTTTTTTTTAACTCTGGTTTCAACCACAGATTTCTTAAAAAAAAATGATTTTTTTTTAACTTACTGGTTCAATCACAACCATTCGCCTCCAACTATTGATCCATACCACTGCAGATCACTTGCATTGCACGAGGGTTCACCAGTTGTCTTGCAACAAAGTTGGCTCATGCTGGATCACGCCTCGCTTTGCTCTCACATGAGTTTTCTCTAGAATGAAGTTCGAATCCTCTTCTTCTCCCAGAAAACCCAATTCAAAGTCTTACGCTGGCAAATTCTCTAATAGAGAAATTATGTTAATGCCACATGCCTCGTCTCCTGACTGGAACAGTCGGATGACCCTTTCGTGTTGTGGATTCAGGGACGTTTCAATCCTTCAGGATCAACAACTCATTAAAAAATGGTTCAAACTCCAAATTCAAACCCCAAACATTTAAACCGCCGGCAAGTTGATGCCCCAGCCTCTGATACCACTGTTAACTCATTAACATTTGATCTGTGTCTCATTCATTGAATTGGATTACATTTATACTTCAGAAATTAGTTATCACTAACTACTAACTTCCTAACTTGCTAACTACCTAACTAAACAGGACCCTTAGGATTCCCATATAATTACAACATATTGGTATCTTTGGAGGAGTTGAAGCTATCTTGATGTGTGAAGATGAAGATCATATTAGGCTTGGCCAAGCTCAGAAATCTTCAACTTTTATATGTATATAAGTGCTTTGGGTTAGAAGAGTTATCTGGTATTGAACAGTGTACATCTTTGGAGAAGCTAGTTGCTTCTGTATGTCCCAAATTGCAATGGGGCGAGGGAGTATTGGAGCACCTGAGGAAACAATTAAAAGAATTCAATATATGCCAGACTAGGTGGTTTTGCAAGAATTCTCAATTTAATGACGACCGTCTTTTCTTTCCATGGAAATCAGGACAGGTTGGTTGTTTGCCTAATTTAAATGCCTCAATGGGCTTGCATTAATTGTATGGTTTGTGGTTTCTTTGAGTTTTTGTGTAGTGTGTAGTTTAACGTAAACAATAAAATAGAATTTTCACCAAAAGGGTGTAAAGATATGCCAATAGAAATGTGGATGAATGTAATATGTTTTTTTGATTTTTTTACTGAGTGAAGTGTGTTTTTCATTTTTTATTATATTACCTTTTTACTGAGTTGAGTGTGTTTTTCATTTTTTTGACTGAATTTTAATTTAATTCACATGCTTTACTCTGTATCTACTTAGCTTGATATGTTTGTAAAATCAAACATAATTGAAATAACTATTCAACTTGAAAATTAGCTTCCTTATGTTAACTCCGGGAGTGTTGTATGAGATGGGTCCATGCAAAAAACATATAAGGAAATTTTGAAAGTAAAAATTATCCTTACTACAATGTAAGTATGGAGTGCGGCATGTCTTATCGTTTTATTTAAAATGATGCAAAATATAATGTATGTATGGAGTGAGCCATGTCTTATCATTTTCTTTAAAATGATGCTAAATATAAGATGGTCAGCTGCTGATTCCAGAGGTACACATCACACACATACATGTCGATGGAAAAAGTAATTATAACCAAGTCAACACTTCCTTTTGTCAAATTCCTCCAATGGTTAACTACGTTAAACACCTGTTTGACGTTATCTAAAATTTTATCTATGGTGAGGTCTTAACTAAGACCTTGAGTATCTATTCCTTTCACATCTGTTGAAAATATTAAAGTCACCTGCCAGCCTTGGGCAGTGACAAGAAGAAACAAGTACAAGGCAGCAGAAACAGAGATTGAGTGCGCAGCACTCTGTATTCAAGAAGAATGGAGAATCCGTAAGGAAGAATTAAATTCTTGATGGGCCGCAGCCACAACAGCAGAGAAGAAATTTAATTTGGTGATGGACAGAGCCGTCTTGCAGCGGAATGAAGATTTCCCGTAGTTCCAGTCTACGGAGGAGCAGACTAAATTAAAGACAGTCATTTCAGGCTTTAAAGCCCTCAACAACCAGAATGAAGAGAAACAGGCGGAAGTCCTTTTAATTTTTGAATTGGCGGACAAGTGGTCCCCACCACTTAATCGCTAATCGCAAATCGCAGATTTGTTTTTGAAGAAGTGTCTTGTTAATGATGGAGCTGCGATGCGATGCGATACAATCGCAATCGCAAATCGCAATGCATATATTATAAACCAAGTGTCTTGTTGATATGGGAGAGTTCCGCAAAGCGGAACGTTTAATACAAACAAAACATATATAATAATCGCCCTCACAACAGCGGAGGCCCGTGGGTCCACAAGACCACGTGGCGGTATCTTATTGCAATCGCAAGGTTCAATCGGCGGAGTTTTGTTATGGGCTCCGATTGAAGGTCGGACCTGATCATATTATATGCCATAGTTTATGCGCCATCGCATCCGAGAGCTGATCGCAATCGGAACTTTTATGTGGATCACAAGTATTCCATAGCAGGTTACGTTGGATGTTTGCGATGCGATTCAATCGCAATCGCAACATCGCACTTCACCACGGTGCAAGTTTTGTTGACATCACAAATTTTCCGATTGCAGATTGCCGACTACGAAGTGGTCCCCACTCGTACGTCAGGCATTTCATAATTTTAAAGTTCCGCAAATGATTTTCCTTTGTATTTGGTTTTATTTTTGTTTTAAGTTTTAATATAGTTTTTTTACGAAATGTTAAAATATATGCGCGACATATAAAAAGAAAAAGGCCTGCGAGCCATTGTAATTGAATTGTATTGTTCTGTTTTGGTTTTTCGCACAGCAGCGCGGAAAAAGAAATACACAGCAGTGTGTTGAATGTATGAAGACAGAGTATTGTTCTTGAGAGACGGAGAGTGTTTTCTGTGCACTGTGTCTGTAGCAGTCACCTTTGTTGTTATCCCTCTCTTAAGAGGAAGAATTTGTAACAGTTTTGAAAGTAATAGAAGTTTGTTTTAAAGCCCTGAAAGCTCTGTCTCCTGTCAATTTTTTTTAACTTCTCTGTGTTTAGGAGGAGAGCCTATTCTCTTCACTTGGAATTCTCAAAATTCCAACATGGTATCGGAGCGCATCTAGGCTCTTTGAAGATTTCAAAGAAGCTGAAGAAGAAGACCTGTTGCAGCGTTTCTCTCCAGCAGCGTGAAAAGCTCAACAGAAGTCAAAAGTCAGGTATTTCTCAAAGATAATAGTGTTGTTGCTTTGTATTTAAAAGGAGTTTGTTCTTTCAAGAAGGAAAGACAGTTTGTTTAAAGTCTGAGTTCAGTTTAAGAAGCAATGGTTGGACCAAGCACTGGTATGAATCTTGGAAGTGTTCAGCTTCCACAGTTTAATGGAAAGAACTATGATTATTGGGCCATTACCATGAGAGCCCTGTTTGTCTCACAAGACTTGTGGGAACTAGTAGAAGATGGTTTCACAGAACCAGCTGATGAGCAGGCTTTTAATGCCTTAACTGAAGCAGAGAAAGATGTGTTGAAGAATAATAGGAAGAAAGATGCTAAAGCTCTCTTTTGTTTGTATCAAGCTGTAAATGAGAGTGTGTTTCCAAGGATAGCAGCAGCTAAGAAATCCAAGGAGGCATGGGAAACTCTGAAAGTTTCCTATCAAGGTATGGAGAAAGTTAAAACAACAAAACTTCAATTGCTGAGAAGAGATTTTGAAACTCTTTGCATGAAAGAGTCAGACAGTGTTGATACATTTTTCACACATGTGATTGGGATTGTAAATCAGATAAGATCCCATGGAGAAACTCTTGAAGATAGAAGGATTGTGGAGAAAATTTTGAGATGCTTACCCTCAAAGTTTGATGTTATTGTAACCACCATAGAAGAGACCAAAGATCTCTCACAGTTCACAGTGGATGAAATTCATGCCTCACTGATAACTCATGAACAAAGATTGAGCAGAGATGAACACTCATCTCTTGAGCACGCCTTCAAGACCCAGATGCCTTCAGGAAGAGGAAGAGGTCAAAGAAAAGGAAGAGGAAGAGGCAGAAGCCAGAATAGAGGTGGAAGGGACAGCTCTTCACATTCACATGGAAGGAGCAACAATCAAAGCCAGAGCCATGGCCAATGTAACAGCCAGCAAGGTGGACATCAACACCAACATGCTCAAGGAAAAAGGTATGACAAATCCAATGTCCAATGTCATTATTGCAAGAAATATGGGCACTATGCCAATGAATGTAGAAAGAAGCAAAATGACATGAAGAATAGGCAGAATGCTAATGTAGAAAAAGAGGAAAAGAACCCAAGTAATGTGCTGTTAGCTTGTAATGTAGCACAAGATAAAGAAGATGATGTTTGGTTCTTAGATTTTGGATGTAGTAATCACATGACTGGCAACAGAGCAATGTTTGCCAATCTTGATGAAGAAGTCAAATCTGAAGTGACCACAGGGACTGATACTAAAATCTCTGTCAAAGGGAAAGGCAGAGTAAGTATTCGAGCAAGGAATGGGGAGCAAAATTTTTTTCCTGATGTGTATTATGTTCCAGGTCTGAAATGTAATATTTTGAGCGTTGGGCAGCTCATAAACAAAGGTTACAATGTTATATTCAAAGATGATGTGTGCACCATAAGAGATATTCCTCCAAGTAAGAAAATTATTGCTGAAATACAAATGACCAGCAATAGAATGTTTCCACTCAAGCTCAACATTGACTTGAAAGGAAAAGGAAAGAATGTAGCAGTTGTAACTCAAGAAGCCTTCCAGAAGGAAGAGAAAGATGAAAATTGGTTATGGCATCTGAGATTTGGACATCTAAATTTCGGAGGATTAAATTTGCTGCACAGAAAAGGAATGGTAAGAGGTTTACCACTGATTGAAAAGCCTGACAGCCTATGTGAAGGCTGCATCTTGGGAAAGCAACACAGAGAAAATTTTCCTTCAGGAAAAAGCATAAGGGCGAAAGCACCTTTGGAGATAATCCACTCAGATTTATGTGGGCCGATGCAAACAACATCTGTTTCGGGCAGCAATTACATGCTGACTTTCATTGATGATTTCACATGAAAAGTGTGGGTTTATTTATTAAAATATAAGAGTGAAGTTGTTGAGCGGGTATGTACCTAAACTAACACAATTATGTATTATCAATCCGGGTTGTTTATGCTTTGAGACAAGTTCACTATATGTGAAGATCGGATATA
>CM076574.1:1305039228-1305253348 GCA_034641835.2 Pinus albicaulis
TTAAACCACCTGCCGAAGGTTTACTTCGAAAATCAGCTTTCAACCCACATGCGAGAGTTGCTCAGAATTACAACATTGTTGAAGATTTGGCCATATCCCCTTCAGCAATGTCGGCCCTCTAAGTGTTGCAATCTTGTCCAACTCTGAGGAAATTACTATTATCAGCTATAGGAGCGATTGATCCTCAAGACTCAAATCTCACTGTCTTTGATCTCAAGTGACTTTGTACCTAGACTCCCACATCAAATGGCTTTTCAAATTCCAACATTAGTCAAATCAACACAAGTTTTTCGCAAAATAATTGATGAGGGATCATCTATGTGTATTATATCCTTAGCTTGTTGGAAAACTCTTGGTTCTCTCACAATCAACCAGTCACTGACCATACTTGAATATTTTTATGGAAGAGGTTTTCGCCCATTCGGAATACTCCAGGATCTACCTATAGAGGTAGAAGGAAAAACCATAACAGTTAAGGTGGAATTTGTTGATGCCCCTCTTGATTACAAAATTATTCGTGGCAAAGTTTCTCTTATGCTATGACTGCTATGTTTTCATCAGTACTTCGAATGATCATGTTTCCTCATAAAGGAAACATTGTTAAAATTGATCAGTTATCTTACCTCACTTCAGACCCTACTTCTATAGATACTATCCAACATGTCAAAAAAATGATTATCCCTTATGAAGATGTTGGGGTAGGACCAATTAAATATTCCGCTCTCATGGGAAATTTCTCTATACCTTCTCCTAACGTACCACAAACTATTTCCAATATCAATATGATTACATCAAGCAAAATTCCAATTGCTGACACATGGAATTTTCCTTTAGAATCATAATTGGAATCCTATGGTGGCGAGATACTTTTAAGTCCTTTTGAATCATCATATGTAGCAGTACAATATTTTTCTGACAATCCATCAACTTATACTGATCAAGTGAATGTGGTTAGTGAAGATTCTTCTTCTCTATCAAGCTCAGCCTTGACATCATTTTTGGATCCTTTTCAACAAGTGTTTTCAACTGATGAAAGTATCCTAGAAATATTTTCATCGGATGAATTACCATGGGATTATATCCATCATCGATCTTATTTTTTACCTAACCTTGATAGACTCGAGAAATATTTTTCCTCCATATTTTCAATTTATTATGTCAAGGAACATCAAGATCCTATGTCCATTCTTCATTCAAATTCTAAGAAAAAAGTGGGAAATATTTCCACCACAATTCCTATTGACATATCAATTAAACTTGGGATAAATGAGAACATTCATAAAGGTGCTTCTTGCTTGATTGAAAAGATCAAAATATACAAAGCCCTATTTCAGGAATTCCAAGACATTTTTTCTTGGTCTTATGAAGAAATGCCAGGTATTGATCCTAAGGTTTTTATTCATGAAATTAAGACATACCCAGATATTAATCCTATTAGACAGAGATTACATCCAATACATCCATGGAAATCTGCTGCAATTAAAGCTGAAGTTGAAAAATTACTGCGTGCAGGATTTATTTATCATATTCCTTTGACGGATTGGGTATCTAACAAAGTTCCCGTAACCAAGAAACAAGGGACTATCAGAGTATGTGTTGATTATTGGGATACTAAGAAGGCATGTCCTAAAGAAAATTATCCTACCCCTTATATCGACCAAATTATTGATGATTGTGCTGGAAATGAAATATTCTCATTTATGGATGGATTTTCTGGCTACAATAAAATTAACATACTCCCTTTTGATCAGCCTAAAACAACATTTATATGTCCATGGGGCACATTTGTATATTTTAAAATACCATTTGGACTAAAAAATGTTGGCGCAACTTTTCAATGAGTTATGTCTTATTTCACGATATAAAACATATTATACAACCCTATTTAGATGACTTACCTGCTGATTCTTTACTCAGACAAGATCATCCTACACATTTGCATGCCATATTCATGAGATGTAGGCATTGAAACATTCATTTGAATGCACAAAAATGTGTATTTTGTATACAATCAAGATGTTTACTTGGGTTAATTGTTTCAAAAGAAGGCATTCTTGTTGACCCATCGAAGGTTGAGGCTTTGTTAATCTACCTCCTCCTTCCACTCTTCGCCAACTCCAAAGTTTTCAGGGGAAAGAAAACTTTTTGCGTTGTTTTATCCTAAACTATGCAGAGTTAACTAAAGGTTTCACCTGATTGTTAAAACAAGGTGTTCCATTCATCTAGGATGAGCTTGCTGATAGAGTTTTTGATGTGCTTAAACACATGTTGACCCATGCACCGTTCTTTCATCTGCCTAATTATCACTGATATTAATTTTTGTATTTAGCTGTGTTTGATTCCACGATTGGAATGGTTTTAGTTCAAGAGAATGATTCTAACAACAAACCTGTGATTTATTACCTAAGTCTGAATCTCAGCCCGATAGAAATCAAGTATTCACATGTGGATAAATTGGCCTTGGCAGCAATTCAAGTTGTCCAACGACTCCATAATTACATATTGTTGCAAAAAACCATAGTGACATCTAATTGCAACCTGATGATGTATATTTTGACGAAAAAATTGCTCAGGGGAAAATACTCTAAATGGATGTAAGAGTTTTATTTGGAGTTCGATAAATCCAAGTGTAAGAAATCACTAGTGTTCGTTGAACTTATGTGTGATTTTCCCAATACTAAATCTGAAACTGTGGTAGAAAACCATCTTGCTGATGAATCTCTATTTCTAATCAGTACATTAGATCCTTGGTATGGAGATATAATTATATATCTCCAGACCCAAACCTTTCGGCTAGAGCTTTCATGATCAGATCGATGGAGAATTTGATACCAATCTCAACAATACAATATTGTTGGCGACACTCTTTATCTTCGTGGTGCGATTCCGTTTTTCGACATTGTATAACTCATGAAGAAGCTGAAAGGGTTTTGAATGGCTGCCACTCTGGAGCATGTGGTGGTCATATGTCTAGGTTTTCCATAGCCCAAAAGATATTGCGCGCTGGATATTTCTATCCATCTCTATTCAAAGGTTGTATTCTCACGGTTAGAAAATGCCACAAATGCCAAAAAAATTTATCAAAAGATGTGTGCACCTCCAGCTCCTCTTCACACTATCATTGTTCTCGGTCATTTCGCTAAATGGGGTATCGATTTCATCACATGTAATCCTCACTCGGCTGGGGGCCATGGGTATATTATTCTCGTCGTAGATTACTTTTCCAAATGGTCCAAGGCAATGCCTACATTCGCGGCTGATGGAAAAACTGTATCATTTTCACATTCAATCATGTGATTGCTCAGTTTGGTGTCCCTCAAGCTATCATTACGGACCATGGAAGTCATTTTCGAAACATTATGATGACCGAAATTTCTGCTCAACTTGGCCTACACCATGATAAATATACACCATATTACCCACAAGCTAATGGTCAAGTTGAGGCCTTCAACAAGGTTTTAACCAACATGATTAAATGGATTGTCAGAACTCATAAAACAAATTGGCATACTATGCTTTTTTCAGCATTTTGGGCATACCGTACCTCTGTAAAAACATCCATAGGGTTCACTCCTTTTTAGTTTGTTTACGGTTTGGAAGCCATGTTACCCATTGAATGTGAAATTCCATCACTCAAATTAGCCATTGAATTATTACCAGCTACCCCTAAAGAGGAGAAACACCTCCTATACCTAACATAGTTAGATGAGACTCATCACATCACTACATTAGCTGCCAAAGCTCATAAAAAACATGTTAAGGCTTAGTATGATCAAAGTGTTAACCCTCGTATATATTCTAAAGGTGACCTAATTCTAGTATACGATCAAGCTCATGAAAAACTAGGTGTTGGTAAATTCGAACCAATGTGGTATGGTCCTTATATTATTAAGGGTGTGCTTGTGAAAGGAGCCTATGATTTGATCGATTATTACGAATTCTCTTTAGATAAAACTAGTAATGGCCTTTATCTCAAGAGGTGTTATGCATGATTCTTCATGTGAAGATACTCTTTGTACATTAGTTACATTTTAGAATAGTGTGCCTTAGATTAGAAAAGTGTGCCTTAGGATTAGTTTTTTTTTTTGATGAGTTTTTGCTACTTTGACTGCTTATCTTGATTACTCTTGATATTGCAGATGTCGACATTTCTTCAGAATTACATTGGTTTTGCTAACGATGCCCATCATAGTACACATAACATCTCTTCTCTTTCTTGGGTCATCTATTCGCCCATCGATGAGTTAGTCTCTATTCATGGGATATGCCTTGGTCAAACAATGAACAATATTGCAGAATTTAGTATAGTCGTTGAGCTATTATCTCATGCGATGGCATTTGGTATTCGATGTTTGATTGTTAGGTTAGATTCACAACCCATTGTATTACATTTAAATGGTATTTATGCTATCGAATATCCATCTTTGTTAATAATGTTTTTGAGGATTCGTCTCTTGGAAAGACAGTTTGGTTACATTGAATATCAACACATTTCAAGAAATTTAAACACATTGGCTGATGCATTAGCTAATAAATTTTAAATATATATATATATATATATATATATATATATATATATATATATATATATATATATATATATATATATATATGTAGCATTAAAAGTAAAATAAAACAATATTTGATCCATATTTAACAAAATATTCATAGATCGAAAGTGGTAATATCATTAGGTTAAAATAGTTGTGTGTCAAAAAATATTACATCATCTATGATCATAGGTTTCAAACACCTTATGATATAAAGATATTGATACAAAAAACAAAAAAAAATGTGTCAATCTAGATCGACCATCAATTAACCATGATGATGATCATGGTAGCAAACTATGGCATGTGCCACCCTGTGCAGATATCTCCTAAATGGGCCTGGAACCCTAGTAACATGTCTCTAGAGCCTGAGAGGTATGTCATTTGTCCCTATCTCCAGTATGTCAATAGTAAACCTCTCTAGGTTGTACTCTAGCTCTGTAGGTTCCTCTGCCACATCGGTCTGTGGTGGGCCTACTATAGGCTACGCATATTGCCTATCAAAGTGGTGAAGCATTGTTCATCATCATGGGCCAACATCTGCATTTTATTTTCTATATGTATTGGATGATATAAAATCAAATAAAAATTAGATAACATAAAAACTTCAAAATGATTTAATTTACTTGATGCATCCCACTGTGTCCTCGGTCGGAGTGATGTGTCAGGGTCACCCCTGAAATCTACCCCTGCGTAAGGAAAATCTTCAATCATGAATATTTGGCTCCTGAGCCATATGAAGATCTAAGGAGTATAGCGAACCACTGTACCACCATCGCCACCATGGCGAGCCATCAATGACACCCATCACAACATACGTGGTTCCCTAGGTCTTGTGGGATCCACTAGAGATTGCTGAGGTGGAGGAGTGGAATCCTCTCTAGAGAAAAATACATAAAAATGGATCCATAGACAAAGTTTTTCAACTTCCCATTCTTCGCTCTCATATGTTGGACTTTCATGTTGACCAACACTCCTTCACACCAATTGAAAATTTTCCCCTCGGAACATTCAACTGCAATCTTCATTTGTGCTTTGGTAGCCACATGAGGATCTGCACTCCCACACAGCCTGGTAACTGTGAATGCAAGGATATTTAGGTATATTTTCAGAATCTATTCTTCTTTGATCCATCATATAAATTGTAAAAAATATTTCGGTAATAATCACATTTAGAACCAACCTGTGTGGTTCATCATCAGGACTAGGTATAGTCGCATAAAGGTTTTGATATCAATGCAACCATCCTTCAACTCTGAAGCTTGGATGCAATATTGAGCCATATAAGATGCATTGGGCAGACTACCTAGTCTTGACCTAGACAAGGAAATGTCTCTACCTCTGTGGGGTAATATCGTGAGGAAATATATATCATCTTTCTTGATCACAAGCCTATGGTCTCCAATGATGAAGCATTGCTCTCGAACATCCCAAGCATTGACTAACAAGGTCATCAGTTCTACATGTGCCTCAATACCTTGAATCACCCAGAATTTATCCAATCCACAATTTTTCAATGTCCGAAGTGTTGTCGGGTCATCCATGGCTTCGTTATCTTGAAGCTCATGCTCTCTTTCTCGCCATTCCAACATGATTTCTAACCTAAAAACCATCAATAAGGATAATTGGAAATTAGTTGGGAGAAATTGAGCCATTTTTTATGGATAGAAACATGATTTTTCAAAACCCATGGCCCTTGTGTGATTTTTATGTATACACAGTGTGTTTTTGCACACAAGGTATGCATAAAAACCACGACGGACCGATGAATTTTTCTATTAAAAAATCATCGGGTCGAGGGTAGATTTCAAAACCTTGTTCCTCCCTAAAAAATGACCCAAAAATTTAAAATGAAAAACTAAACGAATGAAAAAAATATAATGATGATTTCGAATACCTGGCGCTAATGATTCTCGAAATGACTAATTGGTTCTCTCGATATCTTCTCCGAAAGGTTTAGGGAAAAAACTCTTTCATCTCTGCTCTAAAAACTAAAAGGTAAAAATGATCTGTTTTGACTTCTCTTTATATATTTAAATGTATAAAATAATATTATTTTGTTTATTTTCACTTTAGAAGTCAAAAATGAAAATGTTTTTCATATTTTGAGAGCAAATATTTGTAATTTTTTTTAGTTTTTGTCCAAGAAACAGGTTATGTTTGAAAAGAATCATTTTGACAATGAGTAGACTTTGATCACTTTTTCAGGTTCTATAAAATATGAAAAATTGAAACCCTGGAGTCCTATTTTAAGCCCTTTTCAGACTCTCGAAACATGAAAAGATCATCGAGGACTTGACTATTCAAACTTGTTAAATTAAATGAACAGTCATATATTCTATATAATTTTACCTCCTTTCCTGGCTGAATTAGAATATTTACAAAAAAGGTATACGTTGACTAAGCATGGTCAATAGAGTTCTCTCCTACATTATTTTATCCTTTTTCGGGTTTGAGAGGCTAAATTTATGAAAAAGAACACTAAAAATTTTACTTATGTTTTTCTTTTGGCTTCCTAAAATTGAAAAACACCAAGTTAATCCTATGCTAGACTCGTTAAAATTAAACAGTACAAGACTTGTCGATCACAACATATCCGAACCACTCCTTCGTAGGGTTTTTAAAAAATACTAAGATGGACTTGTCCGAAGGATGATCTTACATGACAATCAAATGTTATCCTCCTCAATCTTGACAAAAAATAAAGAAGTACTTGCAAGTAATGGTGGAGGAAAAAATGAGAAAAATAATCCATTTGTTATCCTTGTTTTAGAAAGTAGCATGTCGCTCTTGAACACAAAACTTTGTCGCACTTGTACCTAGGTTGGGTAATCCTTTGTCTTAAAGTTTATCAAACCACATTGAAAGTCTTCAGTCGATTTTTGGGTATTATCTTTGAGTCAAATGTTTCCAAACCATTTACAGTGTCGTTATGTGTTCAAGAGAAGGTTCAATTTTAAATTTACCATTCATTGGAAACATTTGTCTTCATTCGTGTTGACCATCCTTGAGTCAGTCCCTGCAAAAAAATTCTTCAAAAATCTATCTAATGGTTTCACGTCATAGGATTTCTTGTGACGAATCACTTTGTATCGACATCAGCTCATTATCTATAAAGGTGATTTAGAATCCTATCGGTACCTTAGAATCTACATGCCCTAATGGAAAGTTTCTCACCTTCGACGATAGGTTCTCATCATTGACCTTCGATCAAATTATTCTATGAGCGTTCGACTGCAAACCATTCATTCACACTTCATAGATTTTGTTGAAGTACTTTGAGAGCCATCATCATTATTGGTGGTTTCTCTCACACTTGTTAATGGTTCTCATCATTGACCAGTAATCAAGTGGTTTCTACCATGTTTTACTTCGACACAATCAATCGCATGGATAGATTTATATGATTTTGAGAAGCATAAATCAAGACACTGGATTTATTTTCCACCATCCAAGCTACGAGGAGTTATGTAGTCATGATACAATAGACTTCTTATGATAGATGGTTGCCTCCATACTGTGTCTACTTTTGATGTAATGCTAAAATCATATCTATACCATAACATTTAGTTATTTTTGCTCTGAGTATGGAATGCCTACCTCAGTGATAATATATATTTTCATTGGATGTTTTTACAGGTTTTCGACTGGTGTCTCCAATCCAATCCTTGGAATGATAAAGCACTGCACTTAATAGAAAAACTCTCTCAGACTTTTCACTTTAGGGGGAAATCTGTTACACGTCATTTTGTAACCATGAGATTTTATTGTCATTATGGGTCTATCACCATCCATATCATGTTCCCTTAGAGGTCAAAAATACTTTGTCTCTGAACCAAGTCTTGGAAATTGGAGAAAATCTCTTTAAAAACTTTAAAATATTACCTGTGCACTTTTTGTGACCATTAATTATGCATGCGCTGATACATATTCTATTAGCCACGATGATCACTACTCTATTTGCCACTAAAACCTGTGTGCCCCCGTAAAAAGGAATTAAATATAAAAAGTAACTTCTAGAAGCCTAGTTGGTCAAATATTCTCCCAACTGGAAGCCTCTAGAGTCGCGCCAATTCGATATTTATCCTCTACTTATGGAGCTTATCCCTTGTTCAAAGGAACCCAAATCCCTTCATGGAAGGAACTCATCCCTCTCTTAATGGATCTGAAACTACCACAATATCTCTATAAATTGAGCTGAAGTTTCAGGTTGAAGGGTAGATAGTGACTTGTATAGATTCTAAGCTGGAGAGAGTTCATAGAGATTATAGATTATGAATTAGTGAGTTGTTATTTGCACATTGAAGATTACACCTTTGTGTACATTACTTCATGTTGGTCATTCTAGAGAGGAAGGCTTATCGAACCAAAGGAAACAATTGCACAAACACACGGGAGAAATTTGTAAACATCAAGGCTCAGGTTGTAATATTTCTCTTTCTAATTTCTTATCATACATATGGATCTCTTTTTATCATTGCTTTGTTTCTGAATTCTTGTAAATGATATCAATACTTAGACTCCTTGATCACTAAGTTAAACTAGTATTTATGATTATTATATATTGCAGGTGATTTGATATTTTTCATTATTTGTTATTGCAGTTTCTTCTCAGTATTGAAGGATTGATTTGGAGCGATAGGAAAAAGGCTACATCAAACGTCTCGGTTGAAAGGTAGGAGCATAACCTCCTTATTTCAAGGTTGCAATAATCTAAAATACAAATAATTTAGAGAAAAAGGCTTTGAATGGATATTTTTTTCTAGTTACTTGTTGGAGTACTAGGGAGATCGCTCTTGTCCATAAGAGAGATTAATCCACAAAACATGAAGGTGCCCAAAAGATCAAAACACGGGGATTTACTAGTTTTTTACAAGAATGTAGTGAAAATTAGGGTTTTGATGAAATTGATGGAAAGGAGGGTTGTGAGGGAAATGGAGTGTGATTATATGGTTTATGAAGGATGTATGAAGGTTTTATATGGTTAGAGTAGGATTTTATCAGTTGAAATGAACAAAATATTAAAAACACCAAAAACATAATGGATATGACCTAATGAAAGAAACCACTCATTTTCTGATGAATTTTGACTTGAGAGAGGTATGGAGGGTGTCCAATTACTTTTTAGGAGGTGTATGAACATTTTTTTAGTGGTTTTGAACCTTGGAGAACTGATTTGGAGCTCAAATACCAAAAGAGTCGCACATGCTAGAAACATAGTGCAACACCTTAGAAGCGTAGCACATGTAGTGTTGGCACAAATTTGCTTATTTTTCTTCAACCCTTGGAAACTATGGAGTATGATGGTGAGAAGAGAGGATCGCTTTACTTATTTCCCTATATTTTCTAATTCCCTATGCAAATGACTTGTATGGTGAAAATGAGATTTTGTTCGCCTTCTTTTATGAAATAATTGACTCTTATGGTGGTGAAACACATGAGACCTGGACTCTGGCCTAAATGAAGGTGTGGTGAATGACTTCAGACCCTAGATTATTTATGGATGACATGACCTTTGAAATGATGATGACCACGAATGGAGTGAAGGGAGTAGCGCTTAAAACCTAGACATATTCAGTGAACAAATTTTTATTTGAAAATTGACTTGAAATATGAAATTTTGACCTAGGACCACTACCAAGTAAATCTGAAAGCGTACAGTTCATCACTAAAATTTTGGGCACTAACATGTCCAAAACTAACTATGTCATAATTTTTGTGTGTGTGCTTTATATTTCTCAATTTCCAACATTTTATTTCTACAACATTTTTATTGTGCATACAGTATCGTGTGAATTATTTGTTGTTTGTGGTAGAAAAGAAACTGCATAATTTTAACGAGTCAGAAGAACAATTTTCAGTCTTTTAATTTCAAGGAAAATTTTCACATGGTATTAGAGCCAGGTTCGATAGATTAGTGGTTCAGAGACAAAGAGAGAGAAATTCACAGTTCAGCTGGAGTGGCAACACAATTTCTCTAGATTTGCGCAGATTCATCCAAGTAGTTCAAATTGTTGGGTAGTGGGGTCAATTTTCTAGTGCAGATGGTAGGAAAATTCATAAAGCCTAGTAGTAGTTCCAATAGGTAGTGGTAAATATAAGAAGTGGTTTCAATAAAGTGGATCGATATTTTTGTAGAGCGTATTCTTTATTTAGGCACAGTTGGTTTGAAATAAAAATTCCATTAGCAAAATAAATGTTGGGTGGAAAAGAAAATCACACACAAAGGAATTTCTCAGAGGGTTTCCAAATCTAGCTGTCAGGAGGAAATCCATGATATTTTAGTTACAAACGGAAATTTGCGATAGGAAACCCTACATTGGATTCATAAAATAGAAATAGTGTAGGACTCGTCAATCATGGTGAGACCGAACCACTCCTTCCTAGGGTTCATTAAAAATACTTAAGAGGAATCATACAAAGGATGGGCTTACAAAATAAGAAAATTTTATCCTCCTCAAGTTTGAAAAAAATAAAGAGGTACTTTCTAGTAATGGTGGGGGGGGACATGGGAAACGATATTCATTTTTGCATTCATTATAAGGTAGTTTGTCACTCTTGAACACGAAATTCCATCACACATGTGTCAGGGTTGGGTAATCCATTTGTCATATAGTTAATCGAACCTCATTGAAAGTATTTAGTTGGTTTTGGGTATTATCATTAGGTGAAAAGTTTCCAAGTCAATTTTCGTGCCACCATGTGTTCAAGATAAGTTCAACCTTAGTTTATATTCCTTTGCAATTTTTTCCCCTCAATTGCGTTTGCCATCCCATAGTTAGTCCTTGAAAAACACTTCTTCAAAAATTGACATAAATTTTTGTGTCGTAAGCCCTCCTGTGACAAATCGATTCCTAGCGAATTAAACTCATTATCTAGGAGTTTGATCTAGAAACCCTTTTTAGTACCTTGAGGCCTGCATGCCTTAATGGAAGGTTTCTCACCTTCAATGATAGGTTTTCATCATTGAACTTCAGTCAATTGATTCTATGAGTGTTCGACTTCAAATCATCTAATGACACTTCATCGATTGTACTGAGAGTACCTTGAGAGCCATTTCCATTTGTGGTTTCTCTCGCACTTGTTAGCGGTTCACATCATTCACCGGTAATCAAGTAGTATCTACCATGTTCGAATTCAACACATTTTTTCACATGGTCAAATTCGTACTACATATTGAGAGATGAATATCAAGACCCTGGATCTAGTTTCATCCATCCAGGCTGCGGGGAGTGATGTATTCATGATTATGTATACAGATTGATAAAAAATGGTTGTGTCCATACTATGTCTACTATTGATATGCTTATAGCCTATTTTTGTACTTGTTCATTGAGTAAGATTTACTCTGAGTACGGGAATGCCTACCTTAGTGATGATTATATATACTACATTGTAATAATTGAATTATTGTCACAGGTTTCTAACCATTGTCTCCGATCCAATATTTGGCATGATAAAGCGCTTCAATATTTTAATGATTTTTCATACTTCACACTTAAGGGGGAAATATGTTACATGCCATTTTGTCACCATGAAAATTGACAGTTAAACTAGATCTCTCGCCATCCATAAACATATGTTAAAGTACTCCCTTGCAAGTCAAAAATCTAAAACCCTTGAAGAAATTATGAATTTTGGGTAACAATGCATTTTAACCTATCTAATATGACCTGCGCACTTTTCTAAGTCATTTTCCATGCATTCCCAGTTTCTTCCATTGAAGCCCATGCAGAAATGCACTCTATCTTCCACTGTAAATCGCTCACATGACTCAACAAAAACTAAAAAATAAAAAGTGAATTCTAGAAGCCTTGTTGGGAGAACATATCCCAACTAAAATCATCTTGGTCATATATATTCCAGCCTTACCCCTCACATCATGGAGCTAATTCCATTTCATCAAGGAATGATAATCCCACTATTTGTGGATCTCATCCTTCATTTATGGATCTGAAACTTCCTCTACGTGGCCTATAAATTGAGTAGAGGTTAGAGGGTTAGGGGAGTTCACAAAATGTAGTATTATGGTGTTGAATTTTGATTAGGAAGATTATAATCCAAGGAGAGGGTTGGAGGAATTTGGGAGGAACATCATGCCATCAAGGCAATGGTTGTAAGGCTCTTCTTTATCTCTGAATTAATACAAATGAATCATTTTTTCAATTTTATTGTCTTACTGAAATGATGAATGATTTATTTTCCTTTTATGTATTCATTAAGATGATATCAATTTTTGATATCCTTGATAATTACATTAAGCTTGTTTGAATCATTATATTGCATATGCCTTTGCTCTGTTTTATGTTTGTGACTGTAGATCTTATCAAGCATTGAGGAGATGCATCGGGACAGAGCAGGGATCTCCATCAAGCATTTCGCAAATAGTTAAAGGAACCATTCTCCTTCTCTTGTTTTTATGATTCAAATGAAGTAGACTTAAGGAAAAATTAATTCAATTGTCTGTTTATTTCTATTTTTCCCTTAGGAATCTAGGGAGATTGCTCTTGTCCGCAAGAGGGATTTTTCCATGTAAAAACAATTCTCCTGTGTGTGGACCTTCATGAGAACTAATTTTCCGCCATCGATCACATGTTTTAAAAAATGGTATCTTACATCAATGTTTTTAGTCTTGCTATGATAAGTTGGATTTGTAGCCAAATGAATAACACTATGAATATCACATAATACATTCAATTTCTCCTGAAAAAGGTTGAGTCTCCAACTAAATTTGTTGATCTAGAGATACCTGTTCTTGTTCAACTTTTTCAACATTGTATTTTTGAAAAGAAGATTCATCAAATGTTACATCTCTACTAATGACTATCTTACGTGAAGAAGGATCCCACAACATGTATTCTTTAATTGCATTGTCATACCCAACAAAGACATAACATTTTGATTTTCGGTCTAACGTAGAAAGTTGATGCTTTGGAATAAGAGCATAGGTATCACAACCAAAAATTATTAAATGTGGATAACAAAAAGACTAACCCGACCAAACTTCTTCAAGAATTTTACAATCAATGGCAACTGAAGGTGATCTATTTACCAAATAACTGTTAATAATTTGGTAGGGTAGTGTTTAATTCAAATTATCTACTTGATAATTACTTGTGATATTACTTCTTTTAGTTATGTATTATCTTCTTAGCTTATTATGTCTTTCATAAAGTTAATTATCAAAACACAAGAGACACACATTTAGGCTTTTCAAGCCAGGGCCAAAACCTCTCCCTCTTGGAGAGGAAGATCCATAAGAAATTCTTCTTATAGACTTTCAGTTGACAAGTACCATGACCATGACATAGACACTAGACCATTGTATGCCTCCAAGACCCTATCACTGCTTCTTCATTGACTTCTTAAGATGATCCTTCTTTTATGTACTGTCCTGCACCGTCCTACACTAGGACTAGAGAGCTCAATATCTAGTTGTCTTCTTCCTTGTTTTATACCATTATCTTATACATTGTTCTGCACTTGATACTTTAGAGAAACTCGATCTCTTGTTCAGTAACCCTTCAATTATCTTGGCCTCCAAAAATATTCTTATTTTTATTTCAAGAGACTCAATTATTTCTGAACCTTTCAATACTTAACACAAATTATCATTGAATAGCACTAATCCTCAAACAACCCTCGAGATTCTGTGATTGCAGTGAAATTTATTCACACTTTATCCAACTGAGATCTTCATTGTATAACCCTATTCCTTCAATATGTAATTCGTACTTCAAATATATCCTTTTCCTGGACTATGTTTCAGTCCTGAAAACTACGCACTAAGTCACAAAACCTTATCCGAATTTGTTCCTGCATTCAGTCTGAAATATCAGACTTGTCTGTAATTGTGTTCCTTCTATTTCTACATAGTCCAATGGGCTATTTATAGTGGTCAGCCCGTATAATTAGCTACCCTGACAGTGAATAGTTTTGACTATTCATTGAGCTGACTTGACTGCGGATTGTAGGCCGACTTGTAGAGGATATCTTCCAGTGTGATGAAGGTTGCCTTGAAGGTTATATACAATATGTATTATGCTAGTTTTGAGCAATAGTGTTTGAGCCATTTCTTCAAGCTTATATGACAAGTTCGTGAGGCATACCATCCTTGAATTTTCTTCATATACATGACTCTATTTATGATAAGATGACAAATCCCTAAAAGACATAAAGAAGAATTATTTTGACCGATAATAAAAAAAATTCTCATGAAACCCATGAAGCAAGCATAACATGAATACATTTTATTATCTGTGTCTTCTTCATTACATAAATACATAGTTAGATAGTCATTATGAAGATCGATCCTAGTTACACTTCCAACACTCCATCTTAACTAGGGAGGTATTCATAATGGTACATGGTCACTTTCAATCTGAAGAATATCATAAGAATAATAGGATTGGTAATAACATCTATATAACATCATATCAACCAAAATTTTCCTAAAGTAGGGCCTTAACTAGCAAGCCTATCTATCAACGAGACAATGGGCTACAATGTTGGCGAGGCACATGGCTTATAGACACCATAGTCATTGTCTGTCCAAGGTGTTAGCACTTGAATTAGACCCCAGGCTGCAAAAGGCAAAACATGGTAACAACTAAACCATGCTTAGCCTTGTAGCTAGCCCTACAAGGACAGGAGAGGGCTCTCTCCATGAAAAAAAAAAAATTCAATGGAACACAATAAATGGACAGATATTAGGCTAGATAAAATGATGGGAAAAAGGTTTAATAAAATGAATGAATTAATGAATTAATGAATTCCAGGGATGTGTGGGATATAAAGAGACAGTTGAAACCAGGAATTAAATCAGGACACAGGGTATTTCATGGGGCAAGATAGGCAGGAAAATTAGCAATTAAAATTTAATGAGGATGGGACAGAAAGACTGGTGCGGAGATGAAAAGGGCATAATAAATGGATCCTTTTCAAACAGAAGAAAAATACAGAGTATGAATGATTTCCCAAGGTAGAGCATATAAAGATGGATTCTACCTTTCTGTCTTGAAAGCATTCAAAAGGAAATGTTTATGGATGAATGAAACACATAACAATTCACATATGAAACAAAGAAGAAAAACAAATGCTAACTCTCATACCACATGGATCCCACAAATCAGAGCTGCATCTCTTATTAATTCCTGTCAAACTATACAATGTAGCGTAGAGATGTTTCTTCCACACTATTCCCCTACTTTCTCCAACTCAGACTGCTTACAAATGATTTACAATTACAATAAATAGGCTGAAATGTGGGAACACAAATCCACAGAAAAGGGAGCTGTTATAATAGCTGAAGAACTAAAATACAATCATAGAAAGTAATACAACAATCTGCCCCTGAAAATAAGGGACAACATTACATTGACTGCTTTTGGAGATTTTGCTGTTAGGATGTATGAACGAAAATAGGTAATCTGATGAACAAATTTCCTATTTTGCTGCTTGTTGTAACAATATTTGTTTTAAATAAGCTCTCAGCCCTTTGACTGTTCTTTTGCTTTCCATTATTTCTTTGTTCTCTGAATTTTTAATGAACTGCCGTGGAAATAGAACCGAATGAAATTATATGCTTTGTGAAGGGAAAAACCGTGAATAGGAAGGAAGGGAGAGGAAGGCGGGACCCGCATTGTAATCGCAATCGGAGTGAGCCAGGCGGAGGGATATAACATATTAAAATATAAGTGCAATCGCAATCGGAATCAGGGAACGGGGTAGGCGGAGTAACACATTTACAAATATGTGATGCGATTGGGGAGAACCCTTTGTAATAAACAAAACAGATAATTTTTAACTTTACAAAGGAAAAAAAGGGGTTTTTGTTGTGAATGGCGGAGGAATTAAATGGTGGGACTGGGAGTACGAATCGCAATCGGAAATCGGAGTTAGGAGTAGGGTGGAGTGGTAAACATAAAACTTCCGATGTGATGGGGAAAGGGGAATGGAAAACCTTTGTAAAAATGAAATAGAACAAATTTCCAATTTACAAAGGGGAAAGGGCTTTTGGTAATAAAAATGGGAGGATATATTATGGTGGGCCCCAGGGGTCAATCGCATCAGAGATCGGGAGCGGGGGTAATCGCAATCGCAATCAGGAGAATAGAACTTGCGATGCGATCCGGTCAATCGGAGGAAGGGTGCGATCGGAGGATCGGAGCGATTGGGTCAATCGGAGGAAGGGTGCGATCGGAGGATCAGAGCGATTTGGTCAATGGGAGGAAGGGTGCGATCGAAGGAGTGGAGTGATCGGATCAATCGGAGGAAGGGTACGATCGGAGGATCGGAGCGATTGGGTCAATCGGAGGAAGGGTGCAATCGGAGGAGGACTTGCAATGCAATGATCGGAGAATGATGCGATCAATCGCATTGGGGTATATTGCGATGCTATCAATCGCATTGCAAATACTTGCGATTGGAACTTCAAATAAACCTGCGATTTGGAAATGGTTTATCCAATGTCCAACAGTGGTTTTATGCGGTGAGACTTTATAATATCCAACTTTTATTATAAAGTTCAATGGCATGGAGGGGAAGTGGTTGGGCATAATCGCATATGTATTTATAATGCGAGTTTACAATCGGAAGGGGGAAAAAGGGATTTCATAAGGAAGATATATAACTTTAAACATAAAGTTAAAGGGGAACAAATGGGAAATGGGGGGTATATGAGGACATAAGGACCTTTACTTCACTTAAGCATAAATGTCAATCCAGAAGTCAGTTTTGAGAGTGTAGCATATCGTTGGAAAGCTCTTTCTGGGCTCTTTCTGATGGACCTACTTGGAAGATGATTTGGCACAGAACATGCTGTAAAAAACTTCTCTGAAGGCAGGGACATCACTTTGTGGAGATTGCAGCTTCTGAATTGTGACTTATTACATATGATGATATAAAATTACATAATGAATGATAATAAAGGAAAAATATTACGTTTCACCTCAAAACATGGTTTTGAGGTGAAAATTACATCAATATGAATAAAATGTCTCTCTGATTCTTCCTGGTGCTGTGACTTTGAGCTTATTGGTTTCCTCATGACCTTGCTGATATTATTGACATTTGACTCATTAATTTGACCATGGTGAGACCCTAGAAACTAATGAGACCCATCCTATGACCTACTGATATGATTTTGAGAATGAAAGTGACTAATGACTAAAGACCATAGAAAGGAAAATCAGCAAGTACCTCATGAGGGACAACTGATAAAAATTATTACCATCAATGAATCCATGACCTAGCGGAATGGTGAAATTTATTCGGTATGAGACACCTAATATGAAAATGCAAAAGAAAATTTTTGATCACTGATGGCAATATGAATAGAATGACACTAACATTGGCTCTAATGGGGACGGTAGCTCCTTGGAGGTGCCAAGAACACCATAGAACAAGTAGCCTTATCCATTGGGCATGGAGTCAAAATGTTGAAAATTGACACAAATGAAAACTGACTCTGACTCTAGACTAAGAATGAAAACTGAAATAAAACCAAACCATACACATATCATCCAAGTTTTATAGCCTTCACCTCGGGCCCCAAACTTGAATGACTGTCTACAACTAGGGACGTATTCATAATGGTACATGGTCACTTTCAATCTGAAGAATATCCTAAGAATAATAGGATTGGTAATAACATCTATATAACATCATATCAACCAAAATTTTCCTAGATCAGGGCCTTAACTAACAAGCCTATCTATCAATGAGACAATGGGCTACAATGCTCGCGAGGCACATGACTTATAGACACCATAGTCATTGTCTCTCCAAGGTATATACTCCAACTAGGTGTTCCAAGAGTATGACCTTCTTGGACTATTCTTCTCTTGGGTAGCTATCCCTCAAAGAATATTGGTCCCCAACTACTCTTATCTTGAATTCCCTATCTCATTCTCAATGAGTATCATATGCCAGATGATTACCCAATCCTCCATTTTTGTAATATCCCAAAAAAGAATAAACAAGAATATTGAACAATAAACTGGAAATTGCAGTAAACATCATTACATCAAACATATGAGCAGATCAGCTGATTCATTTTATTACATTAGATAGTAGAGATGAAGTACAAAGTGCTTGAAGAAAAGACACTCAATCTAGACAAAACACCATGAAATGGCCCTAAACCTCAACACATGATATGTTGTTGTTGCAACAAATACTAGAATGCTGCCACGATGCAGTCTTGTTGGAAAATACAGTTGCTAGAAACTAGGACTATGTAGATCTGTTGATTGGGTTCTCAGAAATAGTCGAGATCAGAGATATGAGCTTTCTATCACTTTTCCAAGATAACCTAGAAAAGGTTTCCAGAAATGAAAATAAATGAAAATGCAGACCTAGTGTTGATTTATGCACTGCAACTAGGATAATGCTGGGAGGTAGTTGAACTGATGAGAAATTTTTTGTTACTGCTCCTAATCAAATTCTCTGATGAAGGGTTGCTCCCCTCACTGTATGCCAAGCTAATAAACTTGGGTTATTTCTCCTCCAATAGATCTTCCCTCCTGTATTATGCAATTCCTGAAGGATATTGCGCTTCTGATAGGGGCTGAAGATTGTCCTAATGCCTGATTATGAAATGAAGCTCAAGGACCTTTCCTGAGTGGGAACTCGAAGTCCCCCGAGGATAAGGGTGGGATTTCAGCTCAGAAACATCTGTGTGCTAAACAACACAACATACTTAGCTAAACGACTGAAGTGTGCATAAAGTCATAAAATACAATTCATAAACAATATTCAAAATGCTTTCTATGGCTTCCATCTCCTTCCTTATATGCTTATGAGCCCTCACCCTCTTGGCCCTACACAATAGTGATGCTACACACATGGCCACTAACCTCCATTATGATTGCGATGTCCTCCATTGTATCCACTACCTCCATGACTGCACTGTTGATTTGGTCAAATTGACCCCATCCACATGCACTGACCCACATTCACACCAAGAAGTGGTTTATTCATCTTGACCCTATCTAGATGAATTTATCCACATTCACATTAAGAAGTGGTTTTATTCCTACTAAAGGGATTTATGGGTCCCTCTACTCTCTTATTCGTCTATCTTGTTGACAAAAAAAAAAATTAATATTCTAATTAGCTAAAATATAATTAGGAATATTATAGCCCTCCCCTCTCAAATGTTTCTTGTCCTCAAAAAACTGCAAGGATGGATGCTGCAAATCTTCTCTCCTTCCCAAGTGGCATCCTCATCAGGAAGGTTCCTCCATCGAACCAGATATTCTTTGATCACCATGTTTCTTAGTTGCCTCGACTGAGTATCCAAGATAGCTTCTGGTTGTAAAACCAGATGGCTCTCATCATCAATAGGTGGGAGCTCCATAGTGGCAACTGCATGTTTTCCAATGGCCTTTGAGGCATGGGACATGAAAAATATTGTGGATCTTACTCCCAATGGGGAGATCCAACTTTTATGCTACTTCCCCAACAGATCAGATCACCTTGTATGCCCCATAAAAATGGGGCTTTAGCTTCTCAAACCCCTTCTTCTTTAGCGTAGACTACTTGTAAGACTGAAGATGGAGATAGACCAAATCATCGAACTCAAACTGTCTCTCCATCCAACCTCGATTTGCATATAACTTCTACTGATTTTGGGGTGTACCAATGTTATCCTTAAGAGCACAGAGTATATCCTCACTCTCTTGGATCCACTCTTTGGCTCTAGGAGCCTTGCTTGCTCCAAACATCACATAAAAAAATGCATAAGGAAGCATAACCATATAGAGCCTGAAATGGAGACATACCGATCGACATATCAAATGTCGTATTGAAGCAATATTCTCCCAAGTGGAGCCAGTGTAGCCATGCTCTATGCTACCCGAAACATAGTTTTGCAAGTAGCCCTCCACCGACTTGTTTACTATCTCTTTTTTTCCATATGTTTCGGGGTCATAAATGGTACTTGGTGTCAAAACGGTACCCACCAAATGGAAAAGATCCTGCCAAAAGCCACCCATGAAGCGACTATCTCTATCACTAACTATGGTCTTAGGAAGACCATGAATTTTGAAAACATCTCTAAGGAAAATCCTAGCCACTTGTGAAGCAGTGTACCATGAGGAGATGGCAAAGAAATGTGAATAATTTGTTAATCGATCAACGATCACAAAGATACAATCCTTTCCCTGCACTATTTGAAAACCGGTAATGAAGTCCATAGAAATTCTCTCCCATTTCCCCTCCAGAATAGGAAGTGGTTGTAACAACCCTACAGGATGGTTTTTCTCTCCTTTATTCCTCTGGGAAACTACGCACTCCTTGATATGCTGGAGCACATCCTCCTTGAGACCCTTCCATGAGAATCTCTCTTTGATGGTCCGGTATGTCTTTGTGAAACCTTGGTGGCCTGAGAGCTGTGAATCATGTGCTGCATGCGAATTATTCTCCTTGAGGTTAGAATATATAGTTAAGAAGATCCGATCCCGATAGTCGATGAACTCATCCATTACTCTATATTTCTCATCGTTCACCTTCCCATCTAGTATCTCACATGTGAGGCGGTCTTTGGAATACTCCACCAATAGTTGGGCCCTCCAATCTGAATCCACACTCATCAAGGATAGAGTTGCTGGTATTCGTGACAAAGCATCAACTACCATATTTATTTTCCCTTTGACATATTCAATGTCAAAGTCATATGCCTGAATTTTTCTAACCAATTATTTCTACCTCTCTTGCAGCTGCTTCTGCTCAAGAAAATATTGAAGACTATTGTGATCAGTCTTTACTCAGAATCTATTGCCTACCAGATACTGCCTGAATTTTTCCAATGCATGCATAATGGCTAGCATCTCCTTGTCATATATGGGATACAACCTCTCATGTGGCAGAAACATATGACTCTCAAAGGCTATGGCATGGCCCCCCTGCATCAAGACTGCACCAATACCCTCCCCTGAAGCATCACATTCCAACACAAAGGGCTGGGTGAAATCTGGCAATGCTAACACCAGACAACTACTCATCACCCACTTGAGCCTATCGAAGGCCCTCTGCACAGGTTTTGTCCAAACATAGTCTCCCTTCTTGGTCAGATCTACGAGTGGTGCTGCTAGTAGGGAGAACCCTTTGACAAACTTTTGATAGTAGGTGCAGATGCCTACAAACCCCTAAAGTTCTGTTACATTATTTGGCTCTAGTCAATCTCGAATAGCACAAATCTTCTCCTCATGGACCCTTACTCCATCCACTCCAATGATGTGGCCTAAATAAAGCATCTCTGTGAGCCCAAACCCACATTTGGAGAGCTTGGCATAGAAATGTTGCTCTTCCAGAATGCGTAATAGTACCTCAATATGCTACAGATGCTCTTCCCATGTGTGGTTGTAGATGAGAATGTCGTCAAAGAAAACCAACACAAATTTCCTCAACTAATCAAGGAAGATGCGGTTCATACAATACTGAAAAGTAGCTGGAGCATTGGTCAGCCCAAAGGGCATCACCAAGAACTCAAAGTGGCCATAATGACATCTAAATGTAGTGTTGGGTATATCCTGATCCCTTACCTTGATCTGATGGTACCCCGACCTCAAATCAATCTTTGAAAAGAACTTTGATCCCCTCATCTCATCCATCAGCTCATCGATCTTGGGAATCGGGTAACTATTCTTCATTATATTCTTATTCAAGGCTCTATAGTCAATGCACATCCTTAAGGTACTGTTAGCCACCTATAAAATTTCTTACAGCAAAAGGTGGCTAAAACTTTTTTGAGCCTTCAAGGAAAAAAATTTATTTCTAAAAAGTGTTGGCTCTTGAAGACCCTTAAAGGCCTTATTCCTCTGTCCAAATCTTCATTGCTGTTCCATTTTTATACTCAGGAATTCTGCTGATTTCATGAGAAAAGACTGCTGCAAAATCATCATTTTTCCCCTCCTCCACTCAAAACTAACCTTCATTTGCTCTCCTTTTTCCTCCATAAAATTCCTCTACTTTTCATGGTGTCCCTTCTCCCGTTCGTGAAAATCCTCTTTATATAGTTTAAAACTCATTTTTAAACTATACCGAAACCCCAAATCCATTGAAAAACTCTGAAAATTTTCATAAAAAACAAGTTTTTATTATTATGAACTTAAGCCCCCTTGGGCTAAGTCCTAACCACTTCCCCACCATATGCTTTGGGGCTGGAACCAAGTGCTAACACTTTTCAGCGTTTATCGCATCGCAAAATTCCAATGGGTTGATTGAAAAGCCTGAGCCTGAGGCTCCACTTGCGATTAGCCCTTTGTTATAATGCCCTGGGCATATTGTATTTCACAAAGACCAAAGGCCCCGCAGTTGGGCACCAGCCTTTTCATATATATATATATATATATATTCTGCCACGAAAACCTTTGTGTTATTAAATTTTTGAGTTTTCATACGTTATAAAGGGTTTCCGCCCGTTCGCTTTAAAAAGCAATCCCCGACCGTTGATCTTGGGCCGATAAAACGGACATCGCTCAATCGCATCGGCCTCCACGATTGCTCAATCGCATCGCATTTTTCGATCACTACATTTGTTTTTCCCCTCCAATCGGCCATCCCTCCGATTAATTACCCACTGTTGATCTGATCCTCAGATCAACGGTCATCGCTCAATTTCATCACGAGTTTTCAGTGTTGTACCATTTCTTTCCCCGTCGATTGAATGTCTTTGATTACATCCAGACTGTCCGTTTGATTTCATCTAACGACCCACAAATCGCTCTGATTATTAACCCTTCCTCTACCCTTTTAACCCCTCCGATTCACTCTCTGTTGTCGATCTAATCTGCAGATCGAAGACCAACTCTTAATCGCATCGATGTTTCCCTGTACATCGGCGCCATTTAAGTTTTTCCGCAGATTGCGATCCTCCGATTAGATCTGGACCATCCACATGTCCAGAGTGGATGGTCCCAAATCATTCCCGTCTTATTCTTCCCCCTGCTCTCCTTTTTAACCTCTTCTACGCAGATCTCCACCGTTGGATGTTGCCATCCAACGGCTACGCTCCTCCCCACGCCCTCTGAAGTAATTTTTCCCCAAATACGTAGGATTTCATAATATTTTTTGTATTTTGCAGGTGTTTGATGGGCTTTCCATTATATAAAGGCCGAAGGCCGAGAATGACGATTCCTGTGCCTTCAATTCATAAAAGAGAACCATTCACGGGGCTCTACTCCACATTTCGTCAATGTTTCATGAGGCATTGATGCCATATGAGCCCTGCGCGGCCTGCACATCAACAAGAAACTGTGTTATTAAATCAAAAATTAAAAGAGTATCAGTGTTGGAAGATAGAACACAACAGAACAGAAGATTGAAGACAAATTTGGGGATTACGGCTAAGATTGATTATCAAAAGCCTAAGCCTCCAAATTGAATCAGTTAAAGGAAATCATAATGATCTACAGACAGAAAGGCCTCCATCACCACATCTGAGGCAAATTGATTCCTCTCAGCTACCACAAGTGCCACCTGTAGCCATAAGCATTCAAATAGAGGCCAAAGTTATTGAGAAAAATCAGATATTCGCCTCAACGCAGCCAGAGAGTTACTTCTGCAAGGAATTTAATGCAAAAAATATCTGCAGAGTTACTCCAACATGGCACAAAGCCTCAAAAGTCAACAAAAGCTCCCACCGGGCTTAATATTAAAGTGTAAAACAGTTTAACAGACAGAACATCTGTAAACTTCTTCATCGAGCCCCTCAAAGGCTGAGAGGCCATTAAGAATGTATTAATTAGCTTGGGAGATCTTTTGTTGAGATCTCACCTCCTCATTCTTCTATAAATACTTCTGTAGAAGATGAGAAACTGTTGGTTGCAGAACTTTGAAATATACTTGAGCTGAAACCTCTGAGTGTAAATAGTGTTCACTGGCCCTTGGAGCTCTGCTTGTGATTAGATTAGTTGAGCTGAATAGTGAATATGATTGATGAACTGAAACATTGGACCTGAAGATTGTAACTGGTTTGACCTCAATAACAAGCTGTTTCTTGGGATCCTGGTCTATATCATTGGTGAAGTGCCCCTTTCTTTGTTATTATTTTTCCTTCTATGTATGTCATATTGTCCATTTTTCTCTGATAAATAACAACATTTAGAGAGTTAAGTTCTGTTGCACGGTACCCTTCTCTCAGACAATGTTCTATTCAATGTTTTCCTCCAATTTGTTTATTTAAGAACGATTTAATACAGTTTAAGCAGTTAGGAATGCTGGAGTTCCCTCGTCCTACTATTTTCCTTAAACATTGTTTCTTGAAAGTTATTTTCCTTATTTCCTTATTAAAGTTAGACTATAAAAGTGATGGTTTTCCCTATTTCTAGCTTCTTTTCTCCAAAGGCAAATTCTGAAAGTTTCCCTTGGTGTTGACTGAAAGCAGACTAGGTTTAAAAGTACTTTATCTGATCTTAATTTTACATTTTGTCTTCTCTTATATGTTTTCATACTTTATAAAGGTAATTATGTGGATTACTGGATTGTTTGTCAATTAAGTTGCTTTAATACAAACTTTCCCAAGAATTCATAACGCTAATACTGTTCTTGGTTGATTTTAAACGATTATGAAGGCCTTTCTTGTTTGGACTGCTTCCATAAATCCTTTGTGAAATTATTATCAGTTTCCACCCCTCCAACACTTTATTGTTTCCATTCCATCATTTTAACCTCAATGATCTTGTGACATAGATGACTTGCCCCTTGGATCACTCTTGATGTTGTTGATCAATTAAAGCCCTGATTCGACTCCATAGCCCAATGGACTAAAAACCAGCGTTATATCTATCTTTCCAGCCAAAGCTGTTCTATTCGCTTGCAACTTCTCACCTTTGAAACTTTTTGCACTTAGAACTTTCCCCTCAAGTAATTTTCATGCTCAGCCATCCAAAAAACAAACAAAACCCTTGGCCTTCATAACTAGCCTAATATCATTACCCAAAACTCCAAAGACAAGTCAAAATACGCCTTGAAGTCCTCTACGGATTAGAAGGCTACATCCTAGAATCTGATGGTTAAAACAATATTTATACTAACGGTTTTAGTCTCACCAATCTACTAAAATTATGGATTCCTAACATTTCTGGCGACTCCGCTGGGGAATTTTTGAGTTCATAGTTGCTTTGCTAGCTCTTATAGACTCTTTAGTTTTCCATACAACCATGAGCATAAGAAAAAACCCAAAAGTAAACACAGTTTAGAATTCAATAAACATGGTGATGAGCCATAAAACCTTTTACCTCCCGAAACTAAAAACTTTCACTTGTGACTCACAATCATCGCAGAACCTTAAGACTCCACTGGGGAGAACCCTTATCATCATAATATCATTCAAACTTAGTTAGAGGATTGTAGGATTTAAATTTGTAAAACAGACTAGTTAACCTCTCAAAGATTGTCATACCCAGTTGAACTTTTCTTGTTTATTTTGGGTCTAAAAAACACAGCTTAGTGGCTCCTAAAAAGATTCACACTAAAGCTCATATTGACCCTGATCCACCTGAGATAGTGTATAACCCAGAAAGTATCCTTAGGAATTCTCCTAAGATAAAATTATCAACTGTTTTCAGATCACCCTTGAGAGCTAATTCAGTTCCTGAAAATCTTGCAGCTCCATAAGAAACACATGGTGGTGGAACCATAAAACATTTTACCTCCTTACGAGCAAAAACTTTTCCACCTGGTGACTCCACACTTTGAAACTCCCAGAAGACCAAATGAATCCACTGGTAGAACACCCTGAACTGATTGACTAGACACAGTGACCTCTTTCTTGATTTATAAACATGATTCCAAGGATACAACGAAGGTATGCCCCAATGAGTAGAGATCATATCCCTGGGTTTCCACATAAGATTCCCTAAGTGAATTGGGATGACAACCTGCCTATTTTTCAAGGTGAAACATTTGATGACCCTCTATTACATCTCATCAAATTTCATATACATGTATGGAGGTTGAAAGTTGAATGGCATGAAGATTGCCTAATGAAAATGTTCATGTTAACATTAGAAGGAGAAGCTAGGGATTGGTATGAATGCTTAAGATCTAGTAGTTTGTTTTCTTTAAGATACCTTGAATATGTGTTCTATGAGAACTATAAAGAAAACACTACATCATTATCATTGGGTGCAATATATTATGATCCATCACAAAACATCACCCAACACATTATAGATAATGATGAAGCTTTGGAAGAGATGCATCCTAAAGATATTTTAACAGCCATTCATGAGTTTAATATCTTATTGAAAAATTATAAAAAAATAGATGAATCACTTTAAGAAGAAAACAAATAAGAAATAATGGACATTCCTCAAGATATCCCTGAAAACTCAAATATTGATTCATCATCCCTTGTAGCTGAGGCTCAAGAAGACATCTAGCCTCAAAATTAGTCTTCACAAGAGACAAATAACTGTTGTACTCTTGTTCAAAGGAACATAGAAACATCTGCCCCTTTGACAGAAAAAGAGATAGATCAGACTATTTATAAACGGCCAGTCTCTGAAACTTTCTGCAAAAAAAACGCTCTTGCCCATTCACATAGAGAACTTTGTTGTATAGATTTAGAAAGTTGTTTTGTAGATCAGAATGAAGAAGGACCTACTGATGACCCAATATGTTCGACTGACGAAATTTTTTATTCAGATGATTTTCTGAATTTCGATCAGTCTGATGATGATGATGAGTTTCAAGCAGAAATTAATCACGCAGGGCAACCCGCGTTCGATTGGTGTTATGAGTTTCACCATCGTCAACTTGAAAGCAAAAATCACCCATCTCAATCCATCACAAAAATCTTTCACATAATTGGGAATCAACAGTCTTGCAACTCGAAGGGTGAAGAGCTGAGAAATAAAGAAATTTTTGAGCAAAAGGAGCTTTCTCTCGAAAAAGAGGAAACCTTTAAATACTCCCCTGCTCAAGAATATAATAACCTCTTCACAGATTTCAGTTCACTGAATCTAAGCATACCAGGGTTACAAGAGGATGACACTGCCAAATATGATGAATCCTCTAGTTCAGATGATGAAAAAGATGAGGGAGAAAAACAAATACCAGACTATCCTGCTGTGGATATACCATCTTCCCAAGAAGAGACTTCTCCCTTCATTAATGTCAAAATTTCATCCAAAGAACCTAAATGTATATTAGAAGCAAGAATATATTTAGACAAAGAAAAAATTTCACTATTTGCTATTGTGCAGGTTAAGGATGACGATACTTCCAAGCTACATACTAAAGAGATAGTCCTCAAAGCTGATGTCTTGGAAGTAGATAACCTACCAATTGTGGAGGACCAAAAGGAAGAGAAACTTCATCTTTTCTTTGTTGATCCTTTGGAAGAGTGTGTGGAAGTCCTGAATGGCTCAAATTATCAAGCAGTGATCCTTTGCAAGAGCCAGAGACATGAAAAGCTGTCACCTCCTGTGATAGTCTTGGTATTGAAGGTTAATCTTCAATATGTTCTATGGATACCTCTGACAAGCAGCCAAAGTTTCTTCTTCTTCTTGACATTACTCAGATGGCTGCATTGGCACTTTTGTATCATATGAATATGTAAATTCTCCATGTTTAGAATAGGTTAGATAGGAATGTCAATAAAGCTCAGTGTTGAGCAGTTAGATAGCTGTTGATTTTTGTCTCCGAAGAAAAATAAAAATACAAAAACAATAAAAGAAAGAAAAGAGGGCAGATTGTGAAAATAAGAAAGGTACAGCCCCATACCAAAAAGAGAAACAAATCTGAAAGTGTGCAAGCTTAAATGCCACTCCTAAAAGACTCACTTCTAGTTAGTTAAAAAACCTAATCTTGACTAATTAGTTTTAAATTTACTGCTGATAGGATAGTGAATTCGATTTTCCAAACTATTTAATCTTGGCTTATCAGTAGATAGTTTAGGATAGAAATTAAAGGTTCAAACATGATCAAAATCTGAACCTAAGTTTCCAAAGAGAGATGACTCAAATATTTTTCATTGTCTGAGTCAAAAAAGATGTAAATCTGGTTCTAATTAGCTCAAAATCTGAACCAGAGAACAAAAAAAAGCTATAGCTCAAACAAAAGTCAAAACAGAGCTGTAAAAGGATGAAGGAAGTGCTTTGAATTTTCAGATCTTAGGTCTTCCATTTTGTTTAAAATTTTCTGCAAAACAAATGTCTATGTGCAGCTTGTCTTTTATGCCATGGACCAGCATCAAGTTAGACTTTTTGATCCTGACTTGAATGCTTTTCAATTTCTATTGTAGAATTTAGAGAATAAAAGTCTGTTGGATAGTTTAATCCCAACAGATAATAGATTAGGTAGAGAATCATATGGGCTCAACTGTTTAATCTAAGTCCATGGAGAAATAAGAAGTAGAAATAGATTAGATTTCCTTCTTTCAAAAGAATAAAATGTTGTAAAATAGTTTGCCAATCCAAGTGCACTTTGATGAAGAAAAAATGTTAGATTAGTAGGATTGGGTAGGTAGAAAGATTGTTGATGAAAGAACCATTTTTTTTATGGCTGCTAAATATGTTTTCAGAGAAGATCATCCCAGCAAAGGAAGGGTAGCCTGATGGATGAGGCACGGGTCAACCTCCCAGAGAATCAAAATGGATGAGGCAACTGATCAGCCTCCCAGAGAGTTCAAGTCTAAAGTTCTTGATGCCTTCAAGAAGGCACCATCCCCAAGTGGAACCACTGTTAGCCACCTATAAAATTTGTTACAACAAAAGGTGGCTAAAATTTTTTTGAGCCTTCAAGGAAAAAAATTTATTGCTAAAAAGTGTTGGCTCTTGAAGACTCTTAAAGGCCTCATGCCTCTGTCCAAATCTTCATTGATGTTCCCTTTTTATACTCAGGAATTCTACTGATTTCATGAGTAAAGACTATTGCAAAATCATCATTTTTCGCCTCCTCCACTCAAAACTAACCTTCATTTGCTCTCCTTTTTCCTCCATAAAATTCATCTAATTTTCATGGTGTCCCTTCTCCCATTCATGAAAAGCCTCTTTATATAGTTTAAAACTCATTTTTAAACTATACCGAAACCCCCAAATCCATTGAAAAACTCTCAAAATTTTCATAAAAAACAAGTTTTTATTACTATGAACTTAAGCCCCCTTGGGCTAAGTCCTAACCACTTCCCCACCATATGCTTTGGGGCTGGAACCAAGCGCTAACCCTTTTTAGTGCTTATCGCATCGCAAAATTCCAATTGGTTGATTGAAAAGCCCGAGCCCGAGGCTCCAATTGCGATTAGCCCTTTGTTATAACGCCCCGGGCATATTATATTTCACAAAGACCAAAGGCCCCGCAGTCGGGCACCAGCCTTTTCATATATATATATTCTGCCACCAAAACCTTTGTGTTATTAAATTTTTGAGTTTTCATACGTTATAAAGGGTTTCCGCTCGTTCACTTTAAAAAGAAATCCTCGACCGTTGATCTTGGGCCGATCAAACGGATAGCGCTCAATCGCATCGCCCTCCCCGATCTCTCAATCGCATCGCATTTTTCGATCAGTACATTTGTTTGTCCCCTCTGATAGGCCATCCCTCCGATTAATTACCCACCATTGATCTGATCCTCAAATCAATGGTCATCACTCAATTGCATCATGAGTTTTCAGTACTGTGCCATTTCTTTCCCCGCCGATTGAATGTCTCCGATTACATCCGGACCGTCCGTTTGATCTCATCTAACGGCCCAAAAATTTCTCTGATTATTAACCCTTCCTCCGCCCTTTTAACCCCTCTGATTCACTCTCCGCCTTCGATCTGATCTGCAGATCGACGACCAGCGCTTAATCGCATCGACGTTTCCCTGTACATCGGTGCCATTTACATTTTGCTGCCGATTGCGATCCTTCGATTGGATCTGGACCATCCACGTGTCCAGATCGGATGGTCCCAAATCATTCCCGTCTTATTCTCCCCCCTACTCTCCTTTTTAACCTCTTCTACGCAGATCTCCACCGTTGGATGCTACCATCCAATGGCTACACTCCTCCCCACGCCCTCTGAAGTAATTTTTCCCCAAATATGCAAGATTTTATAATATTTTCTGTATTTTTCAGGTTTCTGATGGGTTTTCCATTATATAAAGGCCAAAGGCCAGGAATGATGATTCCCGTGCCTTCAATTCATAAAAGAGAACCATTCACGGGGCTCTACTCCACGTTTCGTCAATGTTTCATGAGGCATTGATGCCATATGAGCCCTGCGCGACCTGCACATCAAAAAGACACTGTGTTATTAAATCACAAATTAAAAGAGTATTAGTGTTGGAAGACAGAATGCGGCAGAACAGAAGATTGAAGACAAATTTGGGGATTACGGCTAAGATTGATTATCAAAAGCCTAATACTCCAAATTAAATCAGAGTTAAAGGAAATCATAATGATCTACAGACATAAAGGCCTCCACTGCCAAATCTGAGGAAAATTGATTCCTCTCAGCTACCACAAGTGCCACATGTAGCCACAAGCATTCAAACAGAGGCTAAAGTTATTGAGAATTATCAGATATTTGCCTCAACGCAGCCAGAGAGTTACTTCTACAAGGAATTTAATGCAAAAAATATCTGCAGAGTTACTCCAACATGACACAGAGCCTCAAAAGTCAACAAAAGCTCCCACTGGGCTTAATATTAAAGTGTAAAACAGTTAATACAGACAGAACATCTGTAAACTTCTTCATCGAGCCCCTCAAAGGCTGAGAGGCCATTAAGACTGTATTAATTATCTTGGGAGATCTTTTGTTGAGATCTCACCTCCTCATTCTTCTATAAATACTTCTATAGAAGATGAGAAACTGTTGGTTGTAGAACTTTGAAATATACTTGAGCTGAAACCTCTCAGTGTAAATAGTGTTTACTGGCCCTTGGAGCTCTGCTTGTGATTAGATTAGTTGAGCTGAATAGTGAAGATGATTGATGAACTGAAACATTGGACCTGAAGATTGTAACTGGTTTGACCTCAATAACAAGTTGTTTCTTGGGATCCTGGTCTATATCATTGGTCCCTTTCTTTGTTATTGTTTTTCCTTCTATGTATGTCATATTGTCCATTTTTCTCTGATAAATAACAACATTTATAGAGTTAGGATTTACTGTTTACCAGTACCCTTGTCTGAATGATAAGCTTTATTTCAATGTTTTCCTCCAATTTGTTTATTTAAGAATGATTAAATACAATCTAAACAGTTAGGAATGCTGGCGTTCCCTTGTCCTACTGTTTGCTTTAAAAATTGTTCTTGAAAGTTATTTTCCTTATTTGCTTATTAAAGTTAGACTGGAAAAGTGATGGTTTTCCCTGTTTCTAGCTTCTTTTCTCCAAAGGCAGATTCTGAAGGTTTCCCTTGGTGTTGGCTGAAAGCAGACTATGTTTAAAAGTACCTTATCTGATCTTAGGTTACATTTTGTTTCTCTTATATGTTTTCATACTTTCTGAAGGTAATTATGAGGATTACTGGATTGTTTTTCAATTAATATGCTTTAATACGAACTTGCCCAAGAATTCTATGGTTAGCCCTGTTCTTGGTTGGTTTTAAACAGTTACTTGAGAGGCCTTTCTTGTTTGGACTGACTATAAATCCTTTGTGAAATTATTATCATTTTCCACGCCTCCAACACTTTATTTTTTCCATTCCATCACTTGAATCTCAATAATCTTGTGATATAGATGACTTGCCCTTGGATCACTCTTGATGTTGTTGCTCAATTAAAGCCCTGTTCTAACTCTATAGCCCAATGGACTAAAAACCATCATTATATCTATCTTTTTAGCCAAAGCTGTTCTATTCACTTGCAACTTCTCACCTTTGAAACTTTTTCACTTATAACTTTCCCCTCAAGTAATTTTCATGCTCAACCATCCAAAAACAAAACAAACCCTCGGCCTTCATAACTAGCCTAACATCATTACCCCAAACTCCAAAGACAAATCCATCTTTGCACTTATTGGAGAGATCCCTCTTTGGATTCAGGAGGGATAGATCCTAGAATCCCAAAGTGGTTGAAACGATGTTGCTTCTATAGTTTTAGTCTCACCAACCTGCTAAAATTACAGATTCCTAATAGGTACCATCCTTCTTCTTTACCAAGACCACAGAAGAAGAAAAACAACTAGTGTTGGGTCAGATATGTCCTAAAGCCAAGAGCTCCCGATTAACTCTCTCAATATCATCCCTGTAAGGTTTGGGGTGCCTATAGGTTGTGGTGACTACTTCTTGGATCCCTTAATCCAACTCAGTAGTATGTTCAAACCCCTGGTCCAGTGGCCTTCCTAGTGGAATGTCCCCAAATACTGTCGAATAATAGTCTAGAATAGACTTAACATCAGAGTGGACTGATTTTTCCTTTCCTACTGCCTCCGATGTATGTAGTTCTACTCCCCATTTTATTTCTCCTCTACGCAATTCAACCTCCATCCTATTATTAAGACTACCTGAAGTGGATATGTGTGCATGCCCTTGATCATTTGGTGCTTACCACTCTTCTTATTTTTCCATTCCATCTCCAAGGTCTCGTAATCTGCGGTGACCTTTCCTAGTGTGATAAACCACTATACACCCAATATCACATTGGTGTCAGGAATATTGACCACAAAGAAGTGATCTGTCAATGTGTATGTCCCCAAAGTTACAATCAATGCCGGAACATACTTCACATGCTACATGGTTCTATCTCCTGGAACCAAAACTGAGAATCCTTCAAAATCATCTGTGGGTATGCCTCTCCTCTGCACTAGCTTTGTATCAATAAAATTGTGGGTCGCCCCACTGTCTATTAATATTGACATCCGCTGCCCCTAAACTATGCCTCAGACTCTCAATGTCAGATACTTGGGAACTCCCTGCAAAGCTGCAAAGCCCCCTCCAGTTAGAGAAAATGCTCCATTTCCACCTCCTCATGGTGGTGGACCCTCTCCTAGTGCCACAGTGCTAGTGTCCCCTTCCAAATCCTCCTTTTCTTCCTCTTCACTATAAGAGAAAAGATTAATATAATGTTCCTTTCCAGCAGGACATCGATGCCCCGCTGCCCATGGTTCTTGGAAAGTGAAGCAAAGCTTCCTCCTCCTCAAATCTCTCTGGATATCATCACTAAGAGGTCCTTTTCCTTGGTTCCATTTTGGGGGTGGAACCTTCATATCTTTCCCCTTTGACTGGAATGTGAGTTTTTGTTGGAATGTAGCTCTTTCCCCTCGCAAAGAATCTTGTAAGTCCCTAGCCTGCTTAATGGCATCTTGGAGCATAGCTGGTCTAGTGGACTTTACTAACCCATGCAAAGGTTCTACTACTCCATCAATGAACATGTATACCCTCCTAGCTGTGGACATATCTGACACCATGACAAAAAGTTTTAGGAACTTAGAGATATAAGTCTCCGAGTTTCCCAACTGCTTGAGGTTAGCTAGCTCAACAAAGTGTGCCTATGGATCTCTTTGGTCAAATATCTCTACCAATATCCAAGTGAACTCTGCATATGTAGTCACACCTGCATTTCCCAATGTAGACAGTCCATGGAACCACCATTCATGTGCTTCACCTTCAATGTGCAGTGTTTCTATCTTAATAGATTCAGTCTCTCATACTTGGCTCACCTAGAAATAAATGTCTAAATTTTCTACCCAAGCCTTTTCCGTGCACTTGGATGATCCATCAAAAGCAATCAGAAATAGTCTACCCATAGTACATTATAGATCATTGTTTTGCATTTACCCTCCACCTATATTATTGTTACAGGGTCTTCAGTTATCTTTGACCTAGAATAACTCTTGGAAGTTCAGATGTTCCTTGAATATTTGAGACTGAGATTCATATTCTAGAAAATAATTTTTGAGAGCCTCCTGCTCTTGTGGTCCTCCAGCCCCATTTCCTACTACTAGGAAGGTAGGCATAGTGGAGAGTTATGAAGCTTGTTGCACTGTCGGGTTCTCACACCAATGATGTGAAGTACCTGAAATTTATCTATTTTGCAACCCTCCTGGGGTTTCCCTTTGTCTCTCCACTCTCATCTCCTTGATATCTCTGGCGAGACCCTGCATAGATTGGAGAAGAGTTTTGGAAACTCTTTCTCATCCTTCTCCCGAAATTAGAGACTTACATTTGTCTTCTATTTCTTCTAAGATGTGGTCTTCTTTGTTGGTCATATAATCAATTTTTTGATCTCTAATAATATACTTCTTCTCCCGATATGTAAGAGGTTCGTCTTCAGATTTCATAGATGTAAATGCCCCACAGGCTGAGCCAAAATTATGCTCTTATAACACTCTAATATCCCAAAATAGAATAAACAATAATATTGAACAATAAACTACAAATTCGAGTAAACATCATTACATCAAACATATGAGAAGATCAGATGAGTCATTTTATTACATTCAATATCAAAGATGAAGTACTAAGTACTTGAAGAAAAGATACTCAAGCTAGACAGAAAAGCCATAAATGGCCCTAAACCTAAGCACATGATATGCTGCTGCTGCAACAGTTGCTGGAATGCTACCACTGCATAGTCCTACTGGAAAATACAGCTGGTAGAAATTAGGATTGCGTAGATCTACTAATTGGGTTCTCAGAAATAGACGGGATCAGAGATCTGAGCTTTCTAGCACTTTTCCAAGATAACCCATAAAGGGTTTCTTGAAATGAAAATAACTGAAAATGAAGCCCTAGGGGTGATTTACGCATTGTAGCTGGGAGACTGCTGGGAGGTGGCTGAACTAATGATAAATATGATGTTAATCCTCCCAATAAACTTCCCAAATGAAGGGTTTCTCCCCTCACTGGATACCAAGCTAAGAGACTTGTGTTATTGCTCCTCCAATAAATCTTCCCTCCTGGATTGCACAAGTCCTGAAGGAGATTGCGCTGCTGATAGGGGCTGAAGATTCGTTTGATGCTTGATGATGAAATGCAACTCAAGAGCCTTTCCTGAGTGGGAAATTGAAGTCCCCCAATGATAAGGGTGAGATTTCCGCTCGGAAACACCCTTGTGCTAAACAACACAACAAAATTAGCTAAACAACTAAAGCGTGCAAAAAGTCATAAAAGACAATTCATAAAAAATATTCATAATTCTTTCTATGGCTGTCATCCCCTTCCTTATATGCTTGTGAGCCCGCACCCTCTTGGCCCTACACAATAATGATGCTACACACATGGCCACTAACCTCCATTATTACTGCATTGTCCTCCATTTTCTCCACTACCTCCATGGCTGCATTGTTGATTTGTTCAAATTGACCCCATCCACATGCACTGACCCGCATTCACACCAAGAAGTGGTTTAATCATCTTGACCCTATCTAGATGCATTGATCCACATTCACATTAAGAAGTGGTTTTATTCCTACTAAAGGGATTTATTGGTCCCTCTATGATTAGAACGAGATCATTGACCTAAGTGAGAGCTCAAAATTCAAAACCTTCAGAAGTGCACCGAACCTAAGTAACCAGATAGACATCATCTTCTTGATTCCAGCACCGTAAACGGTTCAAAAAATTCACACCGTATGAAGAAGTTATCGCAGTTTGAAAAGTCCAGTAAACTGCAAATTTGGACTTTGACCAAGTTGACTTGGATTTGGGAAAAATAAAAAAAGAGAATATTCCAGGGAATATTACTGGAATATTCCTAAGAATAATCCACAGAAAATTCCCTAGAATATCCTGTATGGGCCAATCAAATCATGCCAAGTGGCATCGTATGATTTGATAGTGGGTTGACTTTGTTTGAATATTGGCCAATGAGTGGGTGACACGTGGCCAGCCTTGAGGCTGCCACGTGTCCCTGAGACGATGGTGTAAAATTTGTTTTGGGTCTTCACAGTAATCAAACATGAGACCATAACCTAGCTAGCCTGCCCACGTGCCATCACGACATGACAAGTTATTAACAACTATAGTCGGTGAGTTTTATTTAACGTTTGTTGGTTTCCGAATTGGGGGTCTGGAGGGGCCAGCCCCTCCCCACGTGGCCGTCGGTCCGTGACCAGAGCTAAGGGCTTAGCCCCTAATTGTTAGTGCCAATGTTTTGAGAGCCTTGTCACATGTGACATATCCGTGCAGTTAAGGTTTCTGTTGTAAGTTTCGGTTTAACTTTGACATTTAAACTTAAATCCCTATCACATGGCGAGTGGTAAGCCATAGTTTTCTTTGGAGTTTAAAACCTCCGATGATTACGGTTTAAAGACCGAAAATTTTTTGACATGTGCCCAACCATATTCCTAGAATTTAATATAACGGTTAGGCTGGCGGAGTTTTTGGAGCGCGCCTAGATTTATGTGCAGTTCCTATTTTAATTAGAGTTAAGTCGAGTCCTGCACATTTAGTGGAGCTTTTTTGGGTGTCACTAGAAAAATTGAGTTTTATCTCTATATGGAGCTATATTAACCCAATTTTGGAGTTCCAATAGTCAATTTCTACTATCTCCAACTTTCCAGACTCAATGGAGCAAGTTTTTTCTTAAGGGAAGTTCTAGGGGCCAGTAGGGCCACCATGGGCCAGCAACAGTTTGAGGCTTAGCCATGGCAGCTAGAAACCTTATTCAGAAATCCAATAGACAATTTTGGATGTTTTAGATGTTCTAGAACTAATGGTGTAGGTTTCAAAGCCTATAGAGGAATTTTGAATGCCAAGATGCTTCAGTGAAGTTCCAGGGGCCATCAATTCTAGATTTTTCCAGTAGCAATTCAGGGCCTAGCCAGGGAAGCTAGAGGCCTTATGTAATGTGTTGTGGTTCCTATGTTTTGGCCAGATTGGCAAGGCCAAAAGATAAGACAAAATCAAACCATTTTGGGATCCTAGGATCTAGCCGTCCTGGATCCAGAGAGGGATCTCTCTATAAATGCAAAGAATGATATATCTTTAAGGCTCAAATTGAGGTATTAGGCTAGGTATGAAGCACAAGGGTTTTTAAGTTTGGTTGGAGATCATTAACTGAGAAGGTTATGTGGAATGAAGAAGGGGTAGAGTAGCAAGATGTTTCAGCATGGGAAGATAAGTCAAGAGAAGTTCCAATCCATTGGGATATGGAGTCATGAAAGGGTTTAATTTACATAACAACTGTCCAAGGGTTTCCATAGGGAAAGTCATCTATACCAAAGGATTTTTTCAGATAGATGGTGGGATGGAACATTAAGAAGTGAGGTGAAATGAAAGAAACCAAAGTGCAGCCTAAGATCAAGTAAGGACTTTCAACCTATCCTTCCTTTGACATACTTTCAAAGACAACTCTCAATAAAGACACAAAGGGTAGCTTAAGATCAGGTCAGATGTCATTTAAATCTAGGCCCGATTTCAGCATACTCTCAAGGAAAACATTCCAGAAATCCTCATAACCACTTTTAGAAAGTAGAACACATTCAAGATTAATCACAGAGCAAGGCCTAAGATCAGAGAAAGACTTTTAACTTTCAATGCTTTTGACACTAGCTCAAAGGGATCTTGTAAGGATAACTATTGGAAAAGGACCCTAATGGACAGGGCTAACTATCAATCCCTAGTTTCCTAATTCTTTCAGCTAAAACCAAACAAGAACATGTAAGAAACAAACTCTAAATTCACACATGAGTAAGCATGGGCAAACCAACATCTTTGACTGATTAAATTATGCTAAATTTGTTCTTAGATACACAATCAGAGGAAAACACAAAGATAAAGATTTAAAATGAGATTTAGGGTACTTCCAACAATATATCCTAATCTATTCTTGATGTTCTTTATCAGAGAATAATGCACAGTATGGAGAAACATGAAAGGAGACAATTTCAGTAAGAAAAACATCACCAGTAATATAGACCAGGATCCTGTGAAATCTGCTTGTTCAATTGATGTGCAAAACCAATCACATACTTCGAACTTAGTGGATTTTTATAGTCAATTTTTCCTTCCCAGTCTACTAAATTACAAACTACTCATCTACTTCCCCCAATAACAGTTCTAACAGTTGATAAAATCCCTATCAACCAACAACCTTTACAACGTATTCTTCAGGAGTTCTTATAGGAGAATGAGTAGCAGTAGTAGTAGATGTAAATTTAATTGATTCATTAAGACATAGTGGAGGAAGTATTCAAATGCCCACTCTGCATAATGGCTCTGAATTAACATGTTTTGTACTCTGTAGTCTGGTCTAAAAGTCTTTGTCAGGTTGACAACAACTTTAGGTATGTTCTTAGAAGTACTCTTCTAACTGTAAGTACTCTGTTTTGTCTTCTGTGACAAGTAAGGTGGATATAAGGTCTTTCAGGTCTTCCATACTTCCATAACTGTTGTCCTGATAGTCTTGAGGAATTTGGTATATGCAATAACTCTTCTAGGGTTCGATGGAAGATGGAGGAAGTCAGGTAGATAGTCCTTCTAGAGAAAAATAACATTCCGCTGATGTCAGATCACTGATGTGGCTTGATGTGTGCTTTAGGCTCCAATAAGCCTCCTTGATTATTTTAAGGGTATTCAATTTGTATCTCCGTCCTTTAATCATTGGATTATAGCATTAAATCTTCAATCATAGGCTTTTAATCCCTTAATCTGTCCTTTGATACTCTTCCCTGTTGCTTCTGGCCTGTTTTGGTGCGTATACAGGTTTTAATGGAACAGGAGGGTTTGAATGAGGGTTTCACACTGATATTTAATGTAATTCATGCTTAAAACCTTCTTAGGTGTCTTCCCTGTGATCTTCAACTCTGAAAAATATCTTCCTGCGCTCTAAGAAACATTGTTTGTGACTGTGAAACAAAGTGGATTCATGCCCCTTTAAAACCTGCAAAAACAAGAAAAACATATTAAGAAATCCATAGGGAGTGGGGTGGGGTTTTTGTGGAGGCTCATGGAGGATGCAAGAGCAATGGAAGAAACGGTGCAGGCGGTGAAAAAATGGTTGAAAAATGAAGTCGGAGGCGAAAAACTAGTCTGATGAAGGTTTGGGGCGATGTGCATTTTGGATTGTCAGATTCATTCTAAAAGTGGAAATCTACGGTCGAGATTACGCGATGGAATTTTTTGGGAACATTCGATGAATGGGAGATGAGATTAAACATGGGCCGTTGGATTAGATCATGGTAATGGTGATCAACGGCCGAGGTTCGTCAAGAAGTTGTTAGGGGGATGGATGAAGAAATAGGTGAATGGGGGTGAGATCAAAATAGAGCTGTTAGATCGGAATATTCAACGGCTGCGATCGATCGAGAAATTACACTGTGGAGGATGGGTGGTAAGTGGTAAACCGGAGTATTTTTCGCGCAACTTTGGACTGGTTTTGAAATTTTGCCGAAAAAACACGATACCATACATCGCACGCCACCTGTCCTTTCAAAACCACCCATATCGCATAAATTTGAAACATTAACTCTCAGACGCAAAAATTATGTGATATGCAATGGTGGTCGTTGGATCTGGGACCTCAGATCTGACGGTGGAGAAGAAGAGCGATATGAAGCAAGATGCACGGGCGGAAAAGGTGGGCAGGGTCAAAGGCGGTTTAAACCTTGACCATTGGATCTTGGAAATGGATGGTCAATATCTATTGATGGGGACGAAATGAGCAGGCGGGGTTTGATAATCAGAAGAAATGTGGACTATCCAATTAAGCTCAATCAACGGTCCAGATCTAATCGGCAGATGCGATGACAGGCTCTGTGAAAAAAGCGCGATCGAATCCTGACCGTTGTTTCTTGTGGATTCAATGGCCAGGGTTAAATCACATGATCGACATCAGATGAGGGGAAGTGAATGGGGCACTGGATTTTCACGATGCGACTGAGCGCTGGCCGTCAGATCTGGAAAGGATCAACGGTCGGGATTAAGTCGGAGGGGGAATGATGTATGGCTTGCAATGGAGCGCGATTGAATATCGACCGTTGGTTCTTGTGGATTCAATGGTCAGGATTAAATATGAGGATTTGAGTAATGAGTGAAGCAGAGGGCCGATGGAGCGATGCGATTGAGCGCTAGCCGTCGGATCGGAAGAGATCGATGGTCAGGATTAAATCGGAGGTCGAGAGAAGAAAGCCCATCGCATCGGAATATTTTTAAATAACAAAGGAAAATATGGGAAGAATGCTCTGATTACGATTAGAGACTGAGGGTTAGTGCCTGGGTATGGCTCCGGTCATGTGCGGAAAATGGGCTAGGGCTAAGGCCGAAAGGGGCTTAAAGCCTTAGTGTAAAAAAGCGGTTTTTAAGAAAAAAATGAAGGTTTTTGAGGGTTTTCTTGGCTTTCGATAAAGGGGAAAAGGGTGCTTTAAACCTGTAAAAGGGATTTTTAGAGGCTTAAAAGGATTTTGGAGGCTTTTCAGAGGGAAATTGAGGTTTTAAAGAGGAAAAGGAGGCTTTATGAAAATAAAAGGGAAAAAGTGAAAATGGGCAATTATAGAGGCCTTTTGAAAACAGTTTCTTCACAAAACAGCAGGGCCTTTCATGGAAACAACAGTGAAGATTATTTTGAAGGACAGAAAACTCATAGAGGCTTCAAGAATGAAATATTTACAGGGGAAATGTTTCTCTTAAAGACTCAGAACATATTTAGCCACCTGTTTGCTATGCCAAAAATTTATAGGTGGCTAATAGTGGCTCCACATGGGGATGGCATCTTCTTGAAGGTGTCAAGAATCTCAGAAAGTAATATTTGGAGGTAGGCCAGCTGCCTGGTACTCGTCACATATTTTTCCTTTCTTTGATCAGCTGCCACAAACATGGTGGATATTAAATCAACAGAAAGCAATTTCCCAAACAACTACCTACCCATCCTACTATCCTAACATTTTTTTCTTCAAGGGGCATTTGGACTTGCAGACCTTTTACATCATCAATTTTTTTACAAAAAGAAAATAAATCTATCTACTGTTACCCTTATTTCTCCATGAGACCAGATTAAGCAATTGGACTCATAGCTTCTCTACCTAAACTACTATCTGCTAGGATTAAACTGTCTAGTAGACTTGTTTCTCTACATTCTAAAACATAAATTTAAAAATAGAAAAACCAGGCTTAGACTGTCTGATTTGCTATGGATCCATGGCATAAAGACAAGATGCACATGGAATGGACTTTGCAAAAATTTAAAAACAACTAACTAAATGCTCACAGGCTGAGCTTTATTAAGATTTCCTACCTACCCTACTCTGACTTGAGATATTTACATGTCTAGCTAATAAATTCTCTTTTCCAATACATCCAGTCAATCAGATGATCCCATGACTAGTCTGTGCTCATCACTTTGAGCATGTTGGATAGGCAGGGCCACTCCCATTCTCTCAGTTCTTTAGCAGCAGGTTCTGAAATGTTTCTTGTTGTCTGAAACAAGCTGCTCAAGATGACCTTTGATCCTTCTTCAAATGTCTACAGGAAATGAGCATAAGGATCTTGAAATGATACCTGGTTATGAATATTTGGCAAGTAGGCTTCAACCATGATTGCTTCCTCTTCCACTGGATCAAGAACAAGACTCTCTTGAGAAAGAGAATCTTCCTCATCTTCATCATCATCTGAACTTGAGGACGGATCATATATTGCAACTTTTTCCTCTTGTAGCTCTGAGATATTCTAATCTGGTGGGTTGAGCTCTGTGAAAAGATCCATGTATTCTTGAGTAGGGGTTTGTTCCATTGCATCCTCTTTTCTATGAGAAGGCTCCTTGTTTTCAATCTGCTCAAAAATCTCTTCCTTGTTTTCCTCTTCATCCTCTGAGATGAAAGGCTGCTGGCTTCCAATCACATGAAAAATATTGCTAATGATCTGAGGTGTAATAGAGTGAAAATCCCATGAATCTTCATTTACTAGTAGACTTTCGTAACTTTCCTCATCAGTATTGTAAATATCCTGACTTGGCTCATTACTTTCTGGAATTTGATGGAACTGATTTTCCTCCCACAGATCCATTGCTGATGGTCCTTCATTATCAACTTCTGTCTATATAACATCATCATCAGATGAATCAAAGTCAAGAAAATTATTAAAGTAAGTAATGCTACCAATCAGACATACTGGATTGTCAGCAAGTCTTTGTTCATTCTGATTTTCAGAGGATCTTTCTGGATCTGTACAACCAAACTCAGTAGATGAATAAGCAAGAGCGTTTTCTCTATAAAATACTTCAGAGGTAGACTTCTTGTTTAATATTTGGTCAATATATTCTTCTGTCAAAAGAGGGATATATTTTTCAACATGGACAGAAGAACAATAGTCCTCTTTCTCTTGTGTTAGCTGGTTTGGAGGCTGGATGTCTTCTTGAGCCTCTTCTAGGATACCTTCACTTGTGGTAGCAGGGAAACCTTGAGGATTTTCTGATGTTTCCTGATATTTTTATGTTTCAAACAACTCCTCATGATCATGATGATACTCAGTTAAAACACAGGGGTGATGAGTTGTTTCTTCAGAGCAGTGTTCCCTATTAGCTTTTGCCATTAGGTCATGATATTCTCTTATCAGCATAGTACAAGATATAGGTAGGTAATCAGGCAGTTCTTGACAACCTTCCTCTTCATCTTCTATAGATTCTTGAGCACCATACATGTCTTGCTCACTATCTAGTTCATGAGTTTTTTCTTGCTCTGGAAAAAGCATGGGCTGCTCTAAATAATCAACATTTGCATTTAAATTAGCCTCATACATCTCCACTATTTTTTCACCAAATATGTTCATCACTCTTGTCATTCTATCCAACAAATAATTTAGCTTTGCTTCTCTGTTCATACTTGGATCCATGTTTGTAAAAGGAGGTCAGTGTATCTTCTCAACCATTTCAAGGTCTTCTACCAGTGGATTCATTTGGTGTTTTGAGAGTTATGGAGTGTGGAGTCGCCAGGTGGATGAATGTGAATGTTTGAAGCAAGCTGTTGTCCACCATCAACAATTAAATACCAATCTAACCAAAGATTTTGGGTCTTCTGAGGTTCTAAGTATATCTAAGATGAAATGCACTCAAAGTCCCCAGTATGGTCACCATTATGTTGTGGTTCCTATGTTTTGGCCAGATTGGCAAGACCAAAAGATAAGACAACATCAAACCACTTTGGGATCCTAGGATCTAGCCCTCCTGGATCCATATAGGGATCTCTCTATAAATATAAATAATGATATATATTTAAGGCTCAAATTGAGGTATTAGGCTAGGTATGAAGCATGAGGGTTTTTAAGTTTGGTTGTTTGGTTGGAGATCATTAACTGAGAAGGTTATGTGGAATGAAGAAGGGGCAGAGTAGCAAGATGTTTCAGCATGGGAAGATAAGTCAAGATAAGTGCCAATCCATTGGGCTATGGAGTCATGAAAGGGTTTAATTTACACAACAACTATCCAAGGGTTTCCATAGGGCAAGTCATCTATACCAAAGGATTTTTTTAGATGGATGGTGGGATGGAACATTAAGAAGTGAGGTGAAATGAAAGAAAACAAAGTGCAGCCTAAGATCAGGTAAGGACTTTGAAGCTATCCTGCTTTTGACATTACTTTCAAAGGAAACTCTCAATAAAGACACAAAGGATAGCTTAAGATCAGGTTAGATGTCATTTAAATCTAGGCCTGATTTCAGCATACTCTCAAGGAAAACAATCCAGCAGTCCTCATAACCACTTTCAGAAAGTAGAACACATTCAAGATTAAACACAGAGCAAGGCCTAAGATCAGAGAAAGAATTTTAACTTTCAATGCTTTTGACACTAGCTCAAAGGGATCTTGTAAGGATAACTGTTGGAAAAGGACCCTAGTGGACAAGGCTAACTCTCAATCCCTAGTTTCCAAATTATTTCAGCTGAAACCAAACAAGGACATCTAAGAAACAAACTCTAAACTCATACATCAGTAAGCATTGGCAAACCAACATCTTTGACTGGTTAAATTATGTTGAATTTGTTCTTAGATAAAAAATCAGAGGAAAACATAAATACAAATATTTACAGTGAGATTTAGGGTACTTCCAGCAGTATATCCTAATCTATGCTTGCTGTTCTTTATCAGAGAATAATGGACAGTATGGAAAAACATAAAAGGAGACAATTTCAGTAAGAAAAACATCACCAGTAATATAGACCAGGATCTTGTGAAATTTTCTTATTCAATTGATGTGAAAAACCAATCACATACTTCGAGCTCAGTGGCTTTTTACAGTCAAACATTCCTTCCCAACCTACTAAATTAAAAACTACTCAGCTAATTCCCCCAATAACAGTTCTAACAGTCGATAAAATCCCTATCAACCAACAACCTTTACAACGTATTCTTCAGGAGTTCTTATAGGAGAATGAGTAGCAGTAGTAGTAGATGTAAATTTAATTGATTCATTAAGATAGAGTGGAGGAAGTATTCGAATGACCACTCTGCATAATGGCTCTGCATTAACAATTTTTGTACTCTATAGTCTGGTCTAGAAGTATTTGTCAGGTTGACAGCTGTTAGCCCCCCTATGAAATTCTTGACAAAGCAAGCTGGGGGGATAGATGGTTATGGAGCCTTCAAGGAATTCCTCTCCCCTAAAAACTCATCCTCCTTGAATTCTCTATGATCTGTGCCCAACACAAACCCTCTCTGCTGATCCATTGCTCAAAGGGACCTATCACTCCCTCTTTTACCCCTATATCCTTGCAAGATTCCCCATCACAACCTCTGTTTTCCCTTTGTCAAAGTTTCCCTTTAATCCCTCCATTATCCCCTTAAATTCCCCCTAAATCCTATTAAAACCCCACCATCACCTTTTGTTCCTCCAAATCTCCACTTCACCTCCTTACCGTTACCCTCTCTTGGGCCTAAAAGTGCATTAAAAATGAGTTAAAATGGTATATTTTATGAACTTGGGTCCTAGCCCTTTTCTTCGCAAGCCCCCGCACCCTATTCCTCCATATAACCCAACCCCGGAACCATCTGCTAGCTCCAAAGGCACCTATCGCGTTGCTTTATCAGTCGTAGCACCAACCGTTGATCTCGGATAATCTAACGGTGATCATTAACTCCGTGTCCCTCTGTTTTTCCTGTCCAAACGGTCGATAGCGCCATCGCCGTCCATTTGAACAATCATCTAACGGTCCAGAAGTCCTCCCGCCTGTGGTCCCCACCTACTCCAAACTGCCGGTTCGTTCCGCACCGCTTATGCGCGGTGGGCGGTATTCGTCCAAGACCCAGCGAATCCATACATCGCTCGCCACCTGTCCCTTGTACGATTCCGAAACCGCTGTCTCCCCGCGTGTTAATTCCCAACTCAAGATGCCCAACGGAATTGCTACCGACCGTCAGATCTGAGAGGACTCATCCAACGGCTGACATCTCCCGAATATACGCGTGGTTTAACCTGCTGTACATTGTCCCCATGGCCCACTGTCCGTCGCATTCCTGCCGTCGATCTCTCTGGATATATGATGGCCCGGATCTGTTCTCCCACCGTTGAATATTCCACGGTCTCCCGCCTCGCCACATCACCTCTACGTGCGCGCCCTGTACATTCCCCGTTTCCGTCACCATATCATTGGTTTTGTCGTCTTTTTTTTAAGGTTTCCATTCTTTATTATGTGTTTCTGCTCTATGATTTGCCATTTCCCCACCAGAGCAATTTTTATCATTTCCACTACAAATCCTTCCCTCCATTTCATCGTCAGCATAACCACGCTCGTCGCCCTCGCCACCTTCATCATCCCTGTCCATGGTTTTCCTCACAAGTTTGTTGTTTTGCAGGGTTTGTAAAGGTAGAAGACCTCCATGGTTCTACATGGCAAAGCTGCACAGACAGAATTAATTCCAAGAGCTGGTACTGCCGTGAGATAGTCAAAGAAAGTGGCTGGCAGGATTCGCATTAAGGAAAAGGTCGATCCCAAACTCTGAAAATCTCCCATCACCATTAAAACCTGAGCTACCCTATCAGAAGCAAAATGGAGCGGCAGAGTGTTTCAGTACAAAGCAAAGGGAAGATTAAGGTGAGCTAATGACGATCTTGAGCCTTTAATCAGAGGTTTAGAAGGCAGAGCAGCAGTTTGAATACCCCGAGGATCGATCCAAAAGATCCTGAGCACAGTAGCAGTACCATCTGGGTTTATTCATCAACAGAATGTTTGTCTCCATCACGTACAGGGTACCCATACAGCTCTTATTATACAGAAGGTCCCTGAAAGAATTTCCGCCCTAACTACAATTCAAAAACAGTCGAACATTTATGAAGAAGACTTTTCGGCAGTTGTTCACCATTTGTTTATTCCCCACAAGTACAACAAAGTATGGCCACCAGAGTGCAGCAAAGTCATGTCTGGAGTAAAGGAAAATCTGAATAAGATCATCCCTGCATATAGAGGTGACAGAAATTAAATACTCAAGCATTCAAACAGAAGGGGTCTCGGCCCTGCATTCATTTGTGTATTTAATGTTACATTTAGTATTCACCTACGCTCTGAGTCGATCTTCCGTCCATCATCTGCTATAAAGCACAGAAGGAAACATTGTAATGGTTGTTGATAAAATATCAGTGAACTGCAAGCATCTTTCCTCTTGAGACAAGTTCTCTGTGTATATTGTAAGATAGGCTAAGATTAGATGTATTCAGACTGAATGTTCAAGCTATGCGCTATGATGTACCTGATTGGTGTTGTTTTTAATATGACAAGCATGTTTCTTTGGATCCTGATCTAAAGCAGCTGGTGATGTTTTCCTTTCTCTGTATTTGTGATTGACTCCCTGTTTGTTATGTTTCTTTGGGCTATCAAGTTTGGCATAAGATTTACCCTTGATAGGTACCTTATGTTAGCTGTCTCCAGCCCTTAATGTTTTTGCTTATATATGTATACGAATGCCGATTTCAATTGGTTTACTTGATGTAGTGGATGTTATTGCCTGCTCTCTGATGTATGAATTAATGAAATCTATGTTCAGATGTTCTTGTTAAGATTTAGTTGGGTGTGTTGAGAACACTGTGAGGTCTAGAATCCCGTATCTGCCTCAATAGGACCTTTCCACCTTAATTAGGCCTTTCCCAGATCCCTTGTATTTCCTTCAACTTTGCCCAAGTAGGTCTGGAGTTAAATGACCTCTGACCTGATCTATAGACAGAGTTGGTTGGTTCTCCTCCTTTCATTTTCTGTCCTTAATGTCCCATTCCAAATATCTCCTTTAAGATCCAAATTCTCTAGATGACTAGCCCAACTGAAAGCTTGCGCATTGATTACAAATAAATCCTTTCTTGACTCCATAGCCCAATGGCCTTGATGTTCCCTGAGTTGTCTGTTTTAGCCTAATTCCCTCTATACTCATCCTTGCCTTATATTGGACCTTCCTTTCCTGATTCCCAACAACCAAACACAAACAACAAAACAAACAACCCTGAGCCTATAACTAGCCTAGAATCATAACTTGGAGCTTCAAAGACATATCTTTTGGCTTATATAGAGAGATCCCTCTCTGGATTTAGGAGGGCTAGATCCTAAGGTCTGAAAGTGGTTCTATGTTGTCTCATATTTTGGTCTTGTCAACCTGGCCAAAACATGGGAACCCCAACATAATGGCGACTCCACTGGGGAAATTCTGAATGACCTTCATCTCACTACATCTAAAACTTCAGAAACTTAGAACTCTGGTTAGGTCGAAAGTAGGTCACCTCTTTCTTGAATCGACCTCCATTATTGAATATCCACCATACTCTTAGACAAAGCCTGGAAAGGGCCAGGTAGCCTCCAGATCTCATCCTCTTTTCAGAGGTGACATATCTGGTAAATGCCCTCCCAGTCAATCTCTGGTTGGAGCTTGTTGTTTTAGAAGATATTCCTGAAAGGTGATAGTGCCTGAGCACTATGGTGGATAGTGTACCCCCTAGAAAAATCCTAAACCCTCCACCTGGCGACCCCATTGTTCCTAAACGAAAAGACTCCACTGGTGATCAGTAGGCCTGCTGATTATCTTGGTTTCACAATAGACTCCACTGGGAGACCAGCCCCTGAGACAACAACAACCATAGTAGAAGTAACAAATAGGGTTAAGCTGTTCAGCTAGGAAACAACATTCTGGCTTTCAGAACTATTCACACAAGAGCTTATCGCAACCCTGACCCACCTGAAATAGTTGACAATCCAGAGAGTATCCTCAAGGGAGCTCCTACACCTAAAAGACCAGCTATTTCTAGTCACATTCATAGAGATAATTCTACACCAGAAGACCTAACAGCTCTAGTACATTTCCTCCCTGACCTAGACACACCTAATAGATTACCAAGAACTAGGTCATTCAATCATCTAGACCAGTAGGACCTTGAAATTTTCAATACACCATCTCATAGTGGTCAGCACTCTAGGGATAGTGGAACCCCTCCATCTACACCACCGGATATCCACTTTCTTCAAAAATTGGGACTCCCCTAACCTAGATCTGCTCAGCAGACTTCTGCTGGTCCTAATATCCCTATCATTCATATACGAGCTGCTCAAGCTAACCCTTTACCCCATCAGAACATTATCATGGCAGCTTGGTATGCGCCTTTACTCTTACCTCAACCCCTGTTACCCTTGCCCAATGATTATCAGTCAAAAATCCCACACTTCACTGCCAAAGAATCCATTACAACTCAGCAACATGTAGATAAGATGGAGGATTCTTTTGATTATATGGAAATTGATGATGAAACAATCAAAATGAGAATCTTTTCCCAAAGCTTAGGGGGTGAGGTGAAGAAATGGTTTAAGATTTTACCTCCTGGCAGTATTCAAGATCTCCCTGCATTATACCAGACCTTCATAAACAAATGGGAGGTTAGGGCAAACCCTTGCTATCTCCTGGAAAAATATATGTCCCTTAAGAGGAATGTAGGAGAGAGTGTACATGATTACACCACTAGATTCAACATCATTTACAATGCTCTCCCTCCACATATGAAACCCCCACAAGGAATGGCCCTGGCTAAATATCCTGATGGATTTGATGCCGACATGGCCTATGAGCTTAGAGATAAAGAGTATACCACACTGGAATATATGCAGAAAGGAGCCATAACCATAGAAGCAAACTTAATGGAAAAAGGGCAAGACTAAAAGATGAAAAAAGGGTAACATATAGGGATGACAACGTAGCTTCCACATCTGATCCCAAATATGATAGACTGTCTAAAAACATGGAAGAGCTACAAAAAATGATCAAAAGGATGGTTTTCCAAAATAGGAACCAAAACCAGAACCAAAACATTAGAAGAAACAATGCTGCTCCCAACAGACAAAGAGAGTCAGATCAGCAAATTATTCCCCCATTTCAAGAAAATTTTTTAGATGAAGACGAGGGAATCATTGAAGGACCTAAAGGGAATGAAATAAAAATATTTGAAGCAGGGGACTTAATCCTTAACTGTGATTCGGAAGAAGATCAGCCCCCACCTTCATATTGGGATGAGGAATGGTTAGAAAATGAGGATTACAGATTAGGATTTGATAATGCCATGATGCAAGTCAGAGAACAATATGAACTTAGGAGCAAAAAGAACCAAGAAAACCCCAAAAAAAAGACTCCTAAGGTAACCGTCAAGAAAAGACCTGACAAAATTTCCAAAGCAACCTCTGTAAATAGCAAATCAGCAGCTGAAAGTTCTGGTAAATATAAGGAGAAAGACAACCAAGACACTGAAAAACAAAGCCAACCAACCAGTAGTACTAGCACTTCAGTTAGTACTCCTGATACAATTGTTCCCAACCCTGTACATAGTGAGAAATCACAAACCGATTCAGCTACTAAAGCAGTAGCAAATAAAATGGAATTGAGCATTACAAAGGTCCAGTCCACTTTCAATCTAGAGAGTGAACTAGAAAAAATCAAAATCTCTGTACCATCGTCTGATTTGGCCACTCAGGATGTATATAAAGGCCAAATTTTGAAAGCATTGAATCTGGGAGAAATAAATGATTCTGTGAACCTGAATGATGATCAACCAGCCCTACTCTTTGGTCCAAAAATTGAAGGAAAGTTTTAGGAAGGGGTAGTCCCACCTTTTTATATCAGTCTCAACATTCATGACGAAATCCTTCATAATGCCATGCATGACTCTGGTGCATCACACAACCTAATGCCTAAGGTAGTGATGGAAAATCTAGGTCTAGAAATAACCCGACCTTACAAAGATCTGTATTCATTTGACTCTAGCAGAGTAAAATGCCTGGGCCTAATCAAAGACTTATGTGTAAGTTTGACCCAGATTCCTGCTAAATGTATGGTCATGGATGTGGTGGTGGCAGATGTGCCACCTAAGTATGGCATGTTACTATCCAGATCATGGGGAGCCAAATTGCAGGGAACAATGCAGATGGATGGCTCATATGTCACTATCCCTCTATTTGGCCAGCTTAGAAGACTGTATAGAGAGTCTCAGATGAAGTTCCTAGTCAGTAGCCCCGAGAAACCTGAAAAATCACCATTATACTTTGTACATACAGATCTAGACTCTTTCATTCTCTACAATGACCAATCCTCAGAAGAGCCGAGATCAGATAATGGAGATACAAACGTAGAGCCCATGGATTTCAACATAATGGCTACTCTAGAAGAATACAATGAAGAGAACCGTGAGTAGGATAATGAAAAAAAAACTCAGAATGAACCAGAAACGCTATGCAGTCAACCTATTAGCCACATCTCTCAAACTGATACACCACGTGAAGATCTAGACAACCCACAATCTAGTACAGGCTCCCCAACGGAACATAATGGCGAACCCCTGTGGGAAATGAATTTTGATGGGTCATGTACTAGGCAAAATGCTGGAGCAGGAGTGTGGCTACGTAACACAGAAAATGACCACGCAGAGAGCCATGCTGTGAATCTGCATTTCAAATGCACGAATAATATTGCAGAGTACGAGGCTCTCATCCTGGGTCTGAATTTATTGAAGAAATTAGGAGCCCATAGGATAGTTGTGAGAGGATACTCCGAGTTAGTAGTCAAACAGGTGAATGGTGAATATTCAGCAAAACACCCCAGGCTTAGGGCATACAGGAATGCCACTCTGGATTTGCTGAAAACATTTGTTGAATATGAATTAGCGTTCGTTCCTAGGGGGGAGAATGCAATTGCAAATGGATTAGCTTGTCTAGCTAGCTCATATCCCAAGACCCCCCACTGACTAACAGATATTCGTATCAAATTTAGGCCCGGTAGTACATACTCTGAAAATATTGGTGTGTCTTTGAGGAGACAACAGACTGAAGATTTCCCGGTGGGCGTGTGAATGATTTTTTTGAATTTTCCTGATGACTTGATTAAGACACCGGCCCAAGTGAAGATCCCCCAGATGAACAATAAACACCCTGTAACATAGAAATAAATTCTTTTTCTGAACAAACTGGAAACCCAACCGAAAATTGTGAAAAGGCAAACACTGAAGAGGTAGAGGTGCTGCAGGCCAAAGATAAGAACATACCCAGAGGCCTGGCACCCTTAGAGGACCTTTTTGACTTTGATGACGTAGCAAAAAAGCCCACAATAGAACATGTTGATTCGGATGTGGAAGAATGCAACATAGGCATTGAGGATAAGCCCAAAATGATAAAACTGGCTAAGTCTATACCTGCAAACATGAAGAAAAAATACATTGACCCGTTTAAGGAATTCATTGATGTGTTTGCATGGAGCTACGAAGACTTAAAGGCCTATGACACCAACATCATACAACACAAGATACCCTTGAAGGAAAATCAGAAGCCTTTCAGAAAAAAACTCTGTAGGATTAATCCAAAACAATTGCCTGCAGTAGAGAAGGAAATTAAAAAGATGTATGATGTAGGCATTATAGTCCCTGTAAGGTTTTCTGATTGGGTGTCAAACTTAGTGGATGTGAGGAAGAAAACAGGTGATATTAGACTATGCATAGACTTCAGAAACCTCAACAGAGCCTTCGTGAAAGACAACTACCCTTTGCCTAGAATGGAACATATCTTATAGAAGGTAGTGGGTTCTAGGAGAATCTCCCTGCTGGATGGATTTTCAGGTTATAATAAAGTTCTGGTACTCCCAGAAGATCAACTCAAAACAGCATTTACCACTCCATGGGGCACCATCATGTATGTGAAAATGCCTTTTGGATTGATGAATGCTAGCGCCACCTTCCAGAGAGCGATAGACATAGCTTTCTCAGTGGAGATAGGACACTTCATAGTCATCTACTTGGATGACTTGACTGTCTTTTGTAAAACTGAAGAAGAACACTTGAAACATCTAAGGAAAGTCTTTGAAAAATGTAGAAGGTATGGTCTATCCCTGAACCCTAAGAAAACTATTTTTGGGCTACAAGAAGGTAAACTTCTTGGTCACATCATATCTGAAAAAGGGATCAGGATAGACCCACAGAGGGTTGAGGGAATACTCCAAATCACACACCCAAGAAACATCAGGGAGTTACAGTCCTTCATTGGGAAGATCAACTTCCTTAGGAGGTTCATTCCCAACCTTGCTGAGCACCTTAGGAAAAAGACTAAAATGCTAAAGAAAGGTGCAGGTATTAAGTGGACTGTTGAAGCCAAGAAATATTTTGAGTCAGTAAAACTTGCACTCACTCAGGCCCCTGTCCTTATCATCCCTGAGTTCTCTAAATATTTTCTGATCTTTTCATTTGCTTCCCAACACACAATAGCTGCAATTTTGCTGCAGAAAAATTCAGAAGGTAATGAACAGCCTATAGCTTTCTTCAGTAAAGCCTTAAGAGACGCACCCTTAAAGTACAACATCATGGAAAAACAAGCCTATGCTATGGTCAAGGCCTTAAAAGACTTTAGGGTGTACATTCTGCATTCTCACACCATTGCCTATGTGCCCAATATAGTGGTCAAAGATATCTTGTCCCAGGACCCTGATGGGAAAAGCGGCAAATGGATTGCTACCATCTTGGAATACGACCTTGAAATAAAACCCACCAAGCTGATCAAAGGTCAAGGCCTAGCTCAATTAATGGCTGAATCAAACTTGCAGGCCCTTGACATTAACATGATAAATGCCTTAGATGAGCAGGAAGGATTGCCCCATCCAAATGTAGAGGAACAGTTTCAAAACTCTCCTTGGTATACTGATATCCTTTATGTGCTCGCTAATCTCAATGCCCCTCCATAACTGTCCGAAACCAAGGCCAGATTCATAAAACTCAAAGCCAGAAATTAATGCATCATGAATGAAAACCTATATTGGAAAAATCCAAATGGCCTGTTACTAAAATGTCTGTCTGAAACTGAAGCTGAAAAAATCAAACAGGAATTCCATGCTGGAGAACGTGGGGGCCACCTGAGCTGGAAAGCCACCGCAGATAAGATACTCAGGGCTGGTTACTATTGTCCTACACTCTTTAGTGATGTCCATAAAATGATACTTGTCTGCCATAAATGTCAGATCTTTGAAGGCAAAAGAAAGCTCCTTCCCCTCCCTTTACAACCTATCACCATAGAAGGTCCCTTCATGCAATGGCGCTTAGAATTTATAGGAGAAATTCATCCTGCCTCCTCTGAACAACATAAATGGATCTTGACTGCTACAGATTACTTCACTAAGTGGATAGAAGCCATACCCACTAGGAGTGCCACTGATTCTGTCATCATTAGGTTCCTAGAAGACTTCATCCTATCTCGGTTTGGTTGTCCAAGGAAAATAATCACTGACAACGCTGCAGCTTTCGGATCCAAGAGAATGATTGATTTCTATCACAGGTACGGAATAGCACTTGGACATTCAACTGCCTATTACCCCCAGGGTAATGGCCTAGCTGAATCATCAAATAAAAGCCTGATTACAATCATTAAGAAGCTTCTGGAAGAGAGCAAAAATTCATGGCATAAGAATTTGGTGCATGCTTTGTGGGCTGACAGGCTCACCACGAAGAAATCTATTGGCATGTCACCTTTCCAGTTGGTTTACGTAACAGAAGCAGTTTTTCCTACTAGTCTTGGAGTTCCAGTGATCAAACTTGTCCAGGAGATCCAATCAGAGGAAGACAGCATGATAATGAGAATAAATGAAACAATACATCTTCAGCAGACAAGGGAACAGGTTTATGGCAGAGCTGTCAGAATACAGGAAAGCATCAAAAGACAGTTTGACAAAAGAGCTAAAGCTTCAGATTTCAAAGTTGGTGACAAGGTTCTGAGATGGGATTCAAGAAGAGAGGAAAAAGACAAACATGGAAAATTTGACAGCTTGTGGCAAGGCCCATTTGTCATTCAAGCCACTGTGGGTCCTAATGTGTTTTTTCTACAAGAACTTGATGGTACAGAGCTATTTGGGGGCCCTGTCAATGGCAGGATGCTCAAACACTATTTCTGCTAATTTTTTCATTTCCAGTTCCATTTCCATTGTACATACCATTGCAGTTTTTATTTCAAGAAAAAAGAAAAGGTTCCAAAATAGAGAAGGTAGAGGTTCAGACATGCTCAAAACATGGACCTATGAAAATAGCTTGAACATGATGAAAATCTGAGCTAAAGGAAGTAGAGTAGCTAGTCCTAATATGCTGAAAATCTGGATCAGCAGTGAAAATAAGAATCAGCTCTAATATGCCCAAAGTCAGAGCTGAAATCAAAGAAAAGAGGTGACTCCAATATGCTCAAAACCTAAGTCATAGAAAAAGAAGGATGTTTCAAAGTTGCGGACTTCAAGCCTTCAAAGTTTTGTTTCGATTTTCAGCACTGTCCATCCACAGCAATTTAGACAGCCTAATCCTGGCTTGGCTGTTTTTAAATTTCCTGTCTTAGAATGTAGGTGAAGAAACCTGTTGGATAGTTTAATCCCAACAGGTAGTAGATTAGGTAGAGAAATAGATGAGGCCAACAGTATAATCTGGCCTCATGGAGCAATAAGAGTAGATTTAGAATAGGTTTGTTTTTTTTTTCAAAAATAAAATGTAAAGGGTCTGCTAGCTCAAATGCGCCCAAAGGGAAATGTTAGAACTGTAGTCTGAGTAGGTAAATTGGTTGGGAAATATTTCTGTTGATGTTCCTAACATATGGTGGCAGCTGAAATCAAAATAATAAAGATCGCTTACGACAGCAGGCAACTGGCCTATTCCAAATATCATATCTGGTTTCTTGACTCCTCCAAGGAGCAACCATCCCCATGTGGAGCCACTGTTAGCCCCCCTATGAAATTCTTGACAAAGCAAGCTGGGGGGCTAGATGGTTATGGAGCCTTCAAGGAATGCATCTCCCCTAAAAACTCATCCTCCTTGAATTCTCTATGATATGTGCCCAACACAAACCCTCTCTGCTGATCCATTGCTTAAAGGGACCTATCACTCCCTCTTTTACCCCTATATCCTTGCAAGATTCCCCATCGCAACCTTTGTTTTCCCTTTGTCAAATTTTCCCTTTAATCCCTCCATTATCCCCTTAAATCCCCCCTAAATCCTATCAAAACCCCACCATCACCTTTTTTTCCTCCAAATCTCCACTTCACCTCCTTACCGTTACCCTCTCTTGGGCCTAAAAGTGCATTAAAAATGAGTTAAAATGGTATATTTTATGAACTTGGGTCCTATCCCTTTTCTCCGCAAGCCCCCGCACCCTATTCCTCCATATAACCCAACCCCAGAACCATCCGCCAGCTCCAAAGGCACCTATCGTGTTGTTTTATCAGTCGCAGCACCAACCGTTGATCTCGGATAATCTAACGGTGATCATTAACTCCGTGTCCCTCTGTTTTTTCCGTCCAAACGGTCGATAGCGCCATCGCCGTCCATTTGAACAATCATCTAACGGTCCGAAAGTCCTCCCGCCTGTGGTCCCCACCTGCTCCAAACCGCCGGTTCGTTCCGCACCGCTTATGCACAGTGGGCGGTATTCGTCCAAGACCCAGCAAATCCATACATTGCTCGCCACCTGTCCCTTATACGATTCCGAAACCACTGTCTCCCCACGCATTAATTCCCAACTCAAGATGCCCAGCGGAATTGCTGCCGACTGTCAGATCTAAGAGGACTCATCCAACGGCTAACATCTCCCGATGATACGCACGGTTTAACCTGCTGTACATTGTCCCCATGGCCCACTGTGCGTCGCATTCCCGCCGTCGATCTCTCTGGATATCTGACGGCCAAGATCTGTTCTCCCACCGTTGAATATTCCATGGTCTCCCGCCTCGCCACGTCACCTCTACGTGCGCGCCCCGTACATTCCCCATTTCCATCACCATATCATTGGTTTTGTCATGGTTTTTTTAAGGTTTCCATTCGTTATTATGTGTTTCTGCTCTGTGATTCGCCATTTCCCCACCAGAGCAATTTTTATCATTTCCACTGCAAATCCTTCCCTCCATTTCATTGTCAGCATAACCACGCTCATCGCCCTCGCCGCCTTCATCATCCATGTCCATGGTTTTCCTCACAGGTTTTTTGTTTTTCAGGGTTTCTAAAGGTAGAAGACCGTCATGGTTCTACATGGCAAAGCTGCGCAGACAGAATTAATTCCAAGAGCTGGTACTACCGTGAGATAGTCAAAAAAAGCGGCTGGCAGGATTCGCATTAAGGAAAAGGCTGATCCCAAACTCTGAAAATCTCCCATCGCCATTAAAACCCGAGCTACCCTGTCAGAATCAAAATGGAGCGGCAGAATGTTTCAGTACAGAGCAAAGGGAAGATTAAGGCGAGCTAATGACGATCTTGAGCCTTTAATCAGAGGTTTAGAAGGCAGAGCAGCAGTTTGAAGACCCCGAGGATCGATCCAAAAGATCCTGAGCATAGTAGCAGGTACCATCTGGGTTTATTCATCAGCATAATGTTTTTCTCCATCACGTACAGGGTACCCATACAGCTCTTATTATACAGAAGGTCCCTGAAAGAATTTCCGCCCTAAATACAATTCAAAAACAGTAGAACATTTATGAAGCAGACTTTTCCGCAGTTGCTCACCATTTGTTTATTCCCCACAAGTACAACAAAGTATGGCCACCAGAGTGCAGCAAAGTCATGTCTGGAGTAAAGGAAAATATGAAGAAGATCATCCCTGCATATAGAGGTGACAGAAATTAAATACTCAAGCATTCAAATAGAAGGGGTCTCGGCCCTGCATTCATTTGTGTATTTAATGTTACATTTAGTATTCACCTACGCTCTCAGTCCATCTTCTGTCCATCATCTGCTATAAAGCACAGAAGGAAACATTGTAATGGTTGTTGATAAGATATCAGTGAAACGCAAGCATCTTTCCTCTTGAGACAAGTTCTCTGTGTATATTGTAAGATAGGCTGAGATTAGATGTATTCAGACTGAATGTTCAAGCTATGGGCTATGATGTACCTGATTGGTGTTGTTTTTAATATGACAAGCATGTTTCTTTGGATCCTGATCTAAAGCAGCTGGTGATGTTCTCCTTTCTCTGTATTTGTGATTGACTTGCTTTCATTTCATTATGTTTCTTCAGGCTCGCATCAGAAGTTTGGCATAAGATTTACCCTTGATAGGTACCTTATGTTGCTGATCTCCCAACCCTTAATGTTTTCTGCTTATATGTGTATATGAATGTCGATTTCAATTGGTTTAACCAGTGTAGTGGATGCTATTGCCTACTCTCTGATGTATGAATGAATGAAATCTATGTTCAGATGTTCTTGTTAAGATTTAGTTGGGTGTGTTGAGAACACTATGAGGTCTAGAATCCCGTATCTGCCTCAATAGGACCTTTCCACCTTAATTAGGACTTTCCCAAATCCCTTGTATTGCCTTCAACTTTTCCCAAGCAGGTCTGGAGTTAAATGACCTCTGCCCTGATCTATAGACAAAGTTGGTTGGTTCTCCTCCTTTCATTTTCTGTCCTTAATGTCCCATTCCAAATATCTCCTTTAAGATCCAAATGCTCTAGATGACTAGCCCAACTAAAAGATTGCACATTGATTACAAATAAATCCTTTCTTGACTCCATAGCCCAATGGCCTTGATGTTACCTGAGTTGTCTGTTTTAGCCTAATTCCCTCTATACTCATCCTTGCCTTATATTGGACCTTCCTTTCCTGATTCCCAACAACCAAACACAAACAACAAAACAAACAACCCTGAGCCTATAACTAGCCTAAAATCATAACTTGGAGCTTCAAAGACATATATTTTGGCTTATATAGAGAGATCCCTCTCTGGAATTTGGAGGGATAGATCCTAAGGTCTGAAAGTGGTTCTATGTTGTCTCATCTTTTGGTCTTGTCAACCTGGCAAAAACATGGGAACCCCAACAATAGCAACTTCAGGTATGTTCTTAGAAGTACTCTTCTGACTGTAAGTACTTTGTTTTATCTTTTGTGACAAGTAAGGTGGATAGAAGGTCTTTTAGGTCTTCCATACTTCCATAACTGATGTCTTGATAGTCTTGAGGACTTCGGTTAATGCAATAACTGTTCTAGGGTTCGATGGAAGATGGAGGAAGTCAGGTAGATAGTCCTTCTCGAGAAAAAGAACATTCTGCTGATGTCAGATCACTGATGTGGCTTGATGTTTGCTTTAGGCTTCATTAAGCCTTCTTGATTATTTTAAGGGTATTCAATCTGTATCTCCATCCTTTAATCACTGGATTATAACATTAAATCTTCAATCATAGGCTTTTAATCCCTTAATCTGTCCTCTGATACTCTTCGCTACTTCTTCTGGCCTATTTTGGTGCATATACAAGTTTTAACAGCGCAGGAGGGTTTGAATGAGGGTTTCACACTAATATTTAATGAAATGCATGTTTAAAACCTTCTCAGGTGTCTTCCATGTGATCTTTGGCTCTCAAAAATATCTTCTTGCGCTCTAAGAAACATTTTCTGTGACTGTGAAACAGAGTGGATTCACACCCATTTAAAACCTGCAAAAACACGATAAACATATTAATAAATCCATAGGGAGTGGGGTGGGGTAGCTGTGGAGGCTCATGGAGGATGCAAGAGAAATGGCGAAAACGGTGCAGGCGGTGAAAAAATGGTTGAAAAACGATGTTGGAGGTGAAAAACTAGTCTGATGAAGGTCTGGGGCTATGTGCGTTTTGGCCGTTCGATTCATTCTAACAGTGGAAATCTATGGTCGAGATTACGTGATGGAATTGTTTGGGAACATTGGATGAATGGGAGATGAGATTCAAGATGGGCCATTGGATTAGATCAGGCTAATGGTGATCAACGGTGGAGGTTCTTCAAGAAGTTGTTAGGGGGACGGATGAAGAAATAGGTGAATGGGGGTGAGATAAAACCACAACCGTTATATCAGAATATTCAACGGCTACGATAAAATGAGAAATTACACTGTGGAGGATGGGTGGTAAGCGGAAAAATGGAATATTTTTCGTGCAACTTTGGAGTGGTTTTGAAATTTTGCCAAAAAAATGCGATACCATACATCACATGCCACCTGTCCTTTCAAAACCACCCATATCACGTAAATTTGAAACATTAACTCTCAGACGCAAAAATTACGCGATATGCAATGGTGGCTGTTGGATCTGGGACCTCAGATCTGACGTGCGGAAGAAGCGCGATATGAAGCAAGATGCACAGGCGGAAAAGGTGGGCAGGGTCAAAGGCGGTTTAAACCCTGACCGCTGGATCTTGGAAATGGATGGTCGAGATCTATCGATGGGGACAAAATGAGCGGGCAGGGTTTGATAATGAAAATAAATGTGGACCGTTTGATCAAGATCGATCAACGGTCCAGATCTAATCAGCGGTTGTGATGATGGGCTCTGTGAACAAAGTGTGATTGAATCCTGACCATTGGTTCTTGTGGATTCAACAGCCAGGATTAAATCACATGATAGACATCGGAGGAAGGGAAGTGAACGAGGCACTAGATTTGTGCGATGTGATTGAGCACTAGCCGTCAGATCTGGAAAGGATCGACGGTCGGGATTAAGTCAGAGGGGGAATGATGTATGGCTTGCGATACAGCGCGATTGAATCTTGACCGTTGGTTCTTGCGGATTCAACGGTCAAGAATAAAATAGAGGATCTGGGTAATGAGTGAAGCAGAGGGCCGATGGAGCGATTTGATTGAGCACTGGCTGCCAGATCAGAAGAGATCGACGGTCAGGATTAAATCGGAGGTCGAGAGAAGAAAGCCCATCGCATCAAAAAATTTTTAAAGAACAAAGGAAAATATGGGAAGAACGCTCCGATTGCGATTAGTGACTGAGGGTTAGCACTTGGTTATGGCTCCAGTCATGTGCGGAAAAGGGGCTAGGGCTAAGGCCGAAAGGGGCTTAAAGCCTTTGTGTAAAAAAGGGGTTTTTAAGCCAAAAATGAAGGTTTTTGAGGGTTTTCTTAGCTTTCGGTAAAGGGGAAAAGGGTTCTTTTAACACTAAATGGGATTTTTAGAGGCTTAAAAGGATTTTGGAGGCTTTTCAGAGGGAAATGGATGTTTTAAAGAGGAAAATGAGGCATTATGAAAATAAAAGGGAAAAAGTGAAAATGGGCAATTATAGAGGCCTTTTGAAAATAGTTTCTTCACAAAACAATAGGGCTTTTCAATGGAAACAACAGTGAAGATTATTTTGAAGGACAGAAAACTCACAGAGGCTTCAAGAATGAAATATTTACAGGGGAAATGTTTCTCTTGAAGACTCAGAACATATTTAGCCACTTGTTTGCTATGCCAAACATTTATAGGTGGCTAACACGATGAACCAATAGTAATTTCTAATTGTAATGAGAATTTTGAATCCATTGATGGAGGTTATAGAAGTTTTTGAGGAGTTCTAGAGGTTAAGAACCCGTCAAAGAAGCTTTTAGTGACCCTAGTGCCAAGTGGTGCCAATAGGTGTTGGAGGCAAAACCAGAGCATCCAGAGGCCATTTTTGATGAAACAATAGTATATCCTGACTATTTTTGGCATTATGAATCCAGTGAAGGGATTTTTAGATCCATTTGAAGATTTCTAGAGCTAGAGAAGCTTCAGGTAAGTTTTGGTCAGCCAAGGGAAAACTATGGAAGAAGGCCTAGATTGGGGATGAAGTGCTCGTTTTGAGAAAATGATCAATCTACTTTTGGTGTCTGATGTGTGCTGAAGATAGTAGGTGAGGCTTCATGGGAAAAAAATAATTCTGAAGGAGTTAGTGCCATGTATAAGCTCAGGGTATCTCAAGTGCATCGACATAAGTAATCGATTCTAAGGGAGCCTAGATCTATTTGCAGAGTGAGGACAACCATGAAAGGGATATAGATGGTATTATAAGCCCTTTGGTTCAGTTCAATAACCATTGGAGTTAAGTGTGGAAATTTTAAAAGAAACTTTACCATAATCCCAAAGAGCCAAGTCAAGATGACAAAAGCTCAAGGAGACGCAGCCCACGATATTCAAGTGAACTCCTAGATTAATTTTTCTGTTATGTGTGGATGTTTTATTGCTTCATTATATTTCTGTTATACATGTTTAATTTCAGCAAGAAAAAATGGAGTTAGGACACTTAAGAAATTAAAAATAATACGCCTATTTCAAGTGCAAATTCCGCAAAAATTCAAGTACAAGGTAGATCTTTTATTTGTTTAACTGAGTGGGGGGTTCTTGAAAAGCATAACAAGTTATCCAACCCATTTTCAGATCAGGTTGGTATCAGAGCACTTGATTTCTTGTTTGACAAAGAAATAGCTTTCTTGTTTGACTTGAAAGGTGTTTAAACAGTGCAAAGAATTTGACTGTTTCACTGTTTGCAAACTGAGTGTTGTTTGAGTTTGCTGGAGGTGAAGGGAGAGATATTGATAGCTAAGTCTAGAAGAGGAAAAGAAGGATGAAATGGATGAAGGCATCTTCCTTACCCAAAGGACCTCAAGGAAACCCTTGAATCACAAACCCTCTTGTCGATTGTTTGTTTGCAAAAAGGCTGCTTGAATAAGAGCTTGTCTCTACATCCAATTTGTTCAGAAGCTTTGTCATTGTTTTTGAAAAGATTTTTGAATTTTGTTGAATTTATTTTGTTCATTTTCATAATGAAAACTTCTTCAAGTGAGGTTTCAAAATACTCCTCCTTCATAATATTCTTCGATGAAGACATGAAGCGTTACTTCTACATCTTGGAGGACATGGTGCAAATGTTGTTTGAAGATAGAAGAGAAAACACTGAACTTCGTGAGCAATTGTTTTCTATGAAGCAAGAGAAGAAATAAATTCTTCAAAGACTGCATGATATGGAGATGCGCTCCATCAAGCCTAAAAGGCTTTAACCAAGAACATGCGTGAAGCAGAGCAAGACGATTGTAGAGATGCAGCTTATGGTGAGCATGTGAGTTTGGATAGTTTTGAAGACAGGAACGATGATGTTAGTCTTCAAGAGAAAGCTGGAACCTCTACTAGTTCATCTCCTCAAGAAGGAAAAAAGGATGGAAATGTAAGGAAGCATATGAGGTGTAATTCTTCCCATAGTCAAGTTGATTATGTTTCTACAAGGCATGACAATTTGGCATGCTTGAATGGAAGAAAGAGTTGTTGTGCATATTGTGGTGTGTGTAACCATGTTGTTTTGATATGCTGGATGAGGAATAAGGCATACAGGAAGCAGTTGAAGCAAAGGCAAATTGCAAAGAAGGTGCATAATACTTGCACATATTGCCAAAAGAGGGGACATGATGTCTCCCAGTGTTGGACATTGCATCCAACTATTTTTCCCAAGCACATGAAGCAAGAGGACAGAAAGACTAGCGAAATTGGAACCAAGGATTCCATCATTGATGTGAGAATGGATGTTTCACATGAAGAAGATTTGCAGCAGCAAAAGTTGCTGTGGAAGTGGCTTGGTGAGAAGTGGTTTGAATTCTTGACACAATAAGACATACACTCATTTGTACATATGAAAAATCCAGTTATGTATGCATGTTTTATGGTGTAATCTCACGGTTGTTTGAGCCACCTTGGATCGATGATCAAGGAAGCGATGTTCAACTACCTTCTGTAAATTACTCACCAGAAATTTCTGAGTGAGTGCAAGGAAGACAGTTCTTGACAGGAGGACAAGCGCATCCAAGAATGGAAGTGTCAACTACCTTCGAGTTGTGGTTCAAAGGCACTAGCCATGCAACGCAAGTGTATGGAGGCTAAAAAGAAGAGGGTGTTGAACTCTCATCTATTGTACAGATCAATATATCGGTCTTTTGGGGTCCAAAATATTCCTAATGGGGAGGTGTGATCAGAACTGGATCATGGAGCTAAGTGATACTCAAAATTCAAAGTGTTTGGAAGTGCACCAAACCTGAACGAATGGATAGATCTTGTCTTCCTGATTCCAGCACCATGAACAGTTCAAAAAACTGACACCATATGAAGAAGTTATTGCAGTTTGAAAAGTCTAGTAAACTGCAAATTTGGACTTTGACCAAGTTTGACTTGGATTTAGGAAAAATAAAAAGAGAATATTCCAGGGAATATCCCTAGCATATTCCTAGGAATATTCCCTAGAATATTTTTTATGGGCCAATCAGATCATGCCAAGTGGCATCATATCATTTGACAATGGGTTGACTTTGTTTGAAGATTGGCCAATGAATGTAAAATTGGTTTTGGGTCTCCACAGGAATCAAACATGAGGCCATATCTCAGCTAGCCCGCCCGCATGCCATCGCGCCATGACAAGTTCTTAACAACTACAGTCGGCGAGTTTTATTTAATGTTTTTTGGTTTCCAAATTAGGGGTCTAGAGGGGCCAACCCCTCCCCACGTGGTTGCCGATCTATGACCAGAGCTAAGGGCTTAGCCCCTAACCATCAGTGCCAAGGATTTGAGAGCCTTGTCACATGCAACATATATCTACCATTAAGGTTTCCATTGTACGTTTTGGTTTAAATCCAACATTTAAACTTAAAGCCCTATCACATGGCAGGTGGTAAGCCACGGTTTTCTTTGACGTTTAAAACCTCCGATGGTTACGGTTTAAAGACCACAAATTTGGTGACATGTGCCCAACCGTATTCCTGGAATTTAATATAATGGTTAGGATAGCAAATTTTTTGGAGCACGCCCAGATTTAGGGGTGGTTCCTATTTTAATTGGAGTTAAGTCCAATCCTCCACATTTAGTGGAGCTTTTTTGGGTGTCACTAGACAAATTGAGTTTTCGCTGTATCTGGAGTTAGATTCACCCAATTTTGCAGTGCCAATAGTCAATTTTGACTATATCCAACATTCCAGACTCAAAGGAGTGGGATTCAGAACCACCAGAGGACTTTCGAGCAGTTTTTTGCTTCAGGTAAGTTCTAGGGGCCACTAGGGCCACCATGGTCCAGCAACAATTTGAGGCTTAGACAGAGCAGCTAGAAGCCTTATTCAGAAATCCAATAGTCAATTTTGGATGTTTCAGATGTTTTGGAACTAATGGTATTATTTTCAAATCTTTTAGAGGACTTTTGAATACCGATATGCTTCAATTAAGTTCCAGGGGCCATCAGTGCCAACTTTTGCTAGCAACAGTTCAGGGCCTAGCTAGGGTAGCTAGAGGCCTTATGCATTGAAAAAATAGTCATTTATGACTGTAATGAGAATTATGAATCCATTTATGGGGGTTGTAGAATATTTTTAGGATTTCTAGAGGTCGAGAACCCATCAGAGAAGTTTTCAGTGACCCAGTGCCGGGGGTGCCGACAGGTGTTGGAGGTGAAACTAGAGCATACAGAGGCATTTTTAATGAACCAATAGTCTATCCTAAATATTTTTGGCATTATGAATCCAATGAAGGTATTTTCAGAGCCATTGTAAGACTTCTAGAGCTAAGAAAGGTTCAGGTAATTTTTGGGCAACCTGGGGAAAACTCTGGAAGAATGCCTAGATTGGGGATACAGTGCTCGTTTTGAGCAAATGGTCAGTCTAATTTTGGTGTCTAATTTTTGATAAATATATTAGGTGAGGTTTTAGGGACAAAAAAATAATTCAGAAGGAGTTAGTGCCATGTAGAAGCTCAGGGTAGCTCAAGTGCACCGATAGAAGGAATCGAGTCTAAGGGAGCCTAGATATGTTTGCAGAGTGAGGCCATCCATGACAGGGATATAGATGGTATTATAAGACCTTTGGTTCAGTTCAGTAACCATTGGAGTTAATTTTGGAACTTGTAAAAGAAACTTTACCATAATCCCAAAGAGCCAAATCAGGATGACAAAATCTCAAGGAGACGTAGCCCACGATATTCGAGTGAACTCCTAGATTAATTTTGCTGTTATGTGTGGATTTTTTATTGTTGCATTATATTGTTGTTATAAATTTTTAATTTCAGCAAGAAAAAATGGACTTAAGACACTTTAAAATTTAAAAATAATACACCTATTTCAAGTGTAAATTCCGCAAAAATTCAAGTACAAGCTAGATCTTTTATTTGTTTAACTGAGTGGGAGGTTATTGAAAAGAATAAAAAGTTATCCAAACCATTTTCAGATCAGGTTGTTATCATATCACTTGGTTTCTTGTTTGATAGAGCAATATCTTTTTTGTTTGACTTGAAAGGTGTTTAAGTAGTGCAAAGAATTTAACTGTTTTACTGTTTGCAAACTGAGTGTTGTTTGAGTTTTCTGGAGGTGAAGGGAGAGCTAATGATAGCTAGGTCTAGAAGAATACAAGAAAAAATAAATGGCTGAAGGCATCTTCCTTACCCAAAGGACCTTAAGGAAACCCTTGAAGCACAAACCATCTTGTCGATTGTTTTTTTGCAAAAAGGCTGCTTGAATAAGTGCTTTTCTATACAACATTTTGTTCAGAAGCTTTGTCATTGTTTTTGAAAAGCTTTTTGAATTTTCTTGAAGTTATTTTGTTCATTTTCATAATGAAAACTTCTTCAAGTGAGGTTTCAAAATCCTCCCTCCTTCACAATATTCTTCGATGAAGACATGAAGTGTGACTTCTACATCTTGAAGGACATGGTGCAGCTTCTGTTTGAAGATAGAAGAGAAAGCACTGAACTTCGTGAGAAATTGTTTGCTATGAAGAAAGAGAAGGAAGAAATTCTTAAAATATTTCACGATATGAAGATGCAGCTCAATCAAAACCAAGAGGCTTTGACAAAGAACATGCGTGAAGTAGAGCAAGGAGATTGTAGACATGTAGCTGATGGCGAGCATGTGAGTTCAGATAGTTTTCAAGACAAGAAGGATGATGTTAGTCTTAAAGAGAAAGATGGAACCTCTACTAGTTCATCTACTCAAGAAGGAAAAAAGGATGGACATGCAAGGCAACATATGAGGTATAATTCTTCCCATAGTCAAGTTGATTTTGTTTCTGCAAGGCATGACAATTTTTCCTACTTGAATGGAAGAAAGAGTTGCTGTGCATATTGTGGTCTGTGTAACCATGTTTTTTCGAGATGCTGGATGAGGAATAAGGCATACAAGAAGCAATTGAAGCAAAGGCAACTTGCAAAGAAGGTGCATAAGACTTTCACACATTTCCAGAAGAGGGGACATGTTGTCTCCCAATGTTGAACATTCCATCCAACTATTCATCCCAAGCACATGAAGTAAGAGGATAAAAATACTGGTGAAATTGGAACCAAGGATTCCATCATTGATGTGAAGATGGATGTTTCAAATGAAGAATATTTGCAGCAAAAAAATTCGTCGTGGAAGTGGCTTGGTGAGAAGTGGTTTGACTTCTTGACACAGTAAGACATACACTCATTTGTACATATGCAAATTTTAGTTATGTATGCATTTTTATGTTGTAATATCACGTGTATTTGAGCCACCTTGGATCGATGATGAAGGAAGCGATGTTCTGCTACCTTCTGTAAAAAATTTCGCCAGAAATTTCTGAGTGAGTGCAAGGAAGATAGTTCTTGATAGGAGGACAAGGGTATCCAGGAAGGGAAGTGTCAACTGCCTTCAAGTTGTGGTTCAAAGGCACTAGCCATGCAAGGAAAGTGTATGGAGGCTTAAAATAAGAGGGTGTTGTACTCTCATATACTATATAGATTAGTATATCAGTCTTTTGGGGTCAAAAATATTCCTAATGGGGAGGTGTGATAAAAACTGGTTCATGGACCTAAGTGATAGCTCAAAATTCAAAGTGTTCAGAAGTGCACCGAACCTGAGAAACCATATATATCTTGTCTTCTTGATTCTAACGCTATGAACGGTTCGAAAAACTGACACCGTATGAAGAAGTTATCGCAGTTTGAAAAGTCCAGTAAACTACAAATTTGGGCTTTGACCAAGTTTGAATTGGATTTGGGAAAAATAAAAAAGAGAATATTCTAGTGAATATTCCTGGAATGTTCCTTAAAATATTCCATGGAAAATTTCGTATGGGCCAATCACATAATTCCAAGTGGCATCGTATCATTCGAAATTGGGTTGACTTTGTTTTGAAGATTGGCGAATGAATGGGCGACACGTGGCCAGCCCTTAGGCCGCCATATGTTCTCGGGACGGTGGTGTAATTTTTTTTTTTTGGGTCTCTAAAGGAATCGAACATGAGACCATAGCTTGGCTAGCCTGCCTATGTGCCATCACACCACGTCAAGTTCTTAATAACTATATTCGGCGGGTTTTATTTAACGTTTGTTGGTTTCTGAATTAGGGGTATGGAGGGGCCAGCCTCGAGGGCCAGCCCCTCCCCATGTGGCCACTGGTCCGTGACTAGTGATAAGGTCTTAGCCCCTAACCGTTAGCGCCAATGGTTTGAGAGCCTTGTCACATGCGACATATCCACGCAGTTAACGTTTTCACTGTAAGTTTTGGTTTAACTACGACACTCAAACTTAAAGCCCTATGACATGGCGGGTGGTAAGCCACGGTTTTCTTCGGTGTTTAAAACCTCTGATGGTTACGGTTTAAAGACCTTAAGTTTGGTGACATGTGCCCAACTGTATTGCTAGAATTTAATATAATGGTTAGGCTGGCAGATTTTTTGGAGCATGCCCAGATTTAGGGGCGGTTCCTATTTTAACTAGAGTTAAGTCTAGTCCTCCACATTTAGTGGAGCTTTTTTGGGTGTCACTAGATAAATTGAGTTTTGGCTCTATCTGGAGCTACATTTGCCCAATTTTGGAGTGAAAATAGTCAATTTCAACTATATACAACATTCTAGACTCAGTGGAGTGGGTTACAGATCCATGAGAGGACTTTTGAGCAGGTTTTTTCTTTAGGGAAGTCCTAGGGGCCACTAGGGCCACCATGGGCCAACAATAGTTTGAGTCTTAGCTAGAGCAACTAGAAGCCTTATTCAGAAATGAAATTGTCAAGTTGGGATGATTCAGATGTTATGGAACTAATGGTGTGGCTTTAAGAGCCTGTAGAGTAATTTTGAAGGCTGAGGCACTTCTGTGAAGTTCTAGGGGCCATCAGCGCCAAATTTTGCCAGCAGCAGTTCAGGGCCTAGTTAAGGTAGCTAGAGGCCTTATGCAGCAAACCAATAGTAATTTCTGACTGTAATGAGAATTTTGAATCCATTCATGGATGTTGTAGAAGATTTTGAGGACTTCTAGAGGTCGAGAACCCATCAGATAATTTTTCAGTCACCCTAGTGCCAAGGGGTACAGATAGGTGTTGGAGGCGAAAAAAGAGCATCGAGAGGAAATTTTTAATGAAAAAATAGTCTATCCTGACTATTTTTGGAATTTTGAATCCAATGAAGAGATTTTAAGAGCCATTTTAAGACTTCTGGAGCTCGAGAAGCTTCAGGTAAATTTTGGGCAGCCTAGGGAAAACTGTGGAAGAAGGCCTAGATTGGGAATGCAGTGCTCGTTTTGAGAAAATGATCAATATAATTTTGGTGTCTGATGTGTGCTTAAGAAAATAGGTGAGATTTTAGGGATAGAAAAATAATTCTGAAGGAGTTAGTGCCATGTAGAAGATCATGGTAGCTCAAGTGCACCAACATAAGGAATCGAGTCTAAGGGAACCTAGATTTTTTTGCAGAGTGAGGACAGCCATGAAAGGGATATAGATGGTATTCTAAGCCCTTTGGTTCAGTTCAGTAACCATTGGAGAAAATTTATCATAATCCCAAAGAGCCAAGTCAAGATGACAAAAGCTCAAGGAGATGTAGCCCACGATATTCGGGTGAAATCCTAGTTTAATTTTGCTATTATGTGTGGATGTTTTATTGCTGCATTATATTTTTGTTATACATGTTTAATTTCATCAAGGAAAAATGGACTTAAGACACTTAGAAACTTAAAAGTTATACACCTATTTCAAGTGTAAATTCCGCAAAAATTCAAGTACAAGATAGATATTTTATTTGTTTAACTGGGTGGGATGTTCTTGAAAAGCATAACAAGTTATCCAACCCATTTTCAGATCACTCTACCCTCTTATTCATATATCTTGTTCAAAAAAACAAAAAATAATATTGTAATTAGCTAAAAGCTAATTAGGAATATTACAATTTTCTAGGTGAAGACCAGAATGATGTGTCTATCCATTCTCTCCTCGTGGCCTTCACTGAGACTTATGGCTGTTATTCCTAGTCTAGTGCATGACAAAAAAATTTAGAGAGTCATATTTGTCACTTCATTTTAATTCAGGAATGACATACTTCAAGTTTCTTCCGAGTAAGAAACTCAGTACCAGGCTCCCTCTGAACTAGATACCTACAACGACAATGATGAAAACACCCAGCTACTCATGAAGAATTCCTCTCCTCAGTTTCATGGATTTTGATATTGAGGAATCTTCAACTTTAGCTCCATAGGGCACATATCATCTATCACTTTCATCCATGAGTCATGTCATCTATCAAAAAGTGATTCATCAGTATTTCACATATGGTCCACATTTATGCCATGTTGCATTCCTTCGAACCATCTCCCAAGGATCTTACATCCTTCCACATAGTTGGCAGCCCTACATAAACTTATCCAGATAAACATACACATAAAAGTTTTTAAATAAAAAATCACCTCAGTGATGATCTTCCACTGTGACATCTTCCTGCAGGCATCAAAATCCTTTATTTTGATTGATACATCTCCTAAACATATGTATTGTCAAGGGTCTTATTCTTTACCATACTTCTATCACATCATGTAGAAGTTTTATCCCTACAATCAATGTGACTCGTCAGTGTTATACCTACTATCAATGTTCAATTGTGCATTTATATACATAACATGTACGAATATGGACTCTTCGTACGAGTGATAATACTCACTTTGTATCTTTATCTAAGGAGAAAAATCTGCAATTCTTAGAAAATTCCATGACTGATAAGATTGCGTCTGGTTGAAATAGTTTGCGAGAATGATTAAATTTAGACACTTGTCATCTGGAGCAGTGCGATTATTTGATATATTTATAAATTTGGTTTTGAAATATGAATCTCATTCTCAACATAGTTGATCCTCTTAGGCGACATGGTTGAAGAAGATGGTTGATTTCTCATGACATACTCATAATGCTTCCATGTGACAGTGACATCTGACATTCTATACTGGTTGGGATCAATAAGAAATTTCTTATGGAAAAATAAAAAATCACCACATTCATTACATCTTCTCACACCTATACATATTTTCTTGTAATACAACTCTTTTGGCTCCCTTATACATAATATTAATGAAACAAAATGACACATTGTAGGAGGAGGAGGGTCACTGTGACAATTATTCTTGTAAAATTCACAGAAAGTTTCTTAATGAAGTTGAAATTCAACATGATGTCAACAACAGAATGTGTCATGGATTTTATTAGGCATAATAAACCATGGCTTCAATTTTTGAAAAATACTTATGGATATATTCACATGGAGATTTCTTTCCTAAAATTCCTCAAACAATGCATCTTTTTTCATTTTTAGAATGTGCTTAGCATGTTCCACATAATTAACTTTAGCTATGTGATGTAATATGACATGATTTCTATCTGGAATAACACAAGAATGGCTCTCCCAAAATTATACCATAAATTCTCTGATTATTGTTGTAAGCTTGTCTTGGTAGGATTGCCTGGTGATAGATCCCAACAAGTATATTCATCATTTTCATTCACTCAAACCCTGAATTTGGTATGCTTATGCAATTTGTTTCTTGAGACATGGAGTAATTTTGACATTGTTTACAAATTTTGTTTTCTTGATGTAATTGGTACAATAATAGGAGTTGTAATTACCCTACATGCAGCTTGAACATCCTATTTTCTTGATTTTCAAAACATAGTGAAAGCCTTTGATATATTTTCAGTGACAGTAATATGTGTCTCCTTTATTTTAGCATCTTGTACACCCAAAATTGTTGTGGCATGTTTTAGTTTCTTATGTTTGATTAACCCATGTAGTATCTGAGATTGTGCAAAAAATAAATGTTTCTCAAAATGTTTTTGAATGATGTTATTGATATGGTCTCTAATAGAGAAGGGATAGGCTCCTCAAGGTCCTTTGTGGTGTTTTCATCCAAATTTTCTGCAAAAATTCTACCCCTTTCCAAACCACTCCAACTCCCTATTATCTTGTCAAATTGAGAGGAAACAATTCGTTCTTGATCAACTTGATAGGGAAAATATTCTTCCTCCATTGGTTTATTAGCTTGACATGGCACATGTTGTTCCCCTAGTGACAATTGATCAACTTGATAGGGCACATGTTCCTCTAATGGTTTATCAGGTCGATTGGGCACATCTTGATCATCATATGGTTGATCAACTTGATGGGACACATCTTCTCCTTCATGTCGTTCTTCAATTTATGTTGAAATGTCACCAAGAAATGGCACCACAAAGCGTCACTTATAATTTATTTTCCGCTTAATCAAATTGGAAGAGAAATTGTAATTTCATCTCATAACAACTTGTATTAGTTAACTAAGTCAGAATGACTGAGTTAGATTAGGAAATGTGAGTTGAGGGTCAGAGAGGATGCATATAGAGTGATTCCAGGATTTAATGGGTTCCCGTTGTAGTTCTGCATGAGCTTTAATTAGTTAACTCAATTAATTGAGTTGAAATCAGTTTAATTAGTTCTAACTGAGTGATGACCTAGTGAGAGGTCGAGTGAATTAAATATGATTTAATTCACAATGAGTGATCAATCAGTTAACTAATAATTCACTATAAATAGTTGTTGCATGTCAGTTCTGAGGAAGATCCAGTTGAGATAGAGGTTAAAGGGAAGATAAATATCAGTTGTATAGTTAGAAAATTGTACAGGTCAGTTATAGAGTCAGTTGGATACCTTGGATGGATTACGCAATGAAGGAAAGTGATTTTCCTATTTAATAGGGCATTAATTCCTCAAGGAATGGGTGAGTAAGGAAGTTTGAGCAAGGCAGAGAATTGGCTAAGCATTTTTCCAATTTTTCCTATATTAGTGTGAGATACTTCGCAGAGTGCAAAAGTTCTCTTGTGAGAGAAAGAATTGTATTGTTTCATGATCCTTGAATTTATGCAATATATAGATAGCGGGGTTTTAGGCAATGCGCTTTCCCCAGATAGATCTTGTGTTGTGAGATTGATTGAATCTTTCTCTTTCTTGCTTATGTGATTGTGCGATCATGTTTTGTTTCCACAAATTGTAGAAGGGTTTTAGTATATTTTTTTAGTGAATGATAAGATCATATTGAATCTCGTGGTTATATTTTCTACAATTTCCATTACTACATAATCGAATACATAATATACTTGTAAGTCAAGTGAATCATCATCATAAGACAAGTGAATAGTAAATCTACAATTTTTTATCTAATAAATCAAAATAGGTGGAAGTCATGATATGATTTGATAGTAAACTACTAGGTAGCAAAAGTTGACAAGGATCAAGGGTTCAAAGTTGAAAGATGGAAATAAAAAGGTTTTGAGCTTAGGGAAAGAAGGGTGAAAGAAGAGCACAGGTCAGTAAAAGTATTAGTCCATGTGTCAACAAAAAGGATGATTCATAATATGATGAAAAGTAAAATCATTCCTCCTTAATTAATAAAAATAAATTTGGAAACCCCAATGTTCTAGTCACAAACCCTAGGGAAAATTAAAATGAAAAACATTTTGAAAATTTTCAACTAGGTAGCATAAGTTGACATGGACCAAGGGTTATAAGTTGAATCATGAAAAGAAAATGGTTTTGAGCTAAGGGAAAAATGGGTCTAAGAAGAGTGCATCATTAAAGTTATCAATGCCTGTGTCAACAAAAATGGTGATTTAGAATAGATGAAAGGTAAAATAATTCCTCCTCACTAAAAAAAAAAAATTTGAAAATGTGGCAGCTCTAGTCACAAACCCTAGGGAAAAGTTAAATGAAAAACAAGTTGACATTTTTCAACTAGACAGCAGAAGTTGACATGGACCAAGAGTTATAACTTGAAACATGAAAATAAAATGGTTTCGAGCTCCAGGAAAGATGGGTCAAAGAAGTGTGCACAAGTAAAGGTATCGGTCCTTTTGTTAATAAAAAAGGTGATTCAAAATATGATGAAAGGTAAAAGCATTCCTCTTCACTCAACAAAAATAAATTTGGAAACCCTAGAGTTCTAGTCACAAACCATAAGGAAAAGTTTAATTAAAAACAAGTTGACAGTTGGAAGCTAGGTAGCAGAAGTTGACATTGACCAAGGGTTATAATTTGAAACAGGAAAATAAAAGGATTTCGATATCAGGGAAAGATGGTTTGAAGAAGAGCACACCAGTAAAGGTATTAATCCCCATGTCAACAAAGAGGGTGATTCATAATATGACGGAATTTAAAATCATTCATCGTCAATCAATACAAATAAATTTGGAAATCCTAAGGTTGAAGTCACATGGAACAAGGGTTATACATTGAAACATGAAAATAAAAGGGTTTTGAGCTTAGGGAAATATGAGTTGAAGAAGAGAGAAAGTAATTAAAAGTATCGGTCCCTGTGTCAACAAAAAGGGTGATTCAAAATATGATGAAGGGTAAAAGCATTCAAAATGTATGAAAGGTAAAATAATTCTCATGATGATGTGAATTGTATGTAGGAGGCACCTGAAGATGATATAATCCCTATGAACCATGTAACTAATGAGAAGTATTCTATTCTGAGAAAGAAATCAGTTGGAAAGAAAGGAAATAAATAAAAAACACCTAATACTATTGCATTTGTAAGCATGCCTAACGACATACATTTTCTCTAGGAAAACCAAATGAATCACATACATAAGAAAAAACAAAAAAAAATGGTTAATTTTCCCTTTAATTCTAATGTGTGAAAAAATCAACAAAAAAGGTTTATATGAGGTTTTGCATATGAAAAAAATTCCTAAAAAGGCCTAACGTCCTTCCACTCAAGTAGTAACTAGGTCTTCTAAAGATTTTAGAATAGGGTACTAGGGCCATGTCATAAATGTCACTGGCGATGCTTCCAACAACCCAAAAACGAACTAAGTTATGGAGAGGGTTATACTGGCCAAACATACTAGGGCTATGTCCCAAAACATTTGGTGATGCTTCCAGTAGCCTTACCAAGATCACATCAACATCAGGTTTAATTACTCTCGTACCTCAACCTATAGGGAATTATTCCCTAATATTTGGCCACTAAGCCCTAATAAAAAACCATGCCGACTTATGTGTTCCCTATCGCCATGGTCCTAACTTGAACTATAAATTATCTTGCGGCCCCTGTGGGGAATTTAGTGTGTTCAAGTTAAGATTGTTTTTATAAAGGATTTGCTTAACTTATGATGTGCAACAAAATATAGGCTCAAATAAATTAGGTACCAAGATTCCAAAAAGAGGATACCTTTTATACAAAGTTTAAGTGAGATTATTGTGTGGGGTGAATGTGTGTCCACGTGAAACTGTGAGCATAACAAGTGTGAATTGATGTGGATATACAGTGATCATTTACAATTATCCTAATTAAACTATGCAATTTTTTTTCCTTGCAAGAAAATAAATGATGTAGCGATGATGAGCCACTTACTTCTTTCCTAATTATACTATATAAGCATATTTTTGTGTGCCAAATTTCAAAATAAAATATAAGTAATTACTCTAATTTTAATGATTAGTAAAAGAAATTGGTTAGCAGTGATTGTGTGCGCAAGTTGAATCTAGTGCACATACAAAGTGTTTGAATTGTAAGTATGCGGATATGTGGTTCATGATCCTTTAATACAATTCCCTTAATTACATTATGTGGTGTTTTCTCCTTTTAAGAAAAGAAATGATGTGTGGATGATGGACCACTTACCTCTTTCCTAATTATACCATGTGAGCATATGTTTGAGTGAAAAAATTCAAAGTAAAATATAAGCCTCAATTACTCTACTTGTAATGGTTAGTAAAGGAAATTGGTTAATAGTGATGGTGTGCGCAAGGTGAATCTAATGCACATACAAAGTGTTTGAATTGCAAATATGTGTGAAATATGTATTATATAGTGATAATGTGTAGTTAAATATATTTCTATAAATGGTTAATAAAATACAATATTGTCAAATTTTTTAAAATAATTTGATAGATCATAAGAATATTGTCTCCATTTACTAAGTGGAACATTTGACCTTTTTCAAAATCTGTTCTTCTTAGAAACAATTTTTGTATTTCTTCAAAAGACTATATAAATTCCAAACTAAAAGTGGTCCCTATTGTAACAAGGAAAAAATTATATTATTTTTCATATATATTATATACCAAACATCTCAATTATTTAAATCCGATGTTAATTATTTAAATCTACTCATTTATATAATAATTTGCAAGGTTGTTGAACTAAAGACTAATATAAATTAAGTTTAAGTTCTTATATAGGAAACTTCTAAATGCACATTTCAGAGGCGATTATTACTTTAAGAACTTAATGCTGTGGCGAATATTTTGAATTTGAGAGAAAGGGGAATTCTTGAAAAATCAAGCTAGTGATTTCCAAATTGAAGGGCCAAATTTATTTCATGATATAAAAAAAATCTATATCTATGAATTCATACAAATCTACAAGGAACCTTTTTTATGCATGTGCAAAGATGGATATCCGATCTCTTTTATGTTTTCAATTATTTTCATCAAATCTTGGCAAATTTTAAAATAAATAAATCTTTTTTACTTTTGAACCATATTTTGCAATAAATTTCACGGTTACATATGTTGAGAAACAACTATATGAATTTAATCAACATTAAATTTCCACACTCTAAGAAGATTAACGTCGTAAACATTTCTAGCATATCATAAATAGAGCATGCTAATTTATTTATTTTGCATTTATTATTTATGAATTTAATATTGATTAATCACATGAGTCTTCCATGGAGCATTTAGTTATATGCAATAATACACTCATTTTTGTGTAAGCACGAATTTACACTATACTTTGTATGTCTTCAAAAAACTTGTTCTTTTTAAAAAAATCTCATAACCTTCATGTGAGAATTGAAATAAGAAAATTAGGAGGTTTTCAAAGGTAAGGATCTTCATCTAGGATTCAAGGACCATTAAATGTTATATATGATGTTAAATTTTACTAAAGCTTAATGTTGTTAAATATATGTCTAACAAAGAATGTCTTCTTAGTTCATGCACATTGGAAGTAGGGATATTCTTGCTCCTTCTAGATCTTGACACATTTTCTCTCTTTTAACTCCTACTTGGGATATCAAACATTAATCAAACTAATGTTTATAAGTTTTGTAGCACCTATGTGACAACCATTTTTGTTAATCCCTCTTGTAAATATATTTCCACGAATTGTAATTCATGTAAATAATATATGGAAATCATGTTCCAATGGTTTTCTTTGGTTAAATAACATCCTTAGTTTTTGTGGGTTACCTTAAACCATTACAATTCAAACGGGGTTCAAAATTTGCATCAATTCAAGTGGTTTCAAAAAATTCCAATAAACCATGGTTTCAAGTAGTTTTCAATAATTTCGATAGTTTTAAGTAGTTTTCAATCATTTGAATGGTTTCAAGTGGTTTTCTTTAGTTGTTGTTACATCTCATTTTTTGAATACATGGTATTACTTTGAATTCTTATTTTATCTTAGTTTTATTATTTCATTCTCCATTTGTTTGTGGTTTTCAATCATATTTCCTAATGCACACAATTTGGAGCAAGTAATATGAGAAGTGAGACAATTTGAATTACCTGTATTTGCATGAACTTCTTGTTATCTCAATGTCTAATGTCTTTTTCTCATCCTTTCTCTAGCTTTCTCTCATAATTTATCTCTAGATGAAAATTTATTTCATTTTCTAGATTCAAATCTTCAATTTCCCATGTTTATTGTGAATCATTATGTAATTTTCACGCTCTAATATTTCTGTATGGATGAATGCTTGTTTTTTTTTAATACAATCAAATTTAGACACTAATCTATTTTTTGACAATAGAGGCTTGATCGAGCCCTTGAGTCGTATTGTTTACCATTAATAAAATTAATAAAAGTTGGTAAAGGGTTGGCGAGTTAGACTTTTTAATGGCTCGATCGAGTCGCTGGTTAACCACACATATCGATCGAACGAGGGCTACTTTAACACTTAATTAAGACATTTTAATTTTGAATTTAAGCACTCGATCGAGTGTTTAAAGTGCTCAATCAAGCTCTTGAAGTCCTAAAAATTACAATTTCAGCACCTCTTTTGCAGATTTCTCTGCAACCCTATTTTGTACCCTATTAGATTTAGGGAAGAAATTGTCTTTAAGTGGCAATGTTGATCATGTTGGATTCGTGAAAGAATAATCTGTCCAATGGCATATGAATTTGAAACTTTCGAATTCATATGATATTTTTAATCTAATTTCTTTTAAACATAACACTTGATTTTTTTTTGGAAAGTTTCAAAGGGTTTGAATAAAAAAAAAATTAACATAAAATATACACAACCAAAAAAATTCAAAAAATGCAACTATCTTCATTTACGAGTCCTCTTCAAAAGGTTACTCTTGGTTTTTTAATTTATTTAATTGTTTAATATGAAAAACGTAGTTCTCCCCATGTATACTGTTCATATATATATATATATATATATATATATATATATATATATATATATATATATATATATATATATATATATTAGATTAAGTTATGTTACCTGAACACACACATACCTCTTTAAGTTTTGCTAAAATTTGCAAGACCATATGTTGCATTTAATGGAAAATTGAGAGATTATAAAACACTAATTTTTTTTTCAAAAATTATCATTAAGACGAAAAAATAATTCTCCACATACTGTATTTTTACTTTGAATCAAAATTCACAATTCTTATATGAATTTTGAGGGCTGCAATTCAAAAGAAGAGGAAAAACTTGAAATTTCATCACCACATTTGACCCAAAAGTGTAACTCATCTTCATGCTTTCACCCATCTAATGCATTTTATTTTCGAATAGTAAAATCTTAACTTGATCCTTGTCAATATTTTTTCTGCACAATAATTATAAAATATGTCTTTAATATGTCAAGATAATTTCATGACAACATCCTTAACCTCTTGGAGAAAACTAAATGGTGTGTCCTCTATATTTGTATCATCCACCTATTTAATGCATAACTTGCAAAATTGGACTTACACATGCTATTAAAATATCTTCAAGTTGTGTGAGCCCTCTAATAACTCATTATTTTTTTCTTGGATTCATATGGTTATCAATTGAATGTATATCATGAATTCCTTCTCTTCTACTTCTCATGAAAATTGGACTTGTATTTGTATTCAATACTCAAATCTTGGCATATGACTCCCCACACGTGACAAATTTGAATTTGAGCCAATCAACCAATCCTATCACAAAACTTTTGATGTGTAATATTCATATCAACAAGAGTTACACATTGAGCTTGGGCATAGATATATTTTTAGCTTCTTTTTGTTGGTAGTATTTTCTTCTGCATCTTATAATGTTTGTGTTGGTTGAATATTGTTTTCTTTTTCAATATGGTTTTTGTTGTTTATCTTTTCATTTTATTTGGTCTTAAAGCTCTTAAATTTTCATTTTTGGTGTCTTTGTTTGTTGATTTTCTTTTTATTATTTAATTTTTGCATTTTTTTTTCTCAACACATTTCGATTTTCATATGTTGTGCCTTCCTCTGTCAATATGCTCTGTCATTTAGTTTTTTGTTTTATCTATTATTTTTGTTGTTTTATTTTCATTTTTGTGACTTTCTTTGTCAATATGCTCATTGTTTTTTAATTTTCTACTTTCTTCGATCTTCCCTTTGTTCATCACTTATTTGTTCTATATTTTTCCTTTTTATTTGTTGTTGCCTAACATGTTCACTTGTTTGTCCTCTAACATTCTCATTATGCACAACATCCATCTAGTTATTATGAAAGGACATGGTAACTCGAATTGCTGAAACGATTATAAGTATATCCCTTTATGAAGGAAAGTAAATATTGAAATCAATGGAACACACAACAAATATAATGTTGAAACAATAAAAGAAATGCCTGTACACAGAAATTAATGCATGTTGTTCATATAAAATTGATATATGTTGAAGTCAATACACACTAGTAATCTAATTAAATTGAAATCGATGCATTAGTTTCAATAAATTAAATTACACTGAAATCAACATACCTATTTCAGTGAATCAAATAGAATTATAAATTAACATGCACATTGAAATTTCTCATATATATAGATGGAAAATAATAACAAAATAAATAGTCTATATGTTTCATACTAATAAATCTAATATAAAAAACTAATTATTTTTTATATGTTAATGTTAAATACCATCCTAAACCATTTCAATTTTTATAAAAAACAAAACAAAATACATTTACCTTTAATTTTATCCAATTTTTCTCAATTAAAAAATATTTACATTTACATTTTTTTAAAATCAAATTTAAAAGTTTAATTTTGAACCATAGAGCTTGAGTGGGCCTAATAGTTGAAAGCATGTGTTTCCTCTTAAGAGAGCACGAGGGATAGAGTATATAGAGTATATATGCCTTCGTAGACTTAATAGTCAAATCACTGCATGAAGGTGGCCCCTTTGTCCCACAAACAAAAAAGTCCTATACACCAATTCGTATTTTTCTTTGCAATAACCTTAAAATTAAATAATAATAATAATGATTTACATGATATAAATATATAAGTATTATAAATTATTAATATACATTTTAAAATAAGAATACATTAAAAATAAAAAATAAGTAAATATTTTAATGTTAAAAAAAATAAAAACTCATGTAACATAAAATGGAAAGGAAATAAAGTTTTAAAAAATTATTATTAAACAAAATATTAAAAAAAACAAAAGAATTAGTTAATTTGAAAAGTGTTCAAAATTAATTTATTTATATGATGCATCTCAAAACCATTTTAAAAAAACACTTAAAAAATAAATAATAATAATAATAATGAAAACTGAACATGACAATTGATATCTCGGAACATGATCTTACCAAATACGCTTTGTGGAGAAATTTGAAATCACAACTTGAAAATGTAGAATATAAAGATTCTCACTCCCCTATTTCAAAGCCCCCTAACCAGGCCTGGAATAGTTGCTGTAAATTTTTACTCAGTAACCGTCATTTTGACGTTTAATACTAGATTTACCTTCATCATTTACTTCAAAATCGATAAGATTTACAAGTTTTCAAGGCCTAGTAAGTTTCCTTCTCCAATCAGTTTCAATTTCATTCAGTTAAATTTTTTTTATCAAGTTAAAAAAATGTCAAGAAATTAGAAAAATAACTTGTGAATTATTCCATAGTAAGTGCACAATTGCCATCTTGAAAAGGAGTATATGGGTTTATGATTTGTTGATATAATTCAAAAATTGCTAGGGTTTTCTAGCCCCTAAAGATTATGGTGCAAAATAAAATTACCATTGAGAGAAATATGTGACACAAACCTTCGAAACTGCCCGTGCTTGTTTTGATTTTTTTTTTTCTAGGTGTCATGCTTTTCTTTTCTTTTCTTTTTTTCTTTTCTTTTTTTTTTTTTTTGTCGTTTTAACAAAATGCTCTAGAATCAACCTTATTTTTACGGTAGTTAATTTCCTTTTTAAGAAAGAACAAGGAAGATGTTACAAGCTCATATTTAATTAAAGTATTTATTTAGGTTGTCAACCACTTCTAATATAGTTGTATTTGGAATATGCAACTGGTATTGGTATTGAGTATATGAATAGAATACGTAATAGTATTGTCTAGTCTAATGCTTAATAGGAATTATTATTTTGTGTAATGGGTTGGGCTGTATATTTCGTTTATGATATGGAAAATGATGTGAATATAATTTTTTAAGATGAGCTTACCATATGCTTCTATTTATGATATTATGAAAATGATTAATTAATGATGTTCAAATGCATAAATAAGTTTATTGTAGAGTTTGCTTACTATTTACAATTTTCAACTTTATGGTTTTAGGAGTAATGTGTTCCAAATATGTGTAATAGATATCAAATTAGTTGAAAAGATATATAAATATTTTTAAAAATATTTAGCTATCATTATTAGATTTATAATTCAAAAAGTTCACACTTAGTTGAACGTGAACTCTTACGGATTAAAGTTATTTTGGTATAAATAAAAATATTTTGGTGAGAATTCAGTAAATAAAATATGCAGTGAGTAAATAAAGATGTGTGTGCCTATATGTAAGTCAAAATAAGTTATAAATAAATATTTAAACATGTAATTATTTGTTTAAGAAATTCATATGTAGTAGATTATTGGATTTAAATAAATTATAAAAAAAGATAATAATTAAATTCTTGATATTTGAAAAAACTAACACTATATCATTTACTAGAGGATCCTCATCATCTTAATTATATGGTTTTCTTTAATTTTTTTCACATGTTAAAATTTATGTATATGATCAAAATTATTAACTTCCAATGACTAAAAAAACTTTATAAAATCTTAAAAGTATGGTTGTACGCTAAGGGGAAACACATATGCTAACTTAGGAAGAAACAAGGTACTCTAAGAGGAAGATTATGTTAGTCATCCATAATTTTCACTATCTGAAGATGACTACGTAGTGGTCCTAGATTTCTAGAAACAAAATTTATAAACATTGTGAGTTCTAGAAATCTCACTGCCTTCATTATCCTGAGATAAAACTTTCACTCTTCTATCATCCTATCTAGTCATGACTGGCCCACCACTCCCGATAGACCCATCATGGACTCAAGCCATTTGTTTTAACCCTAACTTGTCACCCATTTTTCACCATGTCTTCCCTTTTGGCCCAAATCCTCTGTTTTGTTTACCTACAATATTCCTTACTACTACCTAAACCTACCAATCAAATAGCCTTGTTGTCTCTTCGATAATATTCTTAGACACTGATTGTCTCTATAGGCCCTTTGGACAGTCAAGTATGCTGGATCTTAGGTCTTCAAATACACTAAGCTTATCCTAGGTCCTATCTTGTATTTGGTGATCCCTAAGTCTAAATCTCTGTCCAAAGTCCAAGTCCAAGAAATCCCCCATTAGGTCACCTAAGGTTTCACTAAGTCATAGGATGGATTTGGTGCCCAACAAGTTATGCCTTCCTGCATAAAGAGATTGTATTCAAAGAGGAATAAAATCAAGCAATTTTGATCCCAAGTCATTCAGGAAAAGCCTCCTTGGTTTAGAGCACAAACACTACAAGGGAAGATTGCAACAAGAAACGGTGAAGGAGGCATCCTGAAACATCTTTCCTGATCCTAGTTGGAAAGTGATCACCTAAACTAGGTGGGGGCCACACAAGTGATTTTTGTCGCAAAGTCTATTTTTAGACTATGTCTATTTTTAGACATATGGATCATGGTCTATGAGTTGCAGGATGCTATTTATGGATGATTGGTTGAGTTGGTAAAAATAGATGGACCTCTATTTTTAGACATTGGGCGGTTTCTATTTTTAGATTGCCGGGCTAAAAATAGAACAGTCAAATATTATTAACCCTTAATAATATTTAGACTATAAACATTATCTTATCCTCTTGGAGCACTTCAGTTTGATGCTTCGATGTGGCACATGCAGCTGACAGAAGGAAATACGCTTTTCCTAAGGGTTAGTTGAGCTATTGCATGGTTGACTTCAGTTAGAACTCATGTGGCAGAGTTTGGTGGAGTTGATGAGACAGTTGGTGGAGTTGTGTTCGGTTTAACTTAGTTGAACTAGTTGTATTTAGTCTAACTGATAAATACACTAGTGATGAGTGGTTTGAATTAATTATTAATTAATTCACTAATTATTAACTCATAAATCAACTAAAGAATACATCAGTTAACTGCAGTGCATGGACAGTTCAGTGGAGACCAGTGTTAGAGGTAGGTGAAAGGGTGAGTCTACTATCAGTTGTGACTATAGCTGTGCATGAGATTTGCACACACATTGATTGAGATTTCCAATGAGGATTGCGCAGTACAAGCCAGTGGGATTCGAACTTGGATCTCATCATTATTCATCTTGGATTGCGTAGTAGAGGCAGGCAGACTTGTGGAGGAGATTTGAACCTGTGACTTGTTCATCTTCCGTGCTAGTTTGTGTGTAGCATGTGAGATAGTGCTGAGAGCTGTGAGAGCTTTGTGCTATGTATTGTTACATGTTCTCTATCATTATAATATACAGATAGTTGGGGGTTTTCATCTCTAAGCTTTCCCCATTACATACTGTGTTATATGTGTGCTTGATTATGTTTTTAATGTGCGCATGCGACTGCTTCTATTTCCGCAAATTGATGATCAATTGTAGAAGAGGGTATGTATTATGCATGAAGCTTAAATAGTGTGTAATCAGGATAATCTCGGTGAATAATTCAGCTATTATTCAAATTTCTACATGGTATCGGAGCGAAATTGATCATCGGATCTATTACAGTGATTACAATTTATTTCGGTAGACAGAGTCTGTAAGCGGGCCAGGTAGCCTCTGGATCCATCCTTTCTTTGAAAGGTGATATATCTAGTAAATTCCCCTACAGTCGATCTCTGTGCTAGAAATACTTTGTTCTCACAGATCAGAAGCGGTTGAGTTTTGAGCTGGTGGAATTCGAATTTGCAGCAGTGTTTTCTTGGTGTCGAAGTCAAAATGTCTTATCAAGGATTGCGATTGGAGTATGCTCTTGAAGGCAGCTCAAATTATATTGCATGGAGAGATAGGATGGAGGCAGTGTTAGATGAAAACGGGCTAACAGAGTTCATATATTCTGAACTTCCAAAGCCTTCTTCTAGCGATGTTGCCTTGGTTGAGCCTTGGAAAAAGAAGATAGCAAGGTGTCGAAGGATTCTGTTGGAGGGCGTGAAGGATCACATAGTATCCAGCCTGCATGGAAAATATTGTCCATACTTGACGTGGAAAACGTTGACAGATTTGTTCCAAAGCAAGAGTGACCAAAGGAAGTTGGCGCTCAAGGATAAACTCAGGAAAATAAAGATGGAGAAGAATGACACTATTCCGGTATACTTGACAAAGTTTGTCCACTGCAGGGATGAGCTTTGGAGTGTAGGAGTTAGTGTGGATGAAGAAGACTTGGTGAGCTTGGCTCTCCTTGGGCTTCCAAAGAGTTGGCATATCTACGACGACTTTGTCAATGGTCGGGAGAAATTGCCAGGATGGGAGTGACTTTGGTCGGATCTTGTGCAAGAGGAGATAAGGCAGAGTACCAGCGATGGATCTTCATCAAAGGCATCTGATGAAGAAGATTGCGCTTTGGCTGCCAATGCAAGGAAGGGGAAGGGCAAGAATAATGCTTCTCAATCCGGTGTGGATGGTAAAGAGCGTGACATGTCCAAAGTGAAGTGTTTTCACTGTCACGAGCATGGACATTACGCCACGAATTGTCCACAGAAGAAGAAGAACAAGCAGGCTGCTGGAGCTACAGCTGGTGAGGCTCTTGCCTCGCAATTTGAGCTGGACTTCTCATTGATTGCATGCATGGTGTCTAGTGCATTGGGATCGGGGTGGTATTTTGATAGTGGCACTTCCTTTCACATGACGGGAGATGTGAATCTTTTCAGTGACTTGGTGGAGAAAGATCTCCAGTTGCATGTTGAGTTGGGTGACAATGGATGATACAATGCGACCGACATTGGTACCATAACCTTTCAGAGGGAGTCAGGTAAACTCATTCTTTTACAAGATGTAGTGCATGTTCCAGGTTTAAAGAAGAATTTGATCTCAGTCACAATGTTAGAGGATAAAGGGTATGAATTTGTCTTCAGTGAAGGAAAAGTTTTCCTTCGGCACAAGGCAACAGGACAAGTCAAGAAGGTTGGGATTCGAGCAAAGAATCTCTATAGACTTGAAGTAGATGGGATGTCTACGGAGCTTCCTATTGTTGGGAAGTGCAAGAAAGACATGCAATTGATGCTTGAGAGGGAGCAAGTTTTGCATGCAGGTAATAGTGAACCTCGGGATGTGGAGCAGCCACAAGATGAGGATCATGGAGTGGGAGAAACCACTCATGCAGAGAAATTTCATGCCAGATGGGCAGAGGGAGTGCATGCAGCTATACCACCAGGTGAGAGGTGGGGAAACATGCATGAATAATCCCAAGAGGAGATTTCTGGGCAGGATTCATGAGATGGTGTGGATCTCATGAATTGAACCTGGCTACGAGGTGCCCACAGCGCAGCAGTAGCATGATTAGTTGGATTGATGCAAGCAGATCAAAGTGACAGTGTCAGATACTAGAGCGCGAATCAGAGTTGACAGCAAGTGCAGAGTGCATGGGTGCAAGAGTTCAACAGCGCAGTGGTTCCTAATGACATGTGCAATTGGGCCCAGCAGAAGTCAAAGACTTTGATGATAGATGCATCAGATTGATTGAGTTGTTTGGAGCCTATTCAGTTTCAGAGGAGTTGCAGAGCAGATGCATGGAGTTGCATGGCACTTGTGAAGGTTGCAGGGCGAATGCATGGAGTTGCATGTCGCATGCAAAGACAGTCCTTTCTTGTTGAGAGGGAGTGTTGAAGATTGCAACAAGAAACAGTGAAGGAGGCATCTTGAAACATCTTTCCTGATCCTAGTTGGAAAGTGATCACCTAAACTAGGTGGGGCCCACACAGGTGATTTTTTGTCGCAAAGTCTATTTTTAGACTATGTCTATTTTTAGACATATGGATCATGGTCTATGAGTTGCAGGATGCTATTTATGGATGATTGGTCGAGTTGGTAAAAATAAATGGACCTCTATTTTTAGACATTGGGCGGTTTCTATTTTTAGACTGCCGGGCTAAAAATAGAACAGTCAAATATTATTAACCCTTAATAATATTTAGACTATAAACATTATCTTATCATCTTGGAGCACTTCAGTTTGATGCTTGGATGTGGCACATGCAGCTGACAGAAGGAAATACACTTTTCCTAAGGGTTAGTTGAGCTATTGCATGGTTGACTTCAGTTAGAACTCATGTGGCAGAGTTTGGTGGAGTTGATGAGACAGTTGGTGGAGTTGTGTTCGGTTTAACTTAGTTAAACTAGTTGTATTTAGTCTAACTGATAAATACACTAGTGATGAGTGGTGTGAATTAATTATTAATTAATTCACTAATTATTAACTCATAAATAAACTAAAGAACACATCATTTAACTGCAATGCATGGACAGTTCAGTGGAGACCAGTGTTAGAGGTGGGTGAAAGGGTGAGTCTACTATCAGTTGTGACTATAGCTGTGCATGAGATTTGCACACACATTGATTGAGATTGCCAATGAGGATTGCGCAATACAAGCCGGTGGGATTCGAACTTGGATCTCATTCATTCTCATCTTGGATTGCGCAGTAGAGGCAGGCAGACTTGTGGAGGAGATTTGAACTTGTGACTTGTTCATATCTGAGCTAGTTTTGTGTGTAGCATGTGAGATAGTGCTGAGAGCTATGAGGAGCTTTGTGCTATGTATTGTTACATGTTCTCTATCATTATAATATACAGATAGTTGGGGGTTTTCAGCTGTATGCTTTCCCCATTACATACTGTGTTATATGTGTGCTTGATTATGTTTTAATGTGCGCATGCGACTGCTTCTATTTCCTCATATTGATGATCAATTGTAGAAGAGGTTATGTATTATGCATGAAGCTTAAATAGTGTGTAATTAGGATAATATCGGTGAATAATTCAACTATTATTCAAATTTCTACAAGGGACAACTTCCCTTGTTCACATTTCTACAATGACTAGCCAAGGTGGCCACCAACAATAAGAAGAGGTAAGGTAATAAGATTGTAATCATCACCAGGAGGTAGACACAAACAAGACAAAAGCAACAGGCCTATAGGTAAAAGAGAATCAGGGTTTGTTTTGGTTGAATAATAGAACAGTGGTGACAAGAAAAAAACCATCTCAGAGATTTCAAGGATAGAAGCCTCCTCCTTAGGGTTTTTCCAAAAATAGAATTTCTTCACCTGCACTAAGAGAAGAAAAGACAAAGTGTGTCAGTTTTAAGGGGGTCATTTTACCAAAGGATAGAAAAACAAAGTTATTTGAAATAAAAGGTTGGGCATAAGTTATTATCAAAATGGCCTAAATATCAAGTATGACCCTGGTTTGCATCTTAGCAATAGGCCCCAACAAAGGCCTCCATGTCAAAAATATTTTTCTATAAAAGATGACAGAGGCATAAGTAAACATCTTTGCCAAAAATGTCAAAAGTGTGTTCCACAACGAATATTAGTCAAAAAGCACACTAAAAATATAGGGGACATTAACTTTTCAAAAGTGGGTTTGATATTTTAAAAATTGTTTTTCAAATCAAATATAAAAGGTCACTTTAACCTCTCCCACGCATCATTTTCCATTTCCAAAGAGAAGAAGTCGTTGGCAGAAATTCGTTTCATGGTTTTCAAGCGAAACTGTAAAAATTTTGGGCGCTACGCACCGAGGTCGGCGCTACGCACCTAGCCTTGGCGCTACGCACAAGAGGGAGGTGGGCAGTGTAAAAATACACTGCGCTACGCACTCAGAGCCCGACACTGCGCACCTGGCTTAGTGCTACGCACAGGCCCAACAAAGACCGGAAGCACCTAGGACACCGCCTAGTCTGCCCAGTGTTACGCACAGGCGCTACGCTCTGGCCATATTTCTCCACGTTTTCTCAAAGAGCTCCAAAATCCGAAATTTCATCTTCAAAACTTCTGCAAGCAGAGTCTAAGGTTGGTGAAACTTTTTTCTCCTCCCAAGCTCTCCTTTTTCTAAAAACAAGGAAGTCATCCATAGTTAAAATTAGACCAAATCCTAGACTATATAAAGATCAATTATTTAGTCTTTGAGTTATGGTTTGCAAGTGAAATTGGTTTTGAGTACAAAAAGAAGATTGGGTGACTATAGGCTAACCTCTAAACCCCAAGTGCAAGCTCTAAAAGATCAGTTTCACCTTAGCTTTCATTTTACAAAGAGTTGACATAAAAACCACTAAAAGCACTTAGTTTGCCCAAAAACCCTCAAGAAATGTCCAAAGGTCCTATTGTTTTTTTTTGGACCAGTCATCATATTAGAGGGAGATAGTGATACCAGTAGTGATGAGAGTCATACTCCCACAAGGCAAAAACATCATGGAGGAAAAGAAAAAATATTTGAGCCCCTAGCCACCACTACACTCACTTCATCTCCTATGATCCTTTCATGCTTCCAGGATGTAGGGTGCTACAAATTTTGTGAAAAGGTCAAGAAAGTCAACATCCATTCAGACTTAACTAGATTGTTTATCTGTAGCTTACAAAACCATGAAGTCAATCTGGTAGGGGTACAATTTTAGCTCTCATCTTAGATCATTTCCAAAGAAATAGGTATACCTGACTTTGGTGAGGTGTGGTTCAAATAGAAGAAGCTAGAGTCGAGTTATTATGGGCCCTATTTTAAACCCAGCTATCAACAAAATTGTAAGGCTATTTTCCCTTTTTCCCATTTGCTGGAGAGGTATGCTGCATTGATGAGGCAGATTATTAGTTATTTCACATGTGAGGGGAGATACTCCCGGATCTACTCATATCATATAAGGTTGCTGATGCATTTTACCAGGGTCAAGATGATGAACCTACCTTACTACCTTTTCCGAAGCATTGATAAAATGGCCTCAGTTGTCAAGAAGAAAAGCTATGACCACCAAATGCCAGGCCTCTTTCACCATTCCCCGATCAAAATGATTGTCTTATACCAGCTAGAGCAGCAAGGAATATCTTGGGAAACCTTCATCTCACGTGATGTGTTTACAAATCCCCAGGCCTTCATCCAGCAGAACTTGCCTTCCACTTCACAACCATCTACCTCCACACATCCATCATCTCCCCATGTGCCGTGTCCACAAATAATTTCACCTCTTACCTCTTCCCCTAAATTGACAAGTGAGGGGGTTGACAGTAGTCCTAGTGAAGAAAAAATAGAAGGCAACAGTCAGGAGGAAACTAAGAAATATAATGATGGACAATAAGGGAGCAGTGGAGAAGAAGATGATTAAAATGAAGAAAAAAGTGAAGAGGAGGAAAGTAGCCATGAAGAAATAAGTGATGGAAATGATGAAATTAGTGAAGGCAGCGACAAAGATGAGAGTAGTGAGCCCGATGAAGAGGAAAACAGAGATGAAAGTAGTGGGAAAAATGATGAGGAGGAGTAGAAAAGTGATGAAGAGGAACAAAAAAATGATGAGGAGGAGCAGCCAGATGATGAGGAGGAGAAAGATGACGAGGAGGACAGCCATCAAAGTACACTAGATAGTCAAGGAAAGAGTCATGACAGTCATGACAGCAGTCATGACTGTCTTAACAAAAATTAGTCCATGGATGACAAAGAAAATCAGAGTGAGGCAAGTGCAAAAGATATCAAGCAAACTAAAGGTCAAAATGATGATAGCACTGCCTTTGAAACTTCCATTATTACCCCTCTCACATGCACATATCACAGAGGGAGAAGAAATGTGTTTGCTGCCTCTAAAAGGAAAAGGGCCATCTCTTCTCAAACAACCAAAACATTGGAGAAAGGAAAAGAAAAAATGGAAAAAGTTGAGCAGAAGGTACAAGTAAGAAGGAGCAAAAGGATGAAAAATACTTATCAAGGCCCTCTTTTTATTGATCTAGACAGTGATAATGAGGACCAAGGGATAAGTACTAAATTGCTCCTCTTAGAAAAGGATGCCAAACTTCAAGAATGGGAAAAATACTTTGAGAGGGCAAAAAGGGTCATATAATATTATAAAGAGGAGCATAAAAATTTGAAAGAGGTGAAGAGGGGCCTTGCCTTGTAGAAGAAAATGGTCAAACACTATGCAAGGAAGAGCATGCTTGCTAATGCCAAACTCAAGCAAGCACTCATGGAGCTAGAAGAGCTAAAAAGGACCAAAGTGCATGAGAGCCTCGGGATCTTGGCTGATGCTTCTCAAAAAGTGTCTAAAACCCCTTGAGGGGTCTATACACCAATTTTGAGGCAAATCCGGAAACTTTTTGTTTTCTCCAAATTTTGACCCCTAGGAGCGCAACACCCTAGGTGCTACACACAAAAATGAAGCATCCTCAGTTGTTGGAGTTTATATTTTTGGATTTTTCATATCACCAACAGTCTAGCCACAAAATTTCAGGTGAATTGGAGCATTTTTTCTCCCCCAAAATGTTAAAAAACACCTCAAAATTGACCTTTCTGCCTCCTTTTTAGGCCTGGTGCTACGCACAGAGTAGTCGTGGGAGATTTGATTTTTGAGTAGGTAAATGGCATCCATTCAGCACAAATCAATTATTTTTGGAAGGGGTCCAAAACTCAGCTACAACAGACCCTATTTTTTGCTGAAATGGCACTATGCACAGAGACAGCCTTTTGCCAAAAATTCAACAAAAGACATTGATTAATGACAAATTGGTTTTTTAATGTTCTTTTTGGACAAGTCACTCCTGATTTGATTTTGGAGTTATGTTTTGATGTTTTTCATTTATTATCTTATCTCTTATGTGTCTTGGGCCTTGCATGGTCATTAAGCACAATTATGGCATTTATGGCTAAATTAGGGTTTCTGGAAGCCTCTTAGGGTTTCCACCTCCTCATTTGCTCCATAAATAAAGCATGAGGCTCTTATGTATTCATTGGATTTTGATGACTTATGCTGAAGCAATACATAGTCTCTTGTAGTTTTTGATAACAATTTGATGTCTTGGAGCTCATGCATGCCCTGGTTTACTTGTTGATGGAGAGAGATTGTTTGCAGGATCCATAAGCTTAGTTGATGGTGAAGTGTTTCTTATGTTCATGTTTTCTAGTTTTCCATTATGTTTTCCATCTTGCTATTTTGCAGTAGGACAAAAAATTTAGATTAAGAAATTTTTTCTGATGGCACCTTACTTCTGTTTGTCCTTCACTGCCTCAATGTTTTCTTCTGTTGAGATATGTTACGGAATCCATCCCTTGCTCTCTAAGAAGTTCTTAGCTTGTCCATTTCTTGAATTGTTTAGATCATTTAGTGTCAAGTATGATTTATGGCTAGCCCTGCATATTGTGGCCACTGAAATACTCTTTCCTTGGAATCACCTCTTTAAAGCAGCTTTGCCTAGGTTTGTCAAAGAAGTCTATTTGAATCATGTTCTTTGCCTTTACTAGCTAAATTTGTTTCAAGGAACCTTCATAACTGTAACTTTAGATGTTCAGGGTTTTCTCTTCTTCTATGGTTATAGCTACTTGTGCATCTTAAATGTTTTTCTACTATTAATGATGAAATTTATGAAAGTTAAATAAGTTTCTTTCCTTTATATGTTTCATCTAAATGTTTGTCTTGGTTGATTATCTACTTTCAGTCTAAAATCAAATGGATTAGGTTTTGCTTATGCCTTTGATTCTCTTACTATGCTCATAAATATTTTAACTCTCTCAGTTTACAAGTACATGAAGGATTCATTTCTTGCCCTTTATTAGCTTATTGTTCTCAAGCTTAATGATCACCTCATGACCCTTTCACAACCTTAAAAGATCCAACAACCAAGTTAAAATTGCCCTGCAAATGCTCTTGAAACCATTGATGAACTTATTATGACTTTGCTAGACTCCATTGCCCAATGCCTTAACAATATCCCTTGTTTTCTATCTAAATCTATCTGATCATCATACCCAACCAAAAACAATAAAATACCCTGCACTTAACATCTAGCCTAAAATCAACCCTAATTAGCAAACAAGTTCACATCTTTGCATCTACTAGAGAGATCCGTCTCTAAATCCGGGAAGGTTAGGTCCTTGGATTCCAAAGCTTGGTTTGATGTTACCCTGTCCATTTTTATCTCAATCAATCTAGCAAATTACAGGGACCTAACAGATTAAAGGAAGTTGAGACATGATGAAACACATAGCGTGACGTAGGATAAAACAAGGCACTCTCATAAGGATATTAAAATAAATTGAGATGTATGAGTATTTGAAAAAGAGTTTCTAGATAGGAGAAGGTCAATGCTCACAAATTTAAATATAACGTAAAATGAAAGGAAAAAAAAATGCCAAAACGTCATCAAAATTAGATTTGACTAGCATAAAAGTTTTGAATTCCAGGCTTGCCCCTAACTAATTAAGAAATCATGAATGTAGGCGTGAAAAAAGTTTGCACAAATGATGAATAAATTAAATCATGAATGTAGGGTAAAAGTGTTTTCATAAATGATGATTAATGTTTTCCACGATTAGATACCAAACTCCACCCATCTTCTCAATTTGGATTCAAAATTCATTCATGCACGGGTTATGTCTTTCTATACATCTCTCTTGTATTTCTGGTTTATGTTTTTATATAAGTAAATGGTTTAGAAACACTAATATCAAACCATAATATCTCTTACATTTTAAATTAACAAAATATAATAATAATAATAATAATAATAATTTTATTTTATTTTATTTTATTAATTTAAAATATATGAGATATTATGGATTGATATTAGTGTTTCTTAACCATTATAATTATTATTAATGATAAAAAGAATTAATATGATGATGATTAATGTTCATTAAGATTAATATGTTATGTTGGACTTTAAGAAAGAAGTGATTAATTGAGATTATTTAAGATTTTATTTCTATGATCATAAAGGAGGGAAAGAAGTGTTATGGAGTCACTATAGTTTTCCTGACTGAACAAGTCGAGGAGGTTGGTAGTGGGGCAAATGTTATGGAAATGAGAGCAAATGTGAGTAAGGGTGGACAATCCAAGAGAAAGTTCTTTTCATCTTCGACTTTCTTAGTGTCGCAAAGGAGACATATTCTTTCATCCCAAGGAATCTTGGGAATAGACCAACGCCCAATTTCACTCTAGATCTCATGAGAATTAGTTATGATCCTTGCAATATTCATTCACTTCTTAGCACTAGTTAATACAAAAAGGTAATTTTCTTATCAAGCGTGGGGTTGATTACCTCGTTATAGTATCTTAACTTTATTTTCCCCTCTAACTCCTTACCACTCCATAGCTTATCCTTAAATTTGGAAGTAATGATGTTTTTAATAGTATCCTTGTTCCCTAAGAGGATCTCCTCCTTTATCTCCCAAAGGTCGAGCCAGGACTTGGCATCCTTATGCCACCTTTTCTTGAGCCGAAGGTGGTTTTGATTAGAGTTAGAAGCAATTTTTGGGAGCCTGTTGGCTTTCATGTTGTACAAATTCTTCTTTAACATCAGATATCTAAACATAGCCATGCATTCAATGGGGGAAAGGTTAGCCTCAATCAAGAGAATAGGACCGTGAGTATTACCTTTAATCTTAAGGTTGTAGGTTATGAACTGCTTTTGGATCGTTTCAATATTTCTCCAAGACTCTCTAGATAGACTACAACCCCATGCCTCTCATCCATATAAAATAACAAGGGTGACAAGAGTCTCAAATAGGAACTTTTTTTTACTCCAAACCTGAAGATTAAATGTCTTACAATTGTTTTCAAGTTCATACTAATATTTCCAGCCTCCTAAAATCATTTTATGAATGCCACAGTTCCAATTGGGCTGATGGTGAATGTCAATACCTAAATATTTGTAAGAAGAGACATTCTCTAAGTAATTGTTTTCATAGATGAAATTGTGAGAAGTGATCTTCTAGGATTTAATAATCATAACATTAGTCTTAGGAGAGTTAATAGTCATACCCATCTTGATACAATAATCATTGAGTTTTTTAAGCTGCTTGTCGAGATCGATGGGACTTCTAACAAGAAGAATGATATCATAAACATAAAGAAGAAGAGTAATGGCTATACCAGCAAGCTCGGGCCCCTTACAACCAATGACATCTAGGCATTTCTCAAGATTGTCAATGTAAATTCCAAAAAGGGTAGGGAAGAGGGGACATCCTTGCTTAACACTGATACTGCATTTAATGCCAGTAGACTAACCATCGATGGTCTTAAGCTTAGTAATAGAATTAACGTATAATATAATAACAATGACCCTTAACTCAGGAGGAACCATTATTTAATTGAGCCTTTTCCATAACATCTCTCAAGGAATAGTGTCGAAAGCTTTTCTAAAGTCAAAAAAATGAAAAAAGAGATCAATCTTACTCTTACAACAATCCTCAGCAATGGTCATAAGAGTGACAAGGTGGTCAATCATCGAGTGGTGCCTTTTAACACCAACTTGCCCAATCGCTCTTTTAACATGGGTTTCAAGCCAAGCACTAATCTTCTTGTCCACAATGAGCCCATACAACTTGGCTAAAATGTGGTTAATCATGATAGTCCTATAGTTAGAGGGAAAAATTTTATCCTCACTTTTAAAGATAGGCACGATAAGGCTATGCATCCACATCTTGGGGAAGCCATGTTTAACCGCCAAGTTGAGGAGATTGTGCAAGTGTGGGGTGAGGATGGACCTTCCAATTTTGAGAATTCTAGCTTGGTAACCATCAATATCCCTAGGTTTCCCATTGACGAGCTTCTTAATCCTAGACTCTGCGTCTTCCAAAGAAAAGGTATCTCCCTCTATAGGAGTGTTTCTGATGATGCCCATGGTGTCTGGGGAGTCATAAAGGTTCTTAAGATAGACACCCCATTCCTTTAAATGGGTCAAATTGTTCTCTTTCGATTTACAGAAAAGAAAGCTCCTCCAAGACTTTCCAGGCTTAGCTTTAGAGAGGTGAAGGAGAAGATCTTGCCTCCTGTTTATATAGTCTCTTTTCTTCCTTTTGATAAGAGCTTTGTACACCTTGATTTTATTATCCTTAATAATATTGTTGGGAGCATCTCTAATCACTTTCTTGGCATATTTACAATCCTTGCAGAGGAGGGGTTGAAAGTCTTATTGTTCTTATTATATGATACCTCCATAGAGAATTTGTTAATGGTAGTGGAGAGGATAGTAGCAAAATTGTGGTAGATGTGATCAATGTTTTCATTATATGTTAAGGAACCTAATTCCTTTGTTAAAAATTTTAAGAAGAGATCTGATTTACTTTTTTCAAAAGGCATGTGTCTTTGACTCTCATCATTCTTATGCATGTGGTTGGTGTAAACATCAAGATTAAGGGTTAAGTCAGGCTCATGGTCGTTAAATATATATACATTTGAAAATAAACATGTCATGAGATTCACCACCACTTTATCATAAATATTTTTAACGTGTAAAAATATTGTTACAATACCATGTTTCATCAACATTACATGCACAAAAATCAAGAACTCTTCTTACATATATGAGATATTTTTAATTAATTAATTTAATTAACATGTAAAAAAATAACATAACTAATTTGGAAATAAATCTCAACTTATGATTTATGTTTTAGAATTTATTAGGGAGTTTAAATCCCTTCTATCAACTAAAAATTGTGGAAGCCCTATTCCCAAAGGAGTTCAAATATTTTTTTTTTTTTTATGGAGGAAATGGATTTAGCACCATCAAGAACCCCTTGGGCACCCAAAATCTGGAAGCTTGATAGGTAACCTGGATTCTAAAAAATTCCCCAATATTTTCTCAAAAGTATAATCACATTCCTATTATTTTTGGGCAAGTTTGTGACCTATATAGGCTCTGCCAATTCTAAAATAGACATGTCTATCAACATAAAAATAAACCTAAATTGATAATAACATTTTACTTGTGATTCAATTATCTACTTATGTCAAAATACCAAATCCTTATACCAATTCCAAATATTGTATGGCATAATATTATGTGATTGGACTCCGGTAATCATTCATTGTAACCATAATTCCTTCACGATGTTCCATTGTTCCATGCACATATTGAACTGTAATTGATGCATGCAGAGAACAACAATGAAGAAGAAAACACAATGGAATTGAAGTCATGGGTTTAAACTTTACAGATTCCATGATTCAAAACAAAGCACTAAATTAAAGCGTGGGATTGAATTACAATGCATTGACAATTTTTTTATAGCATTTGAAATGTATATATTTATTAATTAGAGTTCCATTATCTTGATGGAATTTTATTTTTAAATACACATGAAACTGATAAATATTAAAGAATAATATGCAACGAAGACAATGATGATCAAAGCAGAAGAATAATATGCAACAAAGGCAATGACGATCAAAGCATTTGTATGTAGTGATGGTGAGATCGTCAACTCATATTAAATTATTGTTAATTGATAAAAATGGACCATTGAACTTTACCTTCAAGTGTTAGTAGCGTTAGTTTTTTTTTGTCGACCAAAGTCTATTTTATATTATCATAATGAAATATACATCAAGAGACAATATTGTTGTGATACATCTAAGCAACCTGGTAGGAAAAAAAGGCTAGAATTGATTTGGGTGTGCGTCAATGCATACAGTGCCATTGGTTATTATCGTCATGAAAATAAAAAAAAACAAGTAGATACATAACTTCATGAATATGGACTGAGAGGGGTTGTTGGTGGCCGTGCAAAGAATTCGACATGATTATGCACGTGGTAGTCAATATACTAAACTTGGATCTCAAGTGCTTGGAGGTGGTCATGAGATCACCTCAGTTGATGGCCCAGACTCTCTAGAGCATCTAAAGTCTCATTTTTAGATGCTGAATATCATTGATATATGAAATGAGCTCATTACGATCCTCATACCTTTGTGCCCTCATGTTGTCTAGGTTGAGCTGGATTTTTTGAAGTTGAGATGAGATTGTTTCCAGGGTGGCTCGAGCATCCACCTGCCCCAGTGGTTGTTCAGGAGAAATAGCCATGGCAGCCAGCGAATGTTGGATTTTGGTGTATTTTGAGTTCGATCTCGGGTCCCCGATTGGCCTGTGCTCTTCCATCCCACATCTCAATCTTCCCCTTCATGCACGTCCTCATTCGCATGTCATTTGCTTCGCGTCCTCAGCCCGAGCTGCCTCCTTGTTGAAACTCCATCTACTGGTGTGGTGAGTATCTCGTGGATTGACACCCTAGTCCCAGAAGCTACCACTACTTGTCTAGTTGCTCAATCCCAAAGAAACAAAGGATATTGTCATTAATCCGTCGGTGGAGTCCATAGTGAACTCGCTGGCAAAGGCGAACCACGACCACAAAGTAACCAAACCATTAGAAAACCAAGAGGGCCTCTGAGCCCGAACCAACACCGCACAAAGGTCAGCTGCTCTGTCTCTGTTACACTTATATCCACTTCAGGCTAGAGGAACCACAGAAATCGTGCACAAGAAAATGCCTTTCTCATTGGTAGACCAAACACAATTTTCCGCCCCATTACCTTGTTTCTCCTCCAGTTTCTCATTACCAGGATCCCACAGGCTTTGTTACCACCGTCCCTAATGCCCTGTCTCCTATTTTTTCCACCACGCCTCCTATTGTCGAAGCTCAAGCTGAAGCTTGAGAGCTAACGCTAGTGCATCGAGGAGATCTTCCTCACAGACATCCACCATAGCCCAAACCTGCATATTTCACAATCACTCGCTCAAACGCTTGTTATGTGCACATATTCTACCATGAGTAGTCTCTTCCTGAGGGCTCATAATGCTAAAGCGTGAGATTTAATGGAGTTCGATGGCGTGTGGTGTCAGGCCTGTCCAGCCTATGATGCCAGCTCCTAGTTGTCCTTTGGACATGACACCCCCATCAAGGAGTGTTAGTTGCGTTAATTACTATAAGTTTTTATTTTTTTATTTTTGAAGTTCTAGAAATTAATTTTTTCTTTTAATTTTTTAAGTTCTAGAAAGTAATTGTAATTTTAATTAATATTAATCATTATCATAATAAAATTTATTAAAATATTTTTATATATTAATAATGTTGGATAAGTTTAGAAAAAATCTCCGCAATGAGGATCTTAAATTAAACATTAAATATTTACCCACTCATTACTGAGCATTTTGAATTATTTAATTTGAAAAAATCATTTTCAGGTATTTTCAACTATTTACTTAAAAGGAAAAATAATATATATATATATATATATATATATATATATATATATATATATATATATAATCCTGAGAGTGTTTAATTTTTATTTTACCTTAAAATCTTAAACCTTGATAATACTAACCAAATTTCCAAAAAAAATTACTAGATTTTGACAAAACTCATACCAGAATTTCCACTATGCCTTTTTAGTCTCTGTAAAGTTCTTACAACTATCCTAAATCGTTTCAATTCTCCGTGATGGCTTTGGCTTCATTCGCATAAGATGAATTTAGAACCAGCCACAGATGATCCAAACCCTCACTCAGCTCCACACTAAATTCACTTAATTCAAACCACATAAATGATTTGCAAATAATGCAGCATGTCGAGGCGAACATATTTATACCTGATTCACAGAAAACAAAGTACGTTTCATTCCAAGTTTTCCTACAAATGTTGAATCTCAAAAATGGGTCAAGAAATTCGTGGTTTTAACTGGATCTGCAATCTGAGATAAAATCTCAATATGCACACTATATAATATTAATCAAAAGGATTACACACACACACACACACAGATATATATATATATATATATACACACACATGAAGTATAGTCTCAAGATAGGAAAACTATCTTGGATGCACAATAATGTGGGTGAGAGAATATCTCAACCACACACCAAAATAGGAATATATAGTTTTAGCTACCTCCTATGATATAGGAACAAACTCCTTACATAGAGAGTCAAAACCGAAGACAAGTAGGAACTACATATTCCAACACACCCCCTTACTGACTACTTGTCTCGATAGTGATTCAAAAATCTAGTTGTGTTCAATGAACAAAATATGTGTATGTGACTCATATACACAAACAATGGGAAAATCCCATGTGCAGAACCAACAGAAGATGTGTCTGCGACTCAAATCCACCACAAAAGGGAAAATCCCATGTGCAGAACCAACAAAAGGATAAGTCTACGTCCATATAAAGGAGCAACCATCCACCAAAATGCATGGGTACCAACACTGCAACCGCTAGTATTGTAGGATGTCCTTCACATACATGGTTATGTCAACCATTACCACTACATACATGTACCTGTATCTACAAATCCCCCCCAAAATGTTCTCAATAAACTAAGACCTATAAGAAACTAAGTTTCTCCTGTGATTAAGGTGTTTCTGCATACCACCTACTCTGTTGTGGGCATGAAGGCTCCTTTGTGCACCCAGGGCACCATAGCCACGAAGGCTCTGTAGCCACAAGGGCTCGCATGTGGTTTCTTGTTCACCACAATTCATCACTTAAAAGTGACAAAAGTGGTTTCTGGCTTACCACAAACCTGTAATTACAAAGTGGTTTTTAGATAACCGTGAACTTCATGGGGATACATATGCCTTTATAAGGCTAACATTACACACTCCAACCATTGGAGTTACCAGGTACAAATACCACTACAAAACCATCCGAGAATTTCTTACCATTCAACTGTGTTATGGAGGTAAATCCCCTCTGCGGACAGAGGCAATCCCTACTAGCCCAGAATGGGTCTAGCAACAATCGTAACACGCTATGGTGCAGGTCCCTAATTGCAATAAACCAACTTGTGAAGAAGGCTTACCTCCAATCCAACGTTGTTGTTTGTAGAGAAGGTAGCGCTCCCGTTCCTTTGCTCCGGCAGATCACAATCCTCACGCTCGTCGCGATCGAACACCTGCACACGCAAGAAACACAACAAACACAAGCGTAAAATCCAATATATACAATTATGCGTCAGTCAGAGAGGACACAACTCATGATCATAATGAACAAAACGAGTGGAACCATAACCAATAGTCGCTTATCATTAATTCATATAAAGGAAAATACAACCTAGCTCTGACGTTGAATTCTCCTTCGACGGGTTGCCAGCGGAATACGTCTCAGTAAAGCTTGTCAAGGATGGGGACAAGCCTCTCTCTTCTATCATCAATCTCCTTGCTATTGATTTGACACTATGAGGACTATTGCAGCATTCTTTAGGCTATGAAGGCTCTTAAAGATTAGCTTGTAGAGGAAAATGGCAAGCTTATATAGATGGAGGAAGGGGAGTTGGGATCCCTACAATCATGGGATTGGCCCTATCCTCAAGGAAGCTTCCATGAGAGGTGGAAAACTACTTCCTCTACATGGAATTTCGAAGCCAACTTCCCAACTCAATTTAGAGACCAGTTCAAGAGTTGGTTAAATTCAATCTTCCACCATTTATTTTTAAAAAACACCCTTTATGAATCCTGGCGCGAGTGTGACTCTGAGACAGAGCGCCAATTAGCGCACCCTCTTTGAAGAATTTCCCCCATTGGCGTGGGTATAACACAGGCTAGTCACGCCAAGGATGAAAAGGATATTTTTAGGGTTTTTCACAAGGAGATGTCTTCAGGGAAATGAAAGTCCATGTCTAGGGGAATGCCATGAAAGTGTTTTCAAGTCATGTTACTGCTCACAGGTCATGGAACAAGCCCTCCAATGTGCGGGATGGGGAATTGCAGGGACGGTGAAAAATTGCTGTGTAACAGATGCCCCCTAAAGCATGAGGCCCGAAAGAGAGAGAGGGGTGAAATGCTTTACGAGAACGTGTCCAACTGAAAACACTACCGTCGGAAAACCTGCGTAGAGAAGTACAACTGATATCTCAAATACATGATATATGTGTGGTATGGGTGCATCCATCCATAGCAGAGTATACAATAATCCAGATCCAAGGTATGGTCGCAGCCATCCAGTGAGGATCGATAAATAGACTCAGGTATGGTCGCAACCATCCAATGAATGAGTCATGTAAATAATCATAATAATCCACAAACTCGCAGCCTGGATTACAACAGACACAATCCAGGGTCTTGCGCTCCATCTCGACCCGGACACAGTACAAGTCCAAGCATGTGAATAAATGGGCTGAATTCGAACATGCAAGAACATCGTCTGATTACCAGCCAATGATGACAGCCGTTAACAAACATGAGAGGTACCACCAATAATGAAAATGGCCCTCAAGGTACTACAAGTACAATCTACGGCATGTGAATCAATGAGCTGGCGTCGAACACCCATAGAATCACTCAATCGGAGGCCAATGATGAAAACCTCGCGTCGAATGCAAAGAACCTGCCATTGAGGCATGCAGGCTCCAAGGCACCAGAAGGGAGTCTCTAGATCAGCTTCCTGGATAATGAGCTGAAGTCGACAGGAAGTGACCTTAAGTGACCAAGTCGAAGGTGGGCCATAATGTTTCCCACATCATCGACACGAGACAGAGGAACATAATGTCTTTGTGAATCAAGATCAGATGAGAATCAGAGGAAGGTTGGAGTTTGCAGAGGTCAACTTCTCTTGAACATATTGATGGCACGACAGTGGATTTGGCAGTATTTGACATCAAAATATCAAAGGTCATAGTGACGAGGCAAAGAGCAGATGAGAGGTCAAAAGGGATTACCCAAACCCACGGAGGCAAGTGAAAAATGAGATGAGATGTCCCCAACCCGACACGAATGCAGACAAGTGCCATGTTCAAGAGCGACATACTGCCGACACGACAATGATGCTGGTTCCATTTTCCCCACCATTTCTGGCGAGTACCTCTTTATTTTTATACAAGCTTGAAGAGGATACCATATGCTTGTTATATAAGTCCATCCTAGTACATTTTACGAGCCCTAGGAAGGAGGAACTCGAATACCGTCATTACGACTGAATCCAATGTCATCAGGGTTTAACGAGTCTGACAAAGGAAGAACTCGACGTCTTTTCATGTTTAGAGAGTTTGAAAAGACAGCAGAAAAGTAAACTCCAATGGTCCCTTTTCGTAAATAGTTCCTCAGATCCGAAAAGGTAGAAAACTATGCCTGAGAAAACCTCCTAGTCGCGATAGGCTAGGGTATTCCTTTTTCGTAAATAATCTATCCCAGCCCGAAAAAGGGGTAAACGTATACTGGGTAGATGTCATTTCGTAGCCACTTTAACGAGATCAAAACGACAAGCGACTCGGCAATCTTTTCATGTTTAGAGAGTCATAAAAGAGCTGAAAGATGACTCCTCCTGGAGGAACGAGTGGTATAAAGGGTAGCTACTGGTTCCGGTAATGGTGGAACTACTCAGAACAAGTGAAGGTCAAGAGGCTGGCTAACGAGACCACTCATCACAGCGGTTCCTCAGGAACGGGTAAAACAACCAAGTGAAGGCATATGATCGGCCAAGAAGATAGTGACGATGGAGTGAGAAAACCAAGGCTCATCTGGAAAAAACAGGCTGATAAAATGACAATCACAAGAGGTAAAATGGGAAAGGTTTCATTTTTACACAAGCTTGAAACAAAGATAAACTATGCTTGAAACCAGTTTCATTTTTACACAAGCTTGAAACGGAAACAAACTATGCTTGAAAAAGTAAGCATGCCCCCCAGCATGGTGACTCAATTCGAGGTACATGTCCCCCAAGCTTCAGTCCATGCACCTGAGTAAACAGATGGAGGGAGTGAAGGTTCAAGTTACGAGATCTAAGAAAGACTCGACTGGGATTTTACGAGATCTTATCAAAGACTCGAATTGAACAGGAAAGTGTTTCATTATTTTAACGAGGTTGACACATTAAAAAGAACTATCCTCAGTACCTTGTTTCATGGTTTAAGGAGCTTGGCACAAGACAAGGGGCTCTACCTTTCACGAGAACTTGGTTTCATTTTTAGGGAGCTTGATGCGGGAAAACGGCCATGCTCCGACCACCTTGTTGTTTTAAGGAGCTTGACACGGGAAAAATGAGCGTAGCCGACCACACTGACTCATTTTAAGGAGCTTGACACAAGAAAAATGAACTCTGCTCCGACCGATATCATTATAATGAAAGAGAAGTCATGCCTTCCAAGAGTTCCACCCCTGATGGAAGGAAAACATCCTGGAAGTCGGGACCCAATGCCCCCAGCACACTATGCACGACGGCATTATCACTGAGTACAGGCACGGGTTAGGTAGCCACATAGTTGACCTGCGATGGGGCAAATACAACAGGTGGATAAAAACCAGGAAGGGATGATGGCGGGCCAGCTGCCACATCAGGACCAAAGAACGAAAGCTGATCAATGGTCACGATCCGTCCTTCATGTGGAAAACAGACCACACGAAAAAGGGAGGAGACAAGCACTCCCATGGCATAGGTGTAATCGCGCCCCAAAAGCAGATTGAAATCCAAGGGGCCTGGAACAACCATCACGTCCAGATGGACGATTTTACCTCCCAAAGTAACAGGTAACCTTGGAAGGATCCCTAACAGTTGACTCGTTCTTCTATTAAAAGCCAACAGATTTTGCGTAACAGGCGCAAGCGGCGGTGAACCGAAAGCTTGCCAAGTAGTTGAGGATAGAACACTAACAGATGCGCCCTCGTCAATAATGGTGCTAGGTACGACCAGACCAAAACCCTGTACTGTGATCTCGAAAGGCACATAAGATGGAAGGCGGTATCCTGTAAATCGATTCCAATCAAAGGAAGCGACCAAACTACTTGGAGGGGCTACCATCGAACCGAGATGGTCTTCCCTTGGTGTTATGGAAGAAGAAGAAGCATCCTCCACAACCTCCATCTCGAAGGTGGGAGGAGCATCCTCCGGGACCTCTATCACGGGAGGCGGAGGAGCAGCTTCTTGAGGTATGGGGATAGGAGAATCTTTCTCCAAGTCCGAAGAATCTGAAGAAACAAGAAGAACCTGAGGGGTATGAGATCCACTCTCAACGGAAAAGACACGGCACACCCGAGAAGGGGCCAGCTCACTGATCCCATGACCAATAGTTGGGTCAGGGATGGGTTCCTAAATTTGAATTTTTGGACGGGATGGGCCAAGGATGACTCTTGACCAATCGTGGGATCCCGGTTGGCGAAGGGGACTCGAAAAGCCGTTTATAACCAGCCGGAGAGGCACGACGCGAGAAATAGCCGGTTGCTCCAAGGAAAGCTGGCTTGGCTTCATCCATATATGGACAAAGGTGAATGGCATGGTGCCCTTCACACAAATTACAGGGATTGGTAATCTTACCCTGCTTCTTAGGAGCCTTACCAGCAACAGCTAACGACGTGCCCCCAACCTAACTCCCAGAAGCCAAAGGCAATGGTGGGCGACCATTGGACCATACTTCGAGCAACTTGGGAATGCCAGGGCAGTCTCAAAGAAGATGGTCTCTCGTGCACAACATGCAAGGGAACTTGACCTTCCGTCGAGGGTTGGGAGGTTTATCAAGAGGAGACTTCTTAGGCGCAATAGCCGCAGAGCTAGCCTCTCCTTTATCGAACTTCTTCTTCTTTATCTTCTTCTTCTTCTTCTTAGCCACCTGGTTACTCGAATCCAGACTTTCACCAGGCGAAGTAGAAGAGGAGGACACATAAACAGGCGAAGAAGGGGAGAGGTCCACCTTGGAATCAACATGACGTTGTTCAGGTGGAGGAACTGATTGAACAGAAGATGAGACATTCGGGACCACAGAGGTTGAAAACAACCAAACAGGCAACCCAACAGTTAACCCAGGAAGGGACAACGTTGCCATATAAGGAGCACCAACATTTCCAAAAGGAGGAAAATGACTAGGATTCCCATCGGAGGGGATTCCTTGGTTGGTGAACTCTGGAAAAGTTGCCATCAACAACTCAAAACCGCACACGGGCTAAAAACCAAGGCACACAATCAAACGACCAACAAGCAAACTCTAAAAGGGCATGTGATCGCGAGTGATTTATTTTACCACATTGAAACTTAGAAACTTCACCGTTTCATGTTTTAAGAGTCGAGAAACGGATGAAAGGTGACTCTATCTCTTTCAGTTTTGAAGCAAGCGTGAAAGGACAAGCGCTTGGTGATCCTTTCAAATTTAAAGAGTCAGAAAAGATCAAATGACTACTCAGGAATACTAGGTAAAGGGTGTACCAAATAACCGTGAACTGCAATATACACCTTGGTTTCAAAATGAAAGAGAAATCAACCAAGGACTTAACGTACGTGCAGGCAATCTCCCCGAATGCTGTGTCCGGTGTATCACGGGTATAGGGTGGCAGACTCGGCTTCCTATGGATAAAGGATGGCAACCTAGTGGGGTCTCCCTTTATATACGCGACGGTACGGGGAGCACAAGTCCGTACTAGTGCTGTCTAAAGCCAAGAGGCGAATGACAGCTACTAGGTTTAAAGACGCCGGAACACGTCTCTAGCCTAGACCTCTAAATGTTTCGTTAATGTTTCAATGCTTCCTTAGGTAAATTGAGTAAATTTTATGGTTGATCTTCAATTATGTTTCGGTTTCAAGGCCCTAGCGAGTGTCATCTGACAATCTCCTATATGCAGCTATATGAGAAAAGAAAACTTTTCAATTCGATGAATGCTATCTAGTTAAGGGAAGAGCTTCAAACAATGATGCAACAAACAACAACACTATAAACGAAATTTTTCCAAACTAGATGACTTTCACTATCCAAAAGTAATTTCAAACATTCAACGATGCGAATAATGCAATGTAATCTATGCAAAATCCTCTTTTTCGAAAACTATGCAATTGTAATCTATGCACAATTTCCTTTTCTTTTTCAAATTATAAGAATGCACTCAATGCATTTTTTGATGAAATGAGAATCTACTTAATGCATGCTTTTAATAAAAGAGAATGCAATCAAAGCGATTTCTAGTTTTCAATCATTAAACAATGTAATCTAAGTTCAATGATGGATCTCAAAAAATACTTTTCAATGCAATGTGATCTAATGCATTTTAACGAAAAGCAAACTATGAGACGAAAACTAAAAGAACGCAAATCTCCTTAATGAAGGATGAATGCAAAAGAGATGTAAACAAACACTAAGAATGCAATCATTGTTTCAAACACTTTGTCACGAAATCCCTCAAAAGGCGACAAGACATATGAGGTCAAACACAAAGAGGACTTCTAAAGCAAGAGATCAAAACAAGGCATTCATTCCCTTTTACATCAAACAATCATGGAAATAAGACATTTCAAACAATGAGTAATGTAATCTATGCTCATACAGTGAAAATACCAGAAGGGAAAGACACACTAGTGAAGGATTAAGGGAAAAAATCTCAATTTTCACACACCCTGAAATTGGCACGACTTGCTCACTGACAACTAGCGCCAACTGGCGTGACTTGCTCACTAACAACTAGCGCCAATGGCTAATTGGCGCGGGTTGCTAACTGAAAACAAGCGGCAACGCTTGAAAATGAAAAAACAAAAAATTTCTCCCAACCAAGACCAGACTCACCACTTCAAGGAGAATCTCCAAGACTCAAATGAACCATGTAATCTAGGCTCAAAGCGAGACAAAGCGGAATTTGAATGAAGAAGAAGCCAATCACTCAAATAACACAATAAAATGATAGACAACCACCAAACGAGTGCAGAGAAGCAATCACAAAGCTGACCGAACAGACAGAAACCAAAAACTCCCAAGGGAGGCTCGACACACAATAGCACCTAGATGCCCTAGGGCTAAAATGTAAAATCGATAGAAATGGGAAAACAACCAAAGGAAGAAGGTTACAGTCAGTCAAACAAGGATTCAGAACACTGAAGCAGTCGTAAAAATAAGACCAAACACCCAGATCAGTCTCAGAAGGCTCAAAACACAGTAAACCCTAGCACCTCACAGGATTGGCGTGACTGTAAGGCTGAAACTAGCGCCATAATGGAATTGGCGCGAGTAATACACTGACAACATGTGCCAGTGGGCGCATCTGTCACACTGAAAAGCGCGCCAGCCAAGTTTACTAAGGAAAAATGAAAAATAAGCAACCCAAGAAGCAGACCAGTGATGGTAAAGCTCAAACCAAAAGCCAAACTCACAAAAAGAGCCAGGAAAAAGAGCTGATCAAGCAAGCAAAGTCAAGAAACGACCAAAAGAAAAGAAAATACTCCAAGTGTTCACTTCATAAACTAAACTGGAGATTGACTAAAGCAGCATTGATCTACTTCGCTAATGCAGAGCAAGAGCGTTTCGAAGGCTATCTGGCTAACCTCAGGCTCCGTCTGTAGTTTATAAAGCAAACAACAAGCTAACTCCCTAGCGGAGTTGCCAATTTGTTGTAGAGGTAAATCCCCTCTGCGGACAGAGGCGATCCCTAATAGCCCAGATCGTGTCCAGCAACAATCGTAACACGCTATGGTGCAGGTCCCTAATTGCAATAAACCAACTTGCGAAGAGGCGCACAAATCCAACAACATTTGTTTGTAAGAAGGTAGCTCCGTTCCTTTTCTCAGAGTAGATCACAATCCTCAGCTCGTCACCGATTGAACACACACACACGCAAGAAACACACAAGTGTAAAATCCAATATATACAATTATCAAGTCGGTCGGAGGGACACAACTCATGATCATAATGAACAAAATGAGTGGAACCATAACCAATAGTCGTTTATCATTAATTCATACAAAGAGAAAATATAACCTTGCTCACGTATTTGAATTCTCCTTAAATGAGGTTGTCGACCTAAAATACATCTTAGTAAATCTTGTCAATCTTGTCAAGGATGGGGACAAGCCTCTCTCTTCGATCGTCAATATCCTTGCTATATATTTGGCTCTATGAGGGCTATTGCAGCATTCTTTAGGCTATGAAGGCTCTTGGAGACTCTTGGAGATTCTTGGAGATTAGCTTGCAAAGGGAAATGGAAAGCTTATATAGATGGTGGAAGGGGAGTTAGGATCCCTACAATCATGGGATTGGCCCTATCCTCAAGGAAGCTTCCATGAGAGGTGGAAAACTACTTCCTCTACATGGAGATCCGGAGCCAAACGTCCCAACTCAATTTAGAGACCAGTTCAGGAATTGGTTGGATTCAATCTTCCGCCATTTATTTTTTAAAAACACTCTTTATTAAGCCTAGCGCGGGTATAACACTGAGACAGTGCGCCAGCTGGCGCGCCCTCTTTGGTGTATTTCCCCCATTGGCGCAGGTATAACACTGACTAGTCGCGCCAAGGATAAAAAAGGCTATTTTTAGGGTTTTTCACAAGGAGTTGTCTTAAGGCAATGAAATTCCATGATTAGGGAATGCCATGAAAGTGTTTCCAAGTCATGCTACTCACGGGTCACGGAATAGAGCCCTCAGTAATGCTTCAGGACAAGGAATTACTGGGGACGGTGAATAAGTACTATGTAGAAAGCTCATTTGTGTGACTCATCATCAAGAGTCTATTCCAAGAAACTCACAAAAAACTCACACAAACTTGATTGTCCATCATAATCGATTTTGTTACTCCGTCACCTCATCTTTTCATTGTTCACATCTTGGGCATATTTGTCTTTCTCAATTAAGTATTGGAACTCCATGCTTAACTTATCATTTGTTAGAGTCTCAAATTCTAACAAGATAACTTTACCTACATTGAGTTAGCTAGGCTCAATAATTTTAAACATGATTCCAAGAAAAAAATAAAAACATAAACTTTTCAGATTAACAAGAACATCAAATTTCTCTATCTTTGCCCAAATATGACTATTTCCCAAACATAAAAATGACCATTCTTCTCCAACGATACATCATAGGGGTCCATTGATAAAGAAATGGATCGACAACTTTTCAACTAGTCTCAATGTAGTGCATTCCAACACAGATGATCTAGATGTAGGCACTCATAGCCACATGAAGAGAAACAATAAAAAAATTTCCCTCTCAAAACGAGAATCCAAGACTCCATGGTCTAATCCCGTGTCGCCCACAAATTCACTTGCAACATGCATAAAATTCAATGATTTTACACACAAAGTTCTCATTTCAACATCCAATTCCCTGACATCATAGCATAACGCCACTTCCCCTGTTCACAATATCAAGGCTGGTGATTGCTTCTAAGCATGCCTCCTCATGCTTGTTGACAAGCTACAACAACGAATACCCACTGTCGAGCTAATATCCTCACAATTGAACATGCATAAAAGCTTTCAAACAAACAACCGAATTTCTATCTGCTTGCTACATAATCAAAGAACTTTGGTTCAACTTTCCTATTTCCATCAAAAATCTACTCCCTTGATCACACTGGGCACACACAAGCTCGACCATCCTCCAATATTTGATGTAGCTCCAACCACTATCCTTTGATGCCATTTTCATTGTCATGTATTCATCATATCTGGTAGTAGATCATTCCTGCAAATAAGTTTGTCTATTGTTGGAATGGTCAATTCCAACAGAGACTCAAACTCGTGACAATAGTTGGCCAAAATAAATGTCACAATAAATAAATCAATTCGTTCAACTAGATTTATGTTACTCACATGAGAACTCTTAAATAAATATTACCAATGGCAACATGACATCATATAGGGGAGCACTGAGATCCATTAACTAATAAAAAGGCATAAATATTCTTCGATTCTTCTCTCTTCCTTATGCTTAGTTAGGCATCAACATGAACACAACAAAGGAAAAAAAAAACCAATCATTGTGGGCAGCGCATCTCCTAATTCATCTTAGGGAGCATTGCGAAGCAAGAAATTTCAAGGCAAGTTTTCCCTCTGTCAATGCATTTCATGCCTTTACTCTAGAGAGCGTTGACCAAAAGAAACTTTGAAACATTGCCCGTATCGGCCTTATAAATTTATGTTGTTGCTTTCCCACACTCAGTCAGTAGACAGTGAAGCAAAGATCTCCATGATCATTGCAAATTGGGACCTTGGAAGATCATTTTGTTTCAACAATCCTCCAACACACAAGCCCATGCCTCTATCGATTTCTTCAATGAGCTAAACAGGTCGATTGACTCTAATAATCGATCATATTTGACTACACAATGTCAGCTCCAGTGAATATATTCGCTTGCATGCACTAAGACTTGGCTCATTCACCCGGTCAAAATCTCAAACAACTGTTGGCTCTTCAACAATGCCAATAGATCTCAGTAGTGATCCTCTTGGATCCTGCAGATCTCATTATCTCAACCACTTGCAATCTCTCGTTTCAAGTCACTCACCACACTAGTCTACCTCTCTGTCAGTAGACTCGGCTAACCTAGAGAGGACGCGCACCAATTACCGAAAGGGTTCATACCTAGTGACTCCTGTTTAATCAAACAACGCCTCCAACATTGTAGATGAGATTAGTTGCGCACAATCATGGGAATCTTCACTGATCGTGGCCTTCATAAGAGATATCCTCGAACATGTGCTATCGTCGACCGTCTTGCTACAGACCATGCAAATAATAGTGGCGTTGTGCGATGAACCTTCGTCAAAAAAAAAACGAGCAAAGAACTCCCTTTCAAATGATGGGCACACCGTTACTCCAATACACCTCCGCCCAAACGAATGGAAAACAAAAAAACTAAAAAAAAACTATATCAATATACTCTTATTTCCCTCAACCCAGGAGGGGCCGAGGTCCAGGCCCGTATGGCTTTGGTACCAAGATAAAATCTCAGTATGCACACTATATAATATTAATCAAAAGGATTACATATATATACATGAAGTATAGTCTCAAGATAGGAAAACTATCTTGGACGCACAATAATGCGGTTGAGTGAATATATCAACCACACACCAAACTAGGAATATATAGTTTTAGCTACCTCCTATGATATAGGAATAAAATTCTTACATAGAGAGTCAACACTGTAGAAAAGTAGGAATTACATATTCGAAAAATCTGCTTGTTTAAATTGAGAATGAAAATTTGTGGCCATTTAAGAACTTTTATTTTGGTGTATAGGGTTTGTCTATAAATACTCTTCTTGGGGATTGACAGGGATTAATCTTCTTAGCCGTGTTTTAAAAAAAATCGCTATTAATTTCTTCTCCAAAGATGGTGGCAATAGGATTTTAGGGTATGAATTACAGTTACTGTCTGGCCACAACATTATTGGTGATAATATTTTTGATGACCACGACTATGGAAAAATTTGTGGTGGAGAAGAAAAACTTGAGAGTTCTCTCTCTGAATAATATTAAGGGCACTTATGCAATTTTTGGATCCCTCAATATGGAAAAATCATGATCGATACAAATTTTTATCTGAACAAGAATTAGAATGGTTGTAAGACTTTTGATACGACTACGACTATGGCGAAATTTGCGGTGGAGAAGAACAACTTGAGGGTTCTCTCTAAGGAAAATATTAAGCATACTTGCACAATTTTGGGATCGCTCAATATGGCGGAACCATGGTCGATACAACTGTTTATCTAAATGAGAATTAGAATGGATGTAAGACTTTCGATACTTTTAAATTGAGTTTAAATTGAAACCGGGAGGGATTCCTAATGTTGTTTTGGTTAGCCACAGAGATTTTTATTTTGATTTGAAAGTTTGGAATACTCAGAATGGTGGCTGATCCGAATGGAAAATGGCATCAACCCATGGTATCCATCCACCAATGGAATTTACCCATGGTATTTTAAATGGCATCGACTCATGGTATTCATCCACCCATGATATTTATTCGCCCATGGTATTTATCAGTGACCCATGGTATGTATCCACCCATGGGTAAATTCTCTTTAGTGGCTCTTCATATTCAACAAAGGCTTCTCAGGAGGGAACTTCACGCAATGGGGACCATTGCTTCTTAAGGAGGGAGGAATGATCCGAATGGAAAATGGCATCAACCCATGGTATCCATCCACCCATGGAATTTACCCATGGTATTTTAAATGGCATCGACTCATGGTATTCATCCACCCATGATATTTATTCGCCCATGGTATTTATCAGTGACCCATGGTATGTATCCACCCATGGTATTCATCCACACATGGGATTTACCCATGGTATTGGCCCATGGTATCCACCTATGGTATTTTATCTCAAAAAAAAAAGGGCTATAAATAACAAGCCTCACTTTGTAAAAGGACAGATGGTCTGCCACAATGTAGCTTCTATAGTTATTCTCTGTTTTAATAAAACAAGTTTCTTTGCGGTTTTATTTTCTTTGTGTTCTCTCTTTTTTCTGGCATTCTAATTTTGCAAATCTTGTCAGATCTATTTCAAATTTTTAGATCTTGGGGGCCTCCCCCAAAGATCCGGATCACTGGTGCAACAGTTGTTCTTGTTTCTGATGATAGAGAAGAGCTATTCATAGCTATGGATTATCGTGAAGAAGATAGTTCGGCAGCTAAATATCTGCAAAATATCACCATTCCTTGCGCCCTTATTGAGAATGAGTTTTCCCACAAACTGAAAGAATCTATCAAAAAGGGTGATATGGTTAATACTAATTTAGAATGGAGGGAGTTTGTTCCTCATCCAAATGATCGCGTGGAGTATGAGTTGGGGATAGGAGTTTGTAAATTGTTTAAGGAGCTACCCAAATTCTTGAGAAAAGTGGTTACACAAAATTCACTCCTCATTATATCACATGGTACTATCCCCAAGCATTTATGGTAAGCAGTGCAAGGCTCAATGCATTAATCATGGAAGGTGTTGTGTGCTTGATCTAGAATAGGGTTTCAGTTAAGGTTACGATGGTAAAGATGGTGTACTTGAAAATGTAAGGCAACTGTGTATCTTCAATGTTGCAAATGAAAGTAATAGACCCTAGGTTTGGTGGGATTATGCCATTGAAAGTATACCAAGGAATTTGCAAAAAAGTGTGATCCAGTCTCTAGGTTTGGATGCCAAAAAAGTAGAAAAATGCATGGGTTGGTCCAAATGTCGATTCAGAGAACCTTGTTTTGAAACAAGAGAAAGATGCACAGGTTGGAAATGCATCATGAGGTGATGTCACCATATTTCCCACTTTCTTTATTAACAACAAACAATATAGAATAAAAAATAGAAAAATGGTCTAAGGCAATTTTTGTAGGCTTTCAGGAAACTACTGAGCTAACTGTATGCTTGGGTGATGATATAGAAAGAAAGGAATGTTTGAAAAATAATGGTGGTTGTTGGCAACATAAGAAGGAAAATATAATTTCCTATAAGGATACTTTTCAGGGAAGGGTTTGTGAGTGCTCCTTGGTAGATGATTTTCAATTTAAGGGAGATGGTTATTCTAACTGTGAAGATGTTGGGCCAAGACAGTGAAAAATAAATAATGGGAATTGATGGCATAGTACCAGGATGGGTAGATGTTCTCTACTTTTTGGACACATAGATAAGTGGATGCAATTGTCCTCCAGACAAGTGGATGCAATTTTCCTCCTGGATTTAGGGGAGATGGTGTTGATAAGTGTGAAGATATAAATGAACACAAAGAAAAGGTAGGTTGCCAATGCTCAGAGTGTAGTTGCAAAAATACATGGGGTAGCTATCATTGTAGCTACAAAGGTGATCTTATGTATATTAGAGACCATGATACCTGCATAGGTAAAAAGGCCGAAGAAGGAAAGGTTGGCTGGGCTTCTTTATGGGTTGTAAAATTAGGTTTGGTCGCCGTTGTTGTTGGAGCTTATGTAGTTTACAAATACAGACTAAGATCACACATGGACCCTGATATCAGGGTCATCATGGAAGGAGATATTCCTAAAATTTTTAATAATGAGACATTATAAAATTACATAGATTCGAGACTCCTTGATTAACGACTTTTCATGTTTGTGGCTACTGTGAGTACATATGATAAGTTCTCTAATTTTTTTTACAAAATACGTGCAAATTATAATGGTCTTACAATTCAAAGATATCCTTTGTGAAGCTCCTCATGCATTAACATTGTACCCACGTTCAAACTCTATATTAAGAGATGGGAAGATGATTAGATATTAACACTTCAAATCTATGTATTTATTTGGTTGATATGGTTTCGTGAGAGAAAAATGACTTTCTTATCTTGTTGTAATGCCAGTTAGTCTTCAAAGTTCCAACATTACAGTTTTGCAGTATTTGATAAAAAAAATAGCGGCTTAAATTTGAGCATATTTTCTGATGTCTTGGTTGTGGCCAAGGGGAAATAGGCAATCGTGGACGACAAAGAGGGATATGGCATAAATGGAATAATGCAACACACCTAAGATCGATAGGCATACCATTATTAAATTTGAGGGTAAGCACCATTTTCTTTGTCAAGACCACTGCCTTGTCTGAGATTATGCCAGTGTCTTTGAATGCCTCTTTCTTGTCCATAATTTGTCTGCCAAAGTCTTTAGAGTTTTATCCAAGCTCAAGATATTGAGCTCTCATATTAGAATTGATCATAATAAAATAAGAATGAGTTAATTCATGTTTCAACCCAAATATGTGGCACTTGATATGAGAATTCAGAAAGACTAGATGATCCATTGTAAGCTAGAGATTATGTCCATAGCTAGAAATGGCAAGGACTTGAGAATTTGTAGTAGTAAGGAGGAAATTATGAATAGAGTTGCTAACATTCCTGGATTAGAGAAGTCATTTATTTTTTATCTGGTTGTACTTATTGATGGTCTTCTAGAGGACAAGATGTTGTTGGAGGGATGGAGTGGCTTCTTAGCTCCTTGTGAAAAGAAGAAATTGGGTGTGTTGGATATCTACAAAAAAGTATACTTATCTCATCCAATCTGCAATTGATTATGAAGTATGCCTCTGGGATGATACATTTGAATAGATTTTATACATTTTTGAGTCTCATAGTGTTGTAGAGAACCATGAAAATGAATAATTTCATAGTGTTGCAGAGGACCATGAGAATGAATAGGGGCAGAGATTGTGAAGGTTTAACTATGGTTTCAACGTTGAAGGCCCAATAGGGGAATTAAAATATGGGCAACCACCATGTCGGATTTGAGCCTTGCTGCTATTAGCTATGGATCCAACGACGTCTCTTGCACCATGTTCCAATTTTTTTAAATTCAAGCTTGAATCACAACACAGTGATTTTCTGTACCATTATTTTGTATGCAACAAAGAAATTTTCTGGTCAACCCTTCTGGCAGAAAGCTACAGTTTATGTGAATTTTCTACGATTCTTTCTCACAATCATACACTTCATACACGATATAATAGTTTTTTAACATAGAATGGGAGATTAGTAACGTCTCAATATTAATAGTAGGTATTGTTCAAAACAAATTGTTGTATACTGGGATGTGAGTAAAGAACTAGTATTGTTAAATATCATAATTAATCCAGTTTGTTCTTGAAAAGGGTTATTGTAAGCTTCTATTTTGGATAAATTAAATGGTTTGACTCTAAAACTATAATGAACAACAACCTAGCCTGTCTTTCCAATGCATCTGGCTATTTCAGTACTTGTCATAGAAAGTGAGTGCTTACTCTACTGATTATGTGGCTATCATAGAGTTGAGTAGAGACAGTAAGTGATTTTTTTTTCCCTGTAAAAAGTGACCGAACACAAGGGCTTGGAGAAAATTTTGAACAAATTTGGGGTATGGCAGACTATATTTTTTTATTAAAGATGTTGTAACTAAGTAGTACGAGGTTCTGATGTGTTCAAGATTCTCTAACTTGTTGATTCTCTAACTTTTTGGACATTGATGGCATTGATAGTGTAAATTTTAACAAAGTGGAAAGACATTCGAACTTGATCTATGTATAATTAATCCAAAGTTATGTCTGTGTACTTCTGAATATTTTGCATTCAAAATTTCCCACATCCCTTGGATTTTTTTTAGCAACTGACATAAAAGTAGCTCAATTTTCATTTCAAAAATTTCAACCTATTTATAGGATCCTTGAAAAGCTGCATAATAGGGCATTCCTTTTTTCATTTGATACCCTGTTTGTGCCAAGATTTGGTTTCCAGGCCATGCATTTCAGGACACACTTTAACTTTTTGGTGTTCTGGAATTGATGATCATAATTTTCTCATAGGTGTGGGTCTGTGTCTTCACGAGCTTAAATATGGTTGGCATTCATGAGTGTAGTATTTTGAACTATGTAAGTGATATTGGCTGGAAGAAATTAGTGACGAGAATCATGTTGATCTTTGATAGAGCTTAATGGTTTAGGATGAAAGTGCGAGATTATAATTAGAAATAACCAATCTAGAACATAGAACCTGCAAGAATCGATAGAGAATTGGCAATGTGGAAATTTATCAAGATGTTGTTGGAATTTTGAGAATCTCAAGTAGAAGTAATAGGCTCTCCTCCTAAACACAGAGAAGTTAAAAAAAATGACAGAGGACACAGCTTTCAGGCTTTAAAACAAATCCCCTATTACTTTCAAAAAACCGATATAGATCTTCCTCTGTCGTAGGGATATTGAAAATGGTAATTGTCAAAACGCAAAGGCACTAACAATTCCTCTGCCTCTCAAGAACAATACTCTCGTCTTCATACCACACACACACCGTTGTGTATTATTCCTTGTCGCATCGCCGTGCGAAAAACCAAAACAGAACAATACAATTCAGTTGTAATGGCTCGCAGGCCTTTTTCTTTTTATATGCCGTGCATATATTTTAACATTTCGTAAAAAACTATATTAAAACTTAAAACAAAAATAAAACCAAATACAAAGGAAAATCCTTTGCGGAACTTTAAAATTATGAAATGCCTGACGTACGAGTGGGGACCACTTCGCAGTCGGCAATCTGCAATCGGCAAATTTGTGATGTCAACAAAACTTGCACCGTGGTGAAGTGCGATGTTGCGATTGCAATTGAATCGCATCGCAAACATCCAACGTAACCTGCTATGGAATACTTGTGATCCACATAAAAGTTCCGATTGCGATCAGCTCTCGGATGCGATGGCGCATAAACTATGGCATATAATATGATCAGGTCCGACCTTCAATCGGAGTCCATTACAAAACTCCGCCGATTGAACCTTGCGATTACGCTGTTGTGATTGCAATAAGATACCGCCACGTGGTCTTGTGGACCCACGGGCCTCCGCTGTTGTGAGGGTGATTATTATATATGTTTTGTTTGTTTTAAACGTTCCGCTTTGCGGAACTCTCCCATATCAACAAGACACTTGGTTTAAAAATATATGCATTGCGATTTGCGATTGCGATTGTATCGCATCGCATCGCAGCTCCATCATTAACAAGACACTACTTCAAAAACAAATATGCGATTTGCGATTAGCGATTAAGTGGTGGGGACCACTTGTCCGCCAATTCAAAAATTAAAAGGACTTCCGCCTGTTTCTCTTCATTCTGGTTGTTGAGGGCTTTAAAGCCCGAAACGACTGTTTTTAATTTAGTCTGCTCCTCCGTAGACTGGAACTACGGGAAGTCTTCATTCCGCTGCAAGACGGCTCTGTCCATCACCAAATTAAATTTCTTCTCTGTTGTTGTGGCTGCGGCCCATCAAGAATTTAATTCTTCCTTACTGATTCTCCATTCTTCTTGAATACAGAGTGCCGCGCACTCAATATCTGTTGCTTCTGCTGCTGCTGCCTTTGTACTTGTTTCTTCTTGTCACTGCCCAAGGCTGGCAGGTGACTTTAATATTTTCAACACTCCCCCTTAAAGTCAGCTGCTGGGTTATCCATCATACCCAGGCATTTTCTTAGAAATTCAAATGTCTTTTGTCCCAATGGTTTAGTTAAAATATCTGCATACTGCTCCTCTGTTTTACAATGCTGTAAAACAACTTCACCATTATTCACCAATTCTCTGATATAATGATACTTTGTGTCTATGTGCTTTGTTCTTTTATGAAACACATAATTCTTTGACAATGCAATAGCTGAGCTATTGTCACAATAAATCACTGTCCCTTTTACTTGTTCTTGACATAGACTTCTCAACATCCTTCTCATCCAAATTTCTTGACACGCTGCTGCTGTAGCTGCCACATATTCTGCCTCTGCTGTAGATAATGCTACAATAGGCTGTTTCTTGGAAGCCCATGAAATGGCTCCCGAACCCATATGAAAAATATAACCGGAAGTGCTCTTCCAATCATCTACACTTCCAGCCCAATCACTGTCAGTGTATCCAACCAATTCTGAATTTTCTGAAGTAGTATATAAAATACCAAATCCTTTTGTTCCTTTCACATACCTCAGAATTCTCTTTGCTGCTTGCCAATGTGCTTCTTTTGGCTTCTCCATAAATCTGGAAATTAAACTAACAGCATGCATAATATCCGGCCTAGTTGCAGTCAAGTACATGAGGCTGCCAACTATGCTTTTGTATAAACTTGGATCAAAATCCTTGCTGCTGTCATCCTTACTCAACTTCAATCCCATTACCGTGGGAGTAATTGCAGCTTTGCACTCCTGCATGTTGAATCTTTCCAAAACTTGATTCACATACTTTGCTTGAGAAATAAAAATTCCTTTTTCACCTTGCTCCACTTCTATTCCCAAGAAGTATCTTAATAAACCCATGTCAGTCATTTCAAATTCATCTTTCATGACTGTTTTAAAATTTTCAACAAGGTAATCATCATTACCTGTAAAAATTAAATCATAAACATATAAAACAACAATCAACAACTTACCATCCTTTTCTTTAATGTAGAGGGTGGGTTCTCCCTCACACTTTTCAAATCCATTCTCCAATAGATAAGAATCTATTCTGCTGTACCATGCTCTTGGTGCTTGTTTCAGCCCATAGAGAGCTTTCTTCAATTTACAGACCTTATGCTCTTGGCCTTTCTTCTCATATCCAAGAGGTTGTTCCACATATACCTCTTCCATTAAAACTCCATTTAAAAATGCGGATTTTACATCCATTTGATATACTTTCCATCTATTTTGTGCTGCTATGGACAACACTTCTCTTACCGTCTCCATTCTTGCAACTGGTGCAAAAGTTTCTTCATAATCAATCCCTTGCTTTTGCTTATATCCTTTGACAACAAGTCTGGCCTTGTGTCTTTCTATTTTTCCTTCAACATTGCTTTTGGTCTTGTATACCCATTTAACTCCAATGACTTCTTTACCTTCTGGTAGATCAACCAACTCCCATGTTCTATTCTTCTCTATGGCTTTAATTTCTTCATCCATAGCTTCTATCCATTTTCTATCTTTAATAGCATCTTCAAAATGAATAGGATCATCAACTTGAAAATACAAAGCAAATAAGGAATTCATACCTTCGTTTGCTTCTCCTTGCTCATAGATTTCTCTAAGGCTTCTGAATCTTGTTCCTCTTTCACTTGGTGTAGCCATGCTTGATGAAGCACTCGATTCTGCTCCTTGTGGTGTACTCGGTGAACCACTGCCGCTTCTTCTCAAGGGTGTTCTCACTGCCGCTTGAGGCGTCCCTTGCTGGCCTTGTGCTGCTGGAGGTTGTGCAATGGATGGGTTATTAATCTCAACCACATCTACATCATCTTCATCATGAGATAAAAAGTTTTTGACATTGACTGTTTTCTCAATGCTTCCATCCCACGCTTCCTCTTCGATGAATTGCACATCTCTGCTAATTACAAACTTCTTTGTGGATGGGTTATACAGTCTGTATCCTTTGGAATCTTCACAATATCCAAGGAAAATGCACTTCTCCCCCTTACTATCCAACTTCTTTCTCAATTTTTCTGGAATGTGTGCATATGCTACACACCTAAAAACTCTCATGTGGGTGACTCCCTGTTTTCTGCCACTCCACGCTTCTTCTGGAACTTTGTTCATCACTGCTTTTGTAGGGCATCTATTCAAAATATATACAGCACAGTTTGCTGCTTCTGCCCAATACTCATTCGGTAAGTGTTTCGCCTTTAGCATACTTCTCACCATCTCCATTATGGTTTGATTCTTCCTTTCAGCCACTCCATTCTGTTGCGGCGTGTACCTGGTGGTAAACTGCTTGTGTATGCCATTCTCTCTACAAAAACGTAGAAATTCCTTTGAGATATATTCTCCTCCTCTGTCTGTTCTGAGGACTTTAATGTGAAGTCCGCTCTGTTTTTCTACAAGAGCTTTAAATTGTCGAAATTTCTGAAATACTTCACAGCCTTAGTTTCTTTATCTGAGCCACAAAAGAAACTTACTAATCCATCTATTTCCCATCCATTTTTCCAAGAGTTTGTTTTGAAAAATGGTGGAATCCACAAACTAAGGGCAAGGTTGAAAGTTTTCAGTCCATTGGGCTATGGAGTCAAAGGATGGCTTTACTGGATTTCTATTCTACACACAAAATGGCTTTACAGGGCAAGGTAGCTAGACAGAGAACAATCCTTAAATTTAAAGTGGATGGGATGATTTTGAAGGGATGAAAGGCAGCTAAGAATCTTTCACCATGTTCAAAAGAAAGAAATGAGATGACTACAAACAAAAAGCAATGAAGAATTCTTTATTATAGTAATCAACAATGTTTAAATTAGCAAAGCAAGAGCATTTAAGAATTCATGCTTATAACCAATTTAGAGGAAAAATTAAGAACAATCACATCTGAAATCAGAGTACAATTAAGTAAATTATGATTCAATCCTTTATGTAAATTATTCAGAAATGGACATAATGATATTATAAACTGATATAAAACTTAAGACAAAGGGTAGAAAGACTTATTGAACTGCAGTCCAACACATGAATCTTGCAAAAAGTCCTGAGCTTCAAATCGTCATCCAGTAAGCCACGAATAAATTTCTCCAAAATGCTTTTATTCCGAAAATCTCAATGTTACAGCAAAGTAATAGAATCCACCCTCAATACTCTTTTTGAGGGTTTATTTATACAAGAAATACTTGAAAAAATCTCACACTAACCTAGCCAATAATCTAGGATGACTAAGGAGTAATTTACAAATAAACGGGAGACAAATGGTCTCGTGGATAGAATAATAGGTAACTGCTGATGTGCTGTTTCCTCATTTTGCTGATGTGCTGGAGGTAAGTGCTGAAATAGGGCTCGGTGCTGTCCCTTGGAGTAATTTCTTTGCTTGTTTGATACTCTTTGTCTTTACGGATACTCTTTAACCTATTCAACTGATACTCTTTCATCTGTGCTCCTTTTTATCTTTCACATAATAGTAAAAAGATAAAATTCTCATACTGAAGATAATTTTCATAGAATTTCCAATAGGTCATTCCACCATTGATCTTCTAGTATCATAGTCCTTTTAAGTTTCCTCAATGTCTCATCAGCCTCTGTGAGTTTGTAAAAAGTGGGCTCATTAGGAAACAAATACTTTATTTCATGTTCAAGATGAAATAAATTCTTCACCCTGTCATAAATATTTCTCCCTGTTGGCAACGTTGTTTCTGTCAAACTGATAGAACTAGCAGTTGTATTTTGAGCATGGATATCTATTTTCTTGACATAGGTTTCTAATTCCATTATTTGGTCCTATGAGAGCATTGGATTGGGTAACCCACTGTCTAACAAAACTTGAAATTTTTGTCTGAAAGCATTAATATCATCCAAAATATCTGAACACTTCCTTTCTAAATTCTACATAAAAGTTCTTTTGATGAAAACTCTTTTTATCATCAAAATAGTGCCGGTCCTGTCTTCAATTCCTAGTCCTGCAAGCTGTTGTTTTGTTCGGGTGTTCAAAAATTGAATAAGTTGATTGGCCTGCTTAGGTCTACCTCTTAGTTCATCTCTTGTTCTATTTATTTCTTCCTGAGCTACTTTAATCAGGTCATTTTGTTCAAAAATTGCTTGAATAGAGGGCCAAATACTTTTTATTAACTCAATTATATTACCCCAAAGAATTTCATTTATTTCCTTCATAGGATTTTCTAGTGAAAGATCTTTTTCCAAAGCCTTAACTAATCTGTCCAATATTTTGATTTCCCTGGTATTATCAGCAACTTTCTTCTTAGATGTATCATACTTCTGCTCCAAATCTTTTAATTGTAACTTTGTGGTTTGAAGTTCTGTGACTCTTAATTGTAAACTTTCCATTTGTTTTATTAACTCATCAGAACTCAAACCAGAAGTGTTTACCTGTTCTGGCTCTGTTTGTTGCTTTGTTGTTGTAGTACCTGTGGTTGTAGTAGCTTCTGTGGTGGGTGTCTGCTTGATAGCTTCCTTTTCATGTAAAGCTTGTTCCAATTCCTTCTCTGTTTCACTTAGTCGCTCAGTTACTTTTAAGAGCAACTCCATTACCTCTTCTTGTGAACTCTCCTTCAAAACTTCTTGGGTCTGAGGGTGCCTTGAGGCTGGCAATTTTAGCTGCTTTCTCAGTGCAGCTATGTCATCATCTTTCTTCTTTATTAGTGCCTCAATGCTTTTAATATCTTTGGGGTTGTGACCCAAGCTGATAATTATGTCTTCCAGAGACTTTATTCTGTTATCTTTGGCCTGAGAAGAGGCCTTTTCAATTTGCAATTGGGCGCTTGTGTTATTTAAAGAATCTTGCAGCGTTAGGGCTGCCATGGCTTTATTAGTAAGAGTGGAATACACCATTTCCCCAGTTTGTTTATGCAGCTCTATCTGGTCCAAAGGATGAATGTCCTTTGCCAAGACCTCAAAATTTGTTCTAATATAATCAGCTGCTGACATGGGTTTTGGCACCTTTGACTTGAAGTGGCTCATCATCATTTTACCTTGTGAAATGTCAAATGCTGACATTAACCTCTCCTGATTATGTGGAGCCATTTTCAAATATTGATCATATACCTTCATTCTTAATGGATCATTCTTTGCCTTTATATTGATGAAAGTTCTTTTTATATCCCCTGTATCTATTTTTGGTGGCCTAAAGGAGGATACTTCAGTACTCAACTGCTTGTGCAAAGCTTTTCCTTTCTGCTCTGTATGGGTCACACTAACAGAACCAGTTAGTTGACTATCTTCTCTTCCATCATCAAACACCTCATCTATGATTTCCACATCTGGAAGTGGATCTGGTTTATGTTTTTTGGCTTGATGTATTCCTGAGGGCTCTTTAGGAGGAGTAGTGTCTGGAACCTGCCTTTTCTTTCCTATTTCCATGTTGGATGGAGTTTGTAATTCTAAAACTTCAGGATGTTTTACCTGAGTGGGAGAAACTTGTGTTTGATCAGGTGCTCTGGAAGTTTGAGGTTTCTCTGCCATGACTAAAGTTTCAATGACCTGAATTTCAGGTTCCTTTCCTTTGCCTTTTGATTCTGCTACCACTGGTGAACTGCCTTCCTGTAATGTCTGCTGTAGATTTGCTGCTGAAGAAGTGCCAATATCAGGTACCTGCACTTGATCACAAGATTCTAGGTCATACTTCTTCTCAAGATCTTTCATTATTCTGTTCATTTTTTCTTCTTCACTTTCTTCCTCAATTAGTGTTTCTGCTACCCATTCATCTTGATTGGCATATTGTTCTATTTGAGGAATCTTGTGGTGTATATAAGGGGATGACTTGTTCTTTATTCTCTTTTCACAAATAAAACCAAATGGGTCATAAGGAACCCAACGAAAACTTCTTTGGAACTTGCAATGGTTTTGCAGTATGTTTTCTGCTTCTTGCTCGGCCTCCCTAGAGTTGCAGATGAAAGGACCTAATTGACTTTTGATCCTTAATTGGGCTTTCTTCTTCACACTACAAAAATGGATCACATCTGAATTATTCATTTGCCTAAAATATTCCAAGGCAAAAATTCTCATGGGCACATATCTTGGAAACTTGAATGGATGTAATTCACATCCATAGATTCTGATGACTGAATGGTTTTGATATAAATACCAATCTCCAACTTTATAAGTCCTTGAAAGTTGCAAGGTCTTCTTGATTTCATTATTGAGCCTTGGAGGAGGGATTCCTGTCAACAAGGTAGTTGCAGGATATACAAAAAGATCGATGAACTCAGTATAGGAATATGGAGAATTATAGGAAGAATGAATTATGGGAGACCAAAATATAACTGACCTAGGGTTTCCCTTGGCATCAAGCTTTTTTACAGGGAAATGGAACTTTTCTGATTGATAGAAGATAATGAGATGATAAATAACTGAGGAATATTTGAAAACTTTCTCATCATCTAGCCTCATGAACTGATCATGGATCTTATTGGCTATGAAGGAGGCAAAGTCATATTTAACTTCAGGAGGTTTCCCAGGAGTAAAAATAGACAGCAACACCAGGGTTATCTCATCAACATATTCACTGGTATTGAAACCCAAGACAAAAGAAATCATATTTAGGATGAGCCTTCCCAACTTAGTGAAATAATAAAAACTATAGGGAGGAAGTCCCTTAGGTTGATGTTCAGGCAACATGAAATTCTGGCAAATGGACTTCAATTTTTCTGGGGTCAATTGATTAGACTTTTCAATCAGTGCTTCTATAGACAAAGGTGCTAGTTCTTGACTTGGTTCAAAATGTAGCATTGCATTGATAGCCTGGGGAGTAATGTGGAAAAGAACACTCTGGTCAGGGGATATTACAGCTCTCTGAGTGGGATCATAGTTAGAATGGCAATAGTGGATGATTTCTGGGAAAGAAATGACTGAGGGGATGAGATATCTGGGGAGATTGGATTCCCACAACCCAATGAGATCTTGCCCCTTCGAGTACTCGTCTCTGCAGCGACAATAACTCAAAAGGGGACTTTCATCAAAATGCAAGTCTTTAATCTGGAAATCTTTATCTACTAAAGGTAAATATTCTAACTCTCGGTGAGGGGCATTCAGTGGAGTTACATTCAAAGCTGCCGGGGCTTCCATTTTGGTTCTTGTGGATTCAAGACGGAAGTTTCTGGTTTTTCTTCACAAGCCGGGCGTGATTTCAATGTTAATGGGGAAATTGGCACAATTGCAAGTTCAGGGGAACAATTCTCAGTCTTAAATCTCAGAGAATGATCTCAGTGATGAAATTTAATCACTAATCCAGTGGAAACACTACGAAAAAATCACATTGGTGAGGGTCATGCTTGTGACAGACCTTTAAGGTCCGTCACCAATGTCACATATGGTGACGGTCCTTAAAAAACCGTCACTGTAAGTGTATATAGTGATGGTCCTTTATGGTCCGTCACCGAAGACATTTTCAATGACACTTTTAGTGAGGGTCGTCAAAGGCCCATCACTAATTCTCTCTTTGGTGACACTTCTAGTGACGAACTTTTAATGACCCTCACCAATGCTCTTTTTGTTACTTTTGGTGACGGTCAAAAAATGTTTGTCATCATTGATCATTAAAAAACCGTCACTGTAAGTGTATATAGTGATGGTCCTTTATGGTCCGTCACCAAAGACATTTTCAATGACACTTTTGGTGAGGGTCGTTAAAGGCCCATCACTAATTCTCTCTTTGGTGACACTTCTAGTGGTGAACTTTTAATGACCCTCACCAATGCTCTTTTTGTTACTTTTGGTGACGGTAAAAAAATGCCCGTCATCATTGATCATTCCAATGAGTTTTTGATGACACTATGTGCCTATTAATATTTTTTTGTCAAAAGATAATGATTTAATACAATTATTATGGAGTATTTTTTATAATATGTCCAAGGCCATAGTGGTTAGGGTCAGTGAATTTTTGTAGAAGTAATTAGTGTGTATCATTTCCCTCAAGTAATGACTAATCGAATAGAGATTTCCTATGAGTCAACACATGATTCATATCTATTAAGTTTATTATCTAGCAAATTCCCTTTAGATAAAGTTCCACTATTATGTGTAGGAAATATATTATTTAATACATAATCAAGCTTTGACAATTCTATTAATGAGAAAGACCTAACAATCCTCAAAAAATTGGGCACACCTTAAATTAATGCTTTGGCACACACTAACATTTCTTAGCACCCTACATGTCTTGGAACATCTTTGTACCTGGAACATATTGTGATGACATTGACGCCCAAGCACATGGTGGCATGCGTTAGCACAACATGGAACTCTCTTATCATGTGTTGGCATACTGCATATAGTCCCTAGCATGCCCTAGAACACCTTGGTTGAATGCATTAACATACATTAGCACTTTGTACACAATGCCACTTGGCATGTATTGGGACCTATTATTAGTGTGCCTAGCATGCCCCTTTTCAAAAAGATAAAGTCTTGACTTATTAACCCTCTTAATATTGGTTCTTCCTTTTGTTGCCTTGACACATATTGACATACCCTGGCACCCTGCGCTACAATATCCTTAGCACCTAGCATGTATTGGCATATCTTGGCACTATAAATTGGCACATGATATAATTAGCACACCCTGGAACTCCCAAGCACACTTAGGGAATTCTTGACATGCCTTGATATTCCCTAGCATGCCTTACCAATTCTTAGCATACCTTGTCACTCCCTCCTTGGCATGACAACTAACACTCATTGACACTAGTCTCTGGCACACGTTCCTCATATTCATTAGCTTCCATGAATTTTTACCTAGTGCTCCCTTAATGTTTTTTCCTAGTATTCCTTAACACTCATCAACATGCATTATCACTCTCTAGCACACCTTAGCACTCTTCAACATTCCCTTACACTTCATAACATGCATAACACTAGTCCCTGACACATATTGGTGCTTGGCACGTGTTGGCGCTTGGAAAGTATTAGCATGTATGGAATATGTTGAGATGCCTTAGTATGATTTGGCATGGTTTAATGCACCCACACTAGTTATATTTTCTACATGGTATCAGAGCAGCAATTTTTTGGACGACGAGTTTGCAGAGAATATCTGAAGATTTTGGTGTAAAATTTTCAAAAACAAATAGAATATTTGGAATCCTTGTGAAAATCTACCCAAATGGAAAAAAAAAAAATCGGTCGAATCAGAGCTCAGATGAGGGAGATATCATCGATTTAAAATCAATTCTTTTTAAAAAAATTTTGTAACGTCGGGACAATTACATTATGCGTGATTCAAAAACCTATATGTACTTGAGGTACCAGATACATGCAAAGCTTTGAGGAGAAAGGCAGAAGTTAGAGACTTGGTGGTTTAGAGGGAGCATAAATTACCTCTCAACATGCATTCTCATGAGAAGCAGTCTCAAAAGGTTGTGGAGTAGCTGCCACAATTGGAGAAGTAGAGAGGAGACCGAGTGGAAGCATCCACTCAAGCAGAGACCACCACGAGGGGGAAATTTTGAGCCAGATAGGAAGAGGGAGCAACCATACTCTGAGGTGTAAGGTGGGGTGATGTGTAGACATAATCCCAAGATAAGAAATTTGGCAAGGTCCATTGAGATGGCGTGTCTCATGGATCGAACCTGGCTACGAGGAGCCCACAGTACAACAGTAGTAGGAAGGATCAATTAGATTGATGTAGTCAGATGTCAACAAGACAGAAATCAGAGTGACAGATGTCAAATACTGGAGCACAAATCAAAGTTAGCAACAGTTCAAAGGGCACGGATGTAGATGTCAGTAGCAGCGCAGAGAATCCACTACTAGACAGGTGCAGTAGCTAGCAGCAGCCAGAAGACTCTGATGACAGATGCATTATACTAATTCAGTTGTTTGGAGGCTATTCGGTTTCAAGATTTGTAGGTGCAAACAACACTAGAGAAGTGTAGCATGCAAAACATTCCAAAGGTACCGGATGGGGATTGATTGAATTCCTTTCTTGTTGAGAGGGAGTGTTGAAATTTGCAACAAGAAACAGTGAAATTGGCAAATAGAAAGGACAAAAAAAAATGCACCCACATCGGTGAGGAATTTTGATGTACCAGGAGTGAGGAATGTGAGGCGTCTAATTTATTTTTCCCTTAAATAAATTGGACATTAAGTTGTAATTTCGTCTCATAACAACTTGTGTCAGTTAACTAAGTCATGATGATTGAGTTAGCTCAAGAAATTCGATTGAAGGTGATCGAGGTGGATATTTGTGGCCACCCGCCTATTCCACTTGGGCGCTCGCCATTGTCTCTTTCAGTTTTTCAGTTTCCTTAATTATAGCACAATTTACTATTTTTGTCAAATTTTCAGGTCCTGAACTTCCAGAGCCGTTTTGAGGCCCCAAACAACATTTTTTGGGCATGAAAGGTTTGGAAATTTCATATAAATTGCATTAGCTGTTGTATTCCTCGGAGAGATCTTTCTAACGAGGTATCATGTGCGTCAAACGAAGATCATATGACCAAGTTACAACCCCGGGAATTTGGCTACCCAACTAACCCCAATGGGGCCCATAAACTCTTGGTGTTACATCTCCTCGGGTTAGGGTTTTGGTTGTTTGGGGTTTCATCTTATTTTTAAATGATAAAAAGACCCTTCATCCTTATTGTAACACAATTCAAAGGAACATAACTATCAGTTGTATTTATAGAAAATTTCCCATGTGCAATTATAAAGTCATTGGGATGCCATGATGGATTGCGCAATCAAGGAAGGTTGATTTAATTTCTTAATTAATATGGAGATAATTCCATAGGAATTGCTTGAGCAAGGCAGGCTAAAGGAAGACTGAGAATTGGCTAAGTATTAGACGAATTTTGCCTAGATCAGCAGGAGATAATTGGCAGAGTGTTGGAGAATCTCAAGAGAGATTAAGCATTGTATTGTTTCATGATTCCTTGACTTAATACACAATAGAGATAGATGTGTTTTGAGCAGTTGCTTTACCCAGATACATCTTTTGTTGTGCGATTGATAATTTCTTTCTCTTACTTATATGTGATTGTGCGATCGTGTTTGTAGGAAGGATTCAATATCTTGTTTTAGTACATTACAAGATTAGATTGAATCCCGTTGGTTAGATTTTATACATGAAATAGAAGAGAGGATTGATACGATCTTGTCTTGCGGTGGTTATAAAGATAAACACAAATGGAGGATGGCTTGCACTGTAATTTAGAGCCAAAACAAAAGTAGACGCAGGCGTAATATTGATTGAGCTAACCCTAGTTTGAGGGTTGACATTGAGATCTGAAGTTCATGTCAAGATTCAGTCAAAGAAATGCCCAAAATCTATGGATCCATGTGAGCTAGGTTGAGTCTCTTATGGAGGCAAGAGTCGTTGTTTTTTCTATGGGTGGATAGGGTTTGTTCTATAACAATTAGAAGTACATAAGTATAGTGCCCTAGTTACCTAGCATGTTTAGTTCATAAGGTATGCCCTTAAGACTGTGAAAAAATTGCGTAGAAGAAGAGCAGTTGTGACCCTTAAAGCGAGGCTTATTTCTGAAATATAGACTACAAATCTGGAAGATGGATTGCAGATTTAGTATGTGTGGAGATAGCAGATCCAAAGGGGGGTGGAACCTGAGCAGAAGATTGAGCATGCAGAAGAAATGTGCCATGTGAAGAATGGATTGACATGTTGAGGAGTTGATTTGGTGGACTATCCATGGATTTTTAGACAGATATCTGAAGCAACCTATAAAAAATTAGTCAATGGACTATTAGTGGTTGATTTGTGACCCTAGTTCAGTCATCTACAAATTGTTAGAAGGATGATAAGAGGAGAAGTTCAAATTTATTCATAGATTGGACAACAAAGATCAAATTGTCGATACACAAGAACAATGATTTTGAGAGGACTCAAACCATTGTTATGTGGAAGATTTGAAGAGCCCTAGATGAAGAAAATATTGTGAGCCCTAGATCAGTAAAAATAATTGACTATGGTTGGGCAGATTGATGCTAGTCCAAGCATAGTTGGAGGGTTGTTAGGTGACTATCAAAGAAGAACCCTAACTCTTGTACTTGTGAAGGACAACAAGATTGGTAGAAGGGCAGGTGTATAGGGCCTAAGGATGTGCATAATTTGAAGAACTAAAGTAGCAGTCAAGTGGGCCAACCAACTAGCCCTATTTCACTATATTGTAGAGGATCAATTCAGTGAGAAGAAGGGCAACCTCCATAGCCCTAGACTTCTCATCTTGGAGCCATAGTATGGAAAAAGTGGGCATACCAAAGAGTTGTTCAAAAATGGAGTTGTGAACAACTTGTTACCACTCAAACTAGTAGTGGACCTAAAAGGGGTTCCTAAGAGGGAAACAACTAGGACAAGGGAAACGGTGGAGGCTTAGCCCATTGTCACCACAGCAAAGGCTCCTTGCTCTTCATGAAATTTCACCGATGGGAGGAGTCTTGGTAGTTTAGGAAGTCACTCGTATATTATAGGTCAATGAATAGGTGGGAAGTGACCCTAGAATCCCTTTCCCTAAGATAGAATATAGAGTGGGACATGCTTGCATTTTAAGCAAGGGACTTGATCTTCTAGGGAGAGAGGAGGGGGATTGAAGGGTTGAGGGAGAAGAATAAGACTTATAAAGGAAGTTACCAATCCCTAAAATCCTTTGGGAAATTGGATTCCCAAATGGTCCTCGATGAAAGGCCTTTGACACCAAATGGGACCACATGGGGCCAAGTGGACCCAACCTAGGCTCGGGGATGGAATTTAGCAACCAATGATGTTCCTATCTTGGAAAATGTGAGGGGAAAGGATTAGGCAATATTTTTTACTTCGATGGGTCAAATTGATCCTACTAGGCTCTAGCCTTGGGAACACCTATGCAAAAATTGATCCTAGAGCTAGGGCTTGAGGTATTTGAAGATTCCATCGTCGGAATTGGCCCAAATTACGAGGAGAGTGAAGGCACCCACCAATGTCGGTGCCTTTAGGAGATCAAAGTTTTCCTTTGGCTATATTCTTGGGAAATTGATGCCCTAGGTGACCTGATGGGGCTAGACCTAGGGAAAAATGGAAAAAATGTGAAAAGGGGGGGGGGGGTGGGGGAAATCATCACCCTTTTTGAGGTACTAGTGAATAATTCACTTGGGGATATGGAGTCAGGGGTGATAATGAACAATAATTTAGTTTCTTGATCATGGAGGCCCAGAAAGTCAACTTCGTCCAATGTTAGAGGAAAACGAAAAGTGACCTTCAAGCATTTATACTTCATACAAGTGGTGAAAATTTATTGAGATAAAATTATTTCTAAGATATTTCATTCATCGAACAATGGCCCATACATTAAATAAGATAAATAGACACATAATTTCACATTTCCATCATGCAGCAATTAACCCTAGTTATAGTGAAATTCAATAGTATGCAACAACAACAAGAATAGCGTTAAATTTTCACTCACAATGTTAGAGAGTATATCCAACCAGCTTCACATTTGCAAAATCAAATCTCCAAGATAAAAATAGCCCAAATACATACATCAAAATGCATCCATCATCCAAAATAGTCCTCCAAGGAAAAATGTGAAGTTCTCTAAAGATAGAGAGATCCCAAATCAAGTGATGATACAAATGAATCCAATTAACTCCGAGAGATCCCAAATCAAGTGATGATACAAATGAATCCAATTAACTCCGAGAGATCCCAAATCAAGTGATGATACAAATGAATCCAACTAACTCCTATTTATACATTGATTAGGAGTTGATCGAATTAGCTTATGGGCCTACATTAGCCCCTAAACATAAAATATTATGCAAGTAACCCTAAATTTTGGTGGCAATCCCACCAAACTATCTCATACATAGAATAATAAGCCTCATAAGAGGTCAACTGATGTCTTAGGGCCTTCTAGCTGGAGGCATACTGGGGTCCATGAGTGCCATAATGATGCATGGGGCCCATAAAAAGTGTTGGACAAGGGGGTGGCCCCTTGTTCTCCAAACATTAAACTTGTGGTGCTCTCGTTAAACTTGTGGACTGAAAGGGTTGTGTGTGGCCACCATCAACAAGTAGGTCAAGTGTTGTCTTGTTCATGATAGATTGGTTGTCAAAGGATTAACACCAATCCCTAGTTTTATTCCTTGTATCAGTGTGATTGTAAAGGGTCACGATCCATGGTACAAGAGCTCTAGCCTGTTGTATTGTAGTTTGTAATATAATGAAGAAGGGTTTGCACACTAACACTCGCTGACATGCCCTGGCACTCTAGCATACCTTGGAATTTCCTAACATGTAACCTTGCTACTCCCTCCTTATCACACTTGAAACTCATGACACTCCCTATCAGACACTCTTATTCATTCATTACCAGGCATTTTGAACTAGTTCTCCCTTGTGTTTCCATGGCACTCCCTAGCACGCATTGACACACCCTAGCATTTGGCACATCCTAGCATGTCGCCCTGGCACTCTAGCATTCCTTGGCACTAACTTGCATACCTTTAAACTCCCTCCTTAGCACACCTATAACTCATTGATACTCCCTGTCACACACTCTTATTCATTCATTTCCATGCATTTGACACTAGTGCTCCCTTGTTTTTCCTTGGCACTCCCAAACACTCCGCCCTGGCATGCATTGGCACACCTTGGCACCTGGCACATCTTGGCACGTTTCCCTGGCCTCTAGCATGCCTTAACACTGCCTAGCATGCCTTGACGTCACTCCCTCCTTAGCACACCTGAAACTCACTGACACTTCCTGTCACAAACTCTTATTCATTCATTTTTAAATATAGTTTTATCTATTATGTTATGATGAACTGTCTAGTGGAATATCCATGATAGTTTATGAATCACCCCAACATATATCCTTTATGCAAGTCATATGATGATATTTCTTCACACTTATTTATCTCTAGTTGTCCCAACACAGTGCAGGTCATCACCACCACCCTTGGAAAATTGAACATGATAGGCTCGTGGTCCTATCTAAGCTTGGAAGAAAAATTCAAAACTTAGTTACACAACATGATGGAAGATTATTATTATTAAGGTTTCCCATGCTTTCTAATCAATAATATCTCGTGGGATTGGAACAACAACACATTTTGTTCATGATAAATATCCATGATAGTTTACGAATCACCCCAGCATATATCCTTTATGCAAGTCATATGATGATATTTCTTCACGCTTATTTATATCTTGTCCCGACACAGTGCAAGTCATCACCACCACCCTTACAAAATTGAACATGATAGGCCTGTGGTCCTATCTAAGCTTGGAAGAAAATTTCAAAACTTAGTTACACAACATCATGGAAGATTATTAAAAGGGTTTCCCATGCATTCTAATCAAAAATATCTGGTGGGATTGGAATAGCAACAAATTTGTTCACAAGAAATATCCATGATAGTTTACGAATCACCCCAACATCTATCCTTTATGCAAGTCATATGATGATATTTCTTCACACTTATTTATCTCTTGTCCCAACACAATGCAGGTCATCACCACCACCCTTGCAAAATTGAACATGATGGGCTCATGGTCCTATCTAAGCTTGGAAGAAAATTTCAAAACTTAGTTACACAACATCATGAAAGATTATTAAAAAGGTTTCCCATGCATTCTAATCAACAATATCTAGTGGGATTGGAACAACAACACATTTTGTTCACGAAAAATATCCATGATAGTTTATGAATCAGCCCAACATCTATCCTTTAGGCAAGTCATTTGATGATATTTCTTCGCACTTATTTATCTCCTCCCCCAACACAGTGCAGGTCATGATCACCACCACCCTTGCAAAATTGAACATGATAGGCTCGTGGTCCTATCTAAAACTTGGAAGAAAATTTGAAAACTTAGTTACTCAATATCATGGAAGATTATTATAAAGGTTTCCCATGCATTCTAATCAACAATGTCTGGTGGGATTGGAACAACAACACATTTTGTTCACGAGAAATTCTAACAAAGATCACAATTGAATTGATAAAAAATAGTGTTTAGAAGACAAGATTCATCCTAAACCACAAAAATAATGGATTCTGGTAATTTCTCCACTCCCTCTTGGATGCCCTTGTGACTTCTTTGATGGTGTTGCACAAGTTATCCCACCTAGCTACAAAGTGGGTGTGGTACTCTTCCTCTCCCAGTCTTATAGCGAGAAAGTAAGGTATACCCAAAGTTAAGGCTCCAACAACTAAGTTGATTCCATTTCTCTTTGTACACTTCTGGAAATTACATCCATCAAAAGAGTCAAATCCCGATAGATCATGGGGGATTAAAAAATCATGATCAATTGGGTCAATAATTCATGATAGAAAACATCTACCTACATCCCATCCTACAGGATATCATAGATCCCCCAACTATTTGGACTAGCTATCTTTCATACACATTCTCCAGGAGCTAAACACCACAACACACAAGCTTTCAAAAGAATCTCTCAAACTTCCCATCGATACATTTGTGATACTAGATTCCATCGATAGTATGGAGTATGACCAAATGATTATTCATGTCTAAGCTCGAAAAACAACCCAATGTAGATTGATGCATGCACATTCCAATCATGACACTCAATTTCTACATCTTCTCAAAAGAGAAAACAAGTAAATTTTTTCTTTGTTCACTTTACAACATAAACACCAATTTCACCCACAATGTTAAGATAAGTTGAATGATATGACCGAAAAGGTGGGAGGAGTATTTTGTGGTGTATTGAACGGGACTAGGGGACACACATGTAGCATGGATTGGTAGAAGTGGGATGTCCAAGCATGATTTAATAAGATCTATAATCCACACATTAGAGAATGAGAAGGGGGATTAAGACCTAATTTCATAGGGGCTAGGGGGCTTGGAGGGAAGGTAACAAGAGGAATTGAAAGAGGAACCCCTGATAGTGGTGATAAGGGGATTAGGGGCCCCATTATAACAACGAATAAGCCATTAACCCATAACCACTAAATTCCCTATCCCTTAACCCCGAAGCCATAATCTCTTAACCCTACACTCATAACTCATAGGCCATCAACCCCTTGATGCATTAAACCTTAAGCCATTAACTCCTAACGTAGAATATATGAACCCCCTAAGCACTAACCCCTTATTCTCTTAACTCATGACCCTTAAACCTTAAATACATAACCTCTAAAGACTGGCCCAGTCCAAATTTATGCATGAACACAGCAAGGAATAAACATATAACCATAAAAACAAAGATGCGATGGAAATAACACTTCATTTCATTAATATCAAAAAGCTGAATTTTGCTTATAGACGAGAATGGAAATAAAACTAGCTAGGGCGCTAGTAGCTATCTTTGAGAAGAATGTGGCGGGTACGGGCATCTGAACTAAGTTAAAATGGGGCTTGAGGTTTATTATTTAGAAGCAATGGGAAATCCTAAACGGCCAAAATCTAACCCTGGGAGATGAAGCGCCAAAATTATGGGCCCCATTTGGGTAAATTGGTCTTTCAACTGCAGGACATAACTTTGGCATACGATCTCCGTTTGGCCATATACCATACACTCATTAGAAATATCTATACAAGGACTAAAAATTTTGAGTGAAAAAAAAATTGCTCCATGGAACCATGTTGCTCCCTATTTTCCCAAAATTTGTCATTTAGGGCTCTCGACGGCTCCAGTTAAAGGGACCCAAAAACACTAAAATAGTAAGTTATTGCCAAAATTGAAGAAAAACTAAAGACAATGGTGGGCCCCCAAATTGGAATATGCGGGTGACCAGCAATACTCCTACTTGGGATCATTCCTCTCCCTTAGGAAGCAATGGTCTCCATTGCATTAGGTTCCTCCATGAGATGAGGAAATTCTGTGAACTTGGTCCCAGTGAGCAGAAAACTTTCCTTGAATGCAGTGTTGGCAGTTGACAATATCTGATTGGATCTTGTTGGTGAGTTTTGTTGATTTGCATGTCCATGATACAATGCGTAGCACCTATTCCATGCGATGCGGTTGCTCTGTTGTTTGATTGTTACCGCAATCGAGTGTCCGATGGGGAGTGCGAAATATAGACAAGGCGGTCCACATTGAATACGGGTGAAAACCAAGGAATGGTGGAGCATCTTGGGCTTCAGAAGGAATTGTTCCCGAGCCTTGGTGATGGTGTACGACTCATATCGAGTGGCCAAAGGTTGCGGTGGGGTCCGGTGAGGTGCTCCGTCTGCAAATGTAGCCATACTTTGTGTTCCACTTGGAAGTTGTGTGGCACGGCGGTGTTGATCATGGTGTTTCTTGTACTTAACATTGGGTCTATCAATATGTCATGAAACTATTGGTGGATGTCTTGGGAATGCACTCAATGAAGCTATTTTCTTTTTCCAACTTTAGACTAGACATGAGCGAATCGGCACGAGTAGCCACAAATGGCATGGCTATGTCAATGGGACATAGTGTTTGGAATCCCAAGCCCACCTAAAAGGGACTATGGGCAGATTGAGCGTGGAGAACTTAGATTATAACTATGTTGTACATAGGGGAAGGCTCGTCCCATGTGTGTGGATACTTTAGTGCTCCCCATGCACGAATGTGTACAATAATTATGTTGAAGACCTCTCTGCATGCGGCCATCTGTTTGGGGATGGAAAGTTGTGGACTTGGTGAGCTTGGTGTCCGGTATACGACCAAATGCGAACCAAAAATTTGCTAATGAAAGCGCTATCCAATTTGATATGATAGACCATGGGATCCAAGAAGTGCACCCCACACTGGATTTAAAAGAAGATTTTAGCGATGGATTTTGCTACTGATATTCTTGTTGCAAGCTTCGCCATAATGGCCATCTTTGAGAATACGCCAGATGACCTTGAAAACACATTCATTTCCATGATTAGTAGAAGACGAGGCCCAACATAGCAATCCATGGAGGTCGATTGCAAAGGTCGACTAGGGGTAGGTAGCGAGTATATAAGCCTTTCCTCTTGATGGTGGTTTTGTGCTGGCACCGAGCAATGCAAGATCGATGTGCTTCCGGAAGCATCCTCTCGGAAGGTTCGGCCAATAGAAATACTTTTGCGATGCGATACTATTTTCTCAAACTGAAATGCCCAACAATTCGAGCGCGAGTGTGCCTCCCTTATCAATATTGGAATGCTCTCTTGAAGGAACACAAAGGTGTTCAGGGTGAAATAAAAGTGCATCTTGGAGGTGAAAATTTGGAACTTGCATACAAGGTCGACTAGGGGGTAGGTAGCTTACCCCCCAGAGTGCCTTTTAGAGGGTGGCTGAATTTTGAGTCTCTCTCATGAAAGAAGCAACGATTAGAAGTCTCGTGCTAAGAGTTGAGAATGATGATGAGTGCACGATCGATGAGTCGGGTGAGGAAGTCTGCCAACATTATTGGTGCTACCCTTCTTGTACTTAATGTTCAAATGTAACTATTGTGAGATATGTGGACCACTTTTGATGGTGATCATTCTACAACTTCCATTGTGTGTCTGTATGGTACGGGGGCGGTGGTGCTGTGTGGATGATTGTTTCCTTCCTAAAATGTAATGCTTCCATTGTGGTAGCTTGCACAATGGAATACATTTCTTTGTCATAAGTGGGATACTTATGAACTTTTGAGACAATGTCTCACTATGATATGCCTTGGATGTCCATTTGTTAGTGAAATTGCCCCAATAGCATAGTGAGAGGCATACGTCTCAATCTCAAATGGTACATTTGTAAGTCTAGTAATGTGAGAACTTCAGGCTGGGAACATGGCGATTTTTAAATTCTATGAATGCCTTCTAATGAGGTTCGACCAAAATAATTTTCTCTCACTCCTCCCTTGGTGACTTGACTCAAAGGCCAAGTGATATGAGAGAGTCCCAACACGAACCTATGGTAAGAAATTAGCAAGACCCAAAAGGCGGCAGGCGCTGTTATAATGGTTGGGGCTGGCCAATCCCGAATGACTTGGATCTTGTTTGGATCCACATGCACCCACGCTTTCATCAATAATGTATCCCAAATATTGAACCTAGGTCATGCCAAAAGTGCACTTCTCCAAATTGGCACACAACGTGTTGCCGCGGTGTTTGGAGGACTTGTCGGATGTGGTGAAGAGGTGCTCGCCCATGTACGGATGAGGATCATAATGTCATCCCACGATATGCTAATACGAATGAGTTGGTGAATGGCCACAAGTGTAGTCCATCAACCTCATGAAGGTTGTGGGAGCATTCGTCAACCCGAAAGGCATGACCCGGCCATTGAAAAGGCCTTCCTTGGCTTTGAAGGCAGTCTTACACACACATCGAGAGGGTTCAATTGGTACCTGGTGATACCCATACTTCAAGTCGATCTTGCAAAATATTTTGCACCTTTGAGTTGGTCTAGAGGTGTCGATCCGTGGGATTGGGTGCCTATTCTAGACATTGATCTTGTTAGGTGCTCGATAGTCAATCACAGTGTCTCCGATCCCATCCTTCTTCTATAACAAAGCAGTTGGGCTCCCACGGGCGATAGACAGTCGCATGTAGAAGTTTCTACAACAACAAAATACGCCTCTTGATTTCATCGTTCTCCAGGAACATAGCGCCCGATAGATTGTTCCATTGGGTAGCGGCAGCACTGAGGGTTAGATCAATTAGGTGCTTGACACGATAGTGCGAGAGGAGCCTATTGGGTGAGTGAAGATACAGCCTCCCTCCACAACCTTATCCACTTGTTGTTGTCGTGCGAGGCTGTCTGGAAGGTCGTGTACAATATTCTTCTTGTCTGAGGTGAGATCATCGGAAAACAAATTTCCTAGTTTGAAATAGGCTTTACATTTTTTGATAACCGAGATAGCGGCGGGAGGTGGTACCTCTGGTACATCTGTCAAAACTTATTTCCCAAAGTAACAATAATAGCGCGGCGAGACTCATACACGGCATGACGTTTCCACAATTATGGTTGTCCTAATAATACATTAGAAACATCAATAGGAGCAATGTCACAAAATACCTCATCTGTGAAGGGCTTGATGCTATAGGGAAAGGCACTCTTGGCGACGCGGAGATCTCGTCCTTGGTGAAGCCACCCGATGGTGTATGGATGTGGGTGAGCTATGATTGCCAAGCTTGATAAACTTCACGGCATCGCTAAATGCGGTTCTTTTACTTGGATCCATTATCGACAATGGCTTATCTTGAGAGCCCTTTACCCATATGCGCGGGAGTGGAAGGCGTTCCTCCTCCTCTGGATCTTCCGGTTCCTCCTTACGGATCTTCGTGTGGAAACAATGGCATTAGGCTTCACATGATAATATATTTCCTTTTTCATTCCCTTGTCGAGTTCTGATTCAAAGTCGTAGTATGCTCCATTTCAGAAGCCCTCATCTCGGCCACGGCGTGTTTGGCCGACACTCACTTGTATTGTGAGTGGAGCTCTTATGGAACTCACACCACTCTCCGTGTCCTTCTTTGGCTTTGTGGTGTTTTTATTTGCTGTGACTTTGACAGGAGTTGTCTTGAGTCACCATGCCTTGGCTCATCCTTTGTTCATGGTTTGGGAGCACCTTTCCCATAACGTTCCACAAGTCCAAGTCTCGCTTCTTTTGTTTGAATTTCTTCTCAATCTTGGTAGCATGCGGTATGTCATACCAAGCGAGGAGATGTCGAGAATTCCATTTCCTCCTGAATGTATCTATGCGGTTAACTACGATACTTTGAAATCTTTTAGATGTTTCTTTGGAATCTTCGATACACAACTTGGTGCACGGGGTATGGAGCAGTTTGGCCGACTCATGCACATCTTGATCCCTTGTTTGTCACAACATGGTCCATTGTATGTACTTGTCCTCATAGCTCCCCATGGTATAGTATTGTTCCTTGTTGGCATCTGAAAATAATTCCAAGTGGGTGCTGATCGAGAACGAGAGAGGGTTTTTCTTTTCCTTTTTCTCACAATGGGTTTCCACCGAGTCCTTGACATGGAAATGACTTTGAGGAATTAAAAATAATATTCTCACAATCAAAAAAGTCTTGAGGCAGAAAAATCCTTCTAATATATTCAACCATCTATCTACAACATCTTGCATATATTTTACCTTCAAATATGGTAATTTCAAAGTTTACTTGTACCTTAAAAAGGATTGGCACCTCTAGAGTGGGCTGTTGGATGCGCGAATGTGCGGTGGGCGGTCATTGAGGATACGGAGCAAGTTATCCATCATCGTGTTCCTTTGTTTTTCAAGGGCCTCATCAAATATTTGTGCAGGATGTCCTCTCCCTCATCTTTCTTTTCATCCCCCATGGGCGTGCGTAGGGGGTTTGCAAGGCTGTCTTACAAAGGTTCCACCGGATCGAGCCCTAACTCATTATACGGACTCGTTGGGGACACGCAAAGAAGGATCGAAAAAATAGGAAATGCTACGATACCAACGATCGGATTTATGCGGAACACAACGGAAATAAAAATATAACTAAAAAAAATGATACGATGAAGCAGAAACTTCATTTCATTAATACCAAAGAGCTGAAATTTGCTTACAGACAGAATGGAAATAAAACAGCAGAGGCAGGTAGCTATCTCTTTGAAAGAATCATGGCGCTAGATCTCTGAATTGAGTTACAATGAGGCTCGAGGGCCTATTTTTTATTTAGAAATAATGGAAATCCAAAATAGCCAAAACCCTAACCCTAGGAGATGAAGCGCCAAAAATATGGGCCCCGTTTGGAGTAAATTGGTGTTTTGACTTCCGGGGCGTGGCTTTGGCATACAATCTCCGTTTGATGCGTACCATACCTTGTTAAGAATATCTATAAAGGGACTACAAATTTTTGAGTGAGAAACATTGTTCCATGGAAACCAGATTATGGAGCCATTTTTCTCCGTTTTCCCAAACGTCGTTCGAGGCCTCAAAATGGCTTCGAAAGTTCGGGACCAGAAAAACTACTAAAAATAGTAAGTTGTGTCGAAGCTGGAAAAATGAAAGAGAAAATGGTGGGGCCCCAGAGTGGAATAGGCGAGGTGACCACCAATATCCACTGTCATCACTTAGGAAGCAATGGTCCCCATTGTCTTAAGTTCCTCCATTATATGAGGGAAATTTCTGCTCGAACTTGGTCACACGGTGAACCACTTTCCTTGGTGCGGGGAGTTGGCTAGCTTTGACAACTGATACGAGTTTGATGATTCTATTGGTGAGTGTTCTTGATTTGCATGTACATGATATAATGCTGCGGTGGCTACATTCCATGCGATGCAACGTTTGCTTTGTTGGTGTGAGGTTGTTACGCAATGTCGGAGGGTGTCAGTAGATGTGAGAAGTATGAATGAAGGCGGTCACATTGAATACTTTGGGTGCAAAACAAGGAATGGTGGAATCGCGAAGCTCGAAAGGAATTTTCCCTATAGCCTTAGTGATGGTGTATGACCCACATATCGGAGTGGCGCGAGAAGCTTGCGGTGGGGTCACAGTGAGGGCGCTCCTACAGAAAATGTAGCCATACTTTGTCACCCACATGGAAGTTGTGTGGCACCCGGTGTTGATCATGGCGTTGCTTGTACTTAGCATTGGTTTTGTCCAATATGTCATGAACTCTTTGTTGGAAGATGTGTTGAATGTGCTACGATGAAGCTATTTACTTTGTCAATTTGGAATTTGGACATGAGGCGAATCGGCTTTGGTAGCCACAAATGGCATGGCTACGTCGAGATGGGATATAGTGGCTAGAATCCAAGCCCACCTGAACATTAGGGGGAATTTTGAGGTCTAAAATGGGCCTCCTAAGAAAAAATGTACAACCAAAATAAACTTTATAAGAACCAATAGGATTCAAGATGATGATGTCAACCATGGGGATGATTCACCATTTTTGAGTAAAATGGTAAAAATATTAAAAAATAATAAAAATAATAAAACTACTTTTTTCAACTCATTATTTCAACTTTTCATCTCCCAAAAGTTTTTACTCAAATTTCGAGCGGGGAGTATTGATTGGATAGAAAAATTTAATTCCTCATCCAAGCGGTACCCATGTTACATACTTTCGGTGGACCTTGCTATGCGAAAAATGAGAAGTACATGAAAAAACATGATTGCAATCACGTTTTTCCTTATGTATTTCTCATTTTTCATGTAACGAGAGTCGATCAAAAAGTATGCAACATGGAAAGCACTCCTTGGATGAGGAATTAGAATTTTTCATCCAACAGCCTAATCCCACTTGAGAATTTGAGTAAGGGCTGGGAGATAAGATTGAAAAAAACAGTTGAAAAATTAGTTTTTTCTTTTCCCTCTAAAATTTGATGATGTCATCAAATCTTGCTATTGTTTCAGCTATTATTTTAAAATTTCCTTAGAAGGCCCATTTTAGACCTCAAAATTTCCCTAATGAGGGGCTATAGGCCGTGATTAAAGTATGTGAGAGCCTGGTTATAAGCCCCTATGTTGTACATAGGGAAGGCTCTTGTCCCATGTGTGTGGATGCTTTGAATTGTACATGCGAAGAAAGCTGTGTACAATCATTCTATTGACGACCTACGATACGGCCATATGTTTGGGGATGGAAATTTGTGGACGTGGTGAGCTTGGTGTCGGCATTGACCGGATACTAGACCAAAATGTGCTAAGGAACACTGCTATCCCGATCCCGATATATGATAGGCACGTGGGATCCCAAAGTGCACCCACACTCGTTCAAAAAGAAGATTTTTAAGCGGTGGCTTGACTATGATATTCTTCTTGCGAGGTTGTGATAATGGCCATCTTGAGAATACGGTGATGACCACGAAAACATAGTCATTTCCATGCTTAATAGAAGGCGAGGCCCAACATGTAATCCATGGAGATGGATTCCCAAGGTCGACTAGGGGTAGGTAGCGAGTATATAGGCCTTTCCTCTTGATGGTCGGTTTGGCAATGGAGCAGGACAATGCTAGATCTTATGTGTTTTACGACATCCTTTTAAAGGTTCGGCCCGGTAGAAATAATGCATATGTACTAATACTATTTTCTCGACCACTGAAACTCCTAACAACTTGACTATAGTGTGCCTCCCATATCATCTTGGCACGCTCGCTTGAAGGAAAAAAAAAGCGTCCCCGGGTGACATAAAAAGTGTCGTCTTCAAGGTGAAAATTTGGAACTTGCATACCTCCCAAGAGTGCCTTTTAAGTGTGGCAGGAGTACAGGTCGCTCTCATAGAGAAGTAGCGATCAGAAGTCTCATGCCTACAAGAGTTGAGAGCGAGTGGTGAGTGCCAGCTGATTGGTGGTAGGAGTGAGGGTGATGCTGCAACATTATTGGTGCTACCCTTATTGTACTTGATGTTCAAATAAAGCATTGTGAGATATATGGAGCACTTAAAGTGGTGATCATTCATAACTTCCCTTGTGTCGTATGAATTGTAGGGAGCAGGTGAGTGCTGTGTGCTATGATTGTTTCCTTCCCCAAAATGCAATGCTTCCATTGTTGAAAAGCTTGCACAATGGAATACATTTCTTTGTCATAAGTGGGATAGTTGCGAACTATATGAGACAATGTCTCAAGGTGATATGCCAATAGATGTCCCTATTGAGTAAGAGCTAACCTAACAGCGAGTGAGAAGGCATATGTCTCGATCTCAAATGGTTAGTTGCAGTGCAGTAACGTAGAGCACTAGAGAGCGAGAATAGAGGCAATTTTCAGTGCCGCTGAACACCTTCTATTGAGGTTTTGACCAAAGAATTTTTCTCTCGCTCCTCCCTTGGTGACTTGACTCAAGGGCGAGTGATATGAGAGAATCCCAACACGAACCTACGGTAGAAATTTGCAAGACCCCGAGAAAATTGCAGCTCTATTATAGTGGTTGGGGCTGGCCAATCTGCAGAGATGACTTGGATCTTGGTTGGATCCACATACAACCCCCTTTCATCAATAATGTATCCCGGATATTGAACCTGGGTCATGAAAAAAGTGCGATTCTCAGAATTGGCACACAAATTGTGTTGTCGCGGTGTTTGGAGGAATTGTGGGATGTGGTGAAGGTGCTCTTCCCAGAGTCTAGATGAAGATCGAGAATGTCATCCAAGTACACCACTACAAATGAGTTGGTGAATGGGCTGCAAGATGTCATCCATCAACCTCATGAAGGTTGTGGGAGCATTCATCAACTCGAAAGGCATGACTAGCGATTTAAAAGGCCTTCCTTGGCTTTGAAAATAGTCTTCCACACATCGGAGGGTTCAATTGGTACTGGTGATACGCAGGACTTCAAGTTGATCTTGTTGAAATATTTTTTCACCTTTTTAGTTGGTCCAAAAGGTTATTGATCCATGGGATTGGGTGTCTATTACGAGACGATGATCTTGTTCGGTGCTGATGAGTTAATACGGGAGTCTCCACATCCCATCTTTCTTACGTACCAACACAATCGGGCTCCCACGGGGCGATGAAATTGGTTAGATGTGACCCTTTCTGCGGGGGCTCCACGAGATACGCACTCTTTATTTCATTGTTCTCAGAGCGAGGCATTGATATATCGGTCCATTGGGTAGCGGCGCACCAGGGTCGGATAAATCGGGTGCGACTGACGATAGTGCGAGAGGAACCCATGTGGGTGAGATGAAGATGTCCCCATACTCCTCCCGACCCTTATCCACTTGTTTTATTCATGAAGATGAGCCTTTTTTAGAGGTCATATCCACAGGTATTCTTCTTGCATACGGGGCCGAATCATTAGGAAAACAAATTTCTTAGTTTTGGAAAATGAGCTTTACACATTATTTTGCAGGGTAACCAAAGAGATAACGACGAGGAGGTGGTACCTTTGGTATCTTTGTGCAACTTATTTCCCAACGTAACAATAACGAGCGCAAGGCAGAGACTCATACATAGCATGGCGCTTCCACAAGTATGTTTTTCCCAATAATACATCGAAACATCTATAGGGATCAATGTCACATAATACCTTATACGTGAAGGGCTTTGATGCTATAGGGAAGGCGGCAACTACTGTGCGGCTAACGCGGAGATCTCATCCTTGGTTAAACAACCCCCAGATGGTGTATTGATGTGGGTGAGTTGTGGTCGGCAAGCCTAACCACTTCACGACGTCTTGCAGAAATGAGGTTCTTTTGGCTCCCATTGTCGATAATGAGGGCTGTACTAAAGGGAGGCCTTTTCAGAGCATTTAGGAGTGGAAGAGACGTTCCTCCTCCTCTAGATCTTCGGTTCCTCCTTCTCGATATTCGTAGTGGCAAAAGTGGCGTTGGGACTCCCGCATCAATAATATATTTCCCTTTTTCACTCCCCTTGTCGGGTTCGATTCGAGTTGGAGCATGCATCGACTCGAAGCCCTCATCTCGGCCACCAACGACTTCTTGGCACGCTGATCACTTGTATTGTGAGTGGAGCTCTTATGGAACTCACACCACTTTCTCGTGTCCTTCTTGGGCTTTGCGGTGTTTTTATTTGCTTGCAACTTCAACGGAGTTGTCATGAGTCGCCATGCCTTAGCTCTATCCTTTGTTCTGTTGGTTTGGGAGCACCTTTCCCTTGCTTTTGATTCACGAGATCCAAAGTCTTGCATCTTCTATTTGAATTTACTGCTCAATCTTGGCGACATACCGGTATGTCGTACCAAGCGAGGACATGTCGAGGAACTCCATTTCCTCCTAAATGTATCTATACTGGATCAAGCGTGATACTTTAGCACTAGATGTTTCTCTAAATCTTTGATACCCAACTTGGTGCGCATGGTATGGGATAGATTCATCATCTCATGCACATCTTGATCCACTTTGTTGTCGCAACGTGTTCCATTCTATGTACTTGTCCTCATAGCTCCCCACGGGATAGTATTGTTCCTTGATGGCATCTCGAAAAGAATTCCAAGTGGGTACATGTAGAGCAGAGAGAGGGTTACATACTACGTCCTTTTTCTCACAGTGGGTTTTCCCACGAGTCCTTGACATGGGGAGACGGCTTTGAGGGAGTGCAAAAATAATCTTCTACTGTCGGAAAAGTCATAAACCAAGAAATATACTTCTAATAGATTCAACCATCTATCTATGGTATCTACATCTATTTGACCCTCAAATATCAGAATGTCAAAAATTTACTTGTACCTTGAAAGGAGTCATACCTCCGAGTGGTTCTTGGATGCATATGTCTTTGCGAGTGGGAAGCTTGTTGAAGGATATGGGCAAATTTATCCATCATTGCGTTCATTTGTTTTTCGAGGGGCCTCCTCGAGCAATATTTTTATAGGATATCCACTCCCTTATATTTATTTTCATCCCCCATGGGCGTCGTCGAGGTTTGCAAGGCTAATCTTACGCAAAGGTTCACCAGATTGAGTCCTAACTCCTTATACCTCGACCTCATTAGGGACATGCAAAGAAGGATCGAGAAAAAGTAGTCTCTTTCATTCGATACCCTTGATCCATATTTATGCGGGAACACAAAAAAAATGAACATACAACCATAAAAAAAAATATGCGATGGAAATAACACTTCATTTCATTAATATCGAAAAGAAATGAAATTTTCTTATAGACGAGAATGGAAATAAAAATAGCTAGAGGCGGCTAGTAGCTATCTGCGAGAAGAGATGTGGCTGACTAGAGCCTCGAGCGAGTTACAATGGGAGGCTTGAGGGCCTATTTATTATTTAGAAACAATGGGAAATCCTAAACAGCCAAAACCTAACCCTAAGAGATGAAGCGCCAAAACTATGGGCCCCATTTGGATAAATTGGTGTTTCAACTTCTTGGGGATGTAACTTTCGCATCGATCTCTGTTTGATCGCGTACCATACCTCGTTAAGAAAGATCTATCCAAGGACTACAAATTTGAAGTGAGTAACATTAGTCCATGGAACCATGTTGCTCCACTGTTTTCCAAAAGCGTCATTTAGGGCTTGAAATGGCTCTGCGAGTTCAAGACTTTGAAAAAACTACTAAAAAATAGTAAGTTGTGCTAGCCCAGAAAAAAATGAAAGAGACAATGGTGGGGGCCCCAAGTGGAATAGGTGGGTGACCACCAATATCCACTGGATCACCAACATATATCATTTATGCAAGTCATATGATGCCATTTCTTCACACTTATTTATCTCTTGTCCAAACACGGTGCGGTCATCACCACCACCCTTGAAAATTTGAACATGATAGGCTCATTGTCCTATATAAGCTTGGAGAAAAATTTTAAACTTTAGTTACACAAAATCATTAAAGAATATTATAAGGGTTTCCCATGCCTTATAATCAATAATATATTGTGGGATTGGAACAAAAACACATTTTTTCATGATAAATATCCATGATAGTTCATGAATCACCCCAACATCTATTCTTTATGCAAGTCATATGATAATTTTCCGTCACACTTATTTATCTCTTGTCCCAATGCGATTGTAGGTCATCACCACCACCCTTGAAAATTTGAGATATGATAGGGTGCGTGGTCTTATCTAATATTGAAATAAAATTTCAAAACTTAGTTACACAACATCATGGAATATTATTAGAAAAGGTTTCCCATGCATTTTAATCGCAATATCTAGTGGGATTGGAACAACAACACATTTTTTTGGAAAAATATATCCATGATAGTTTATGAATCACCCCAACATAAATCCTTTATGAAAGTCATATGATGATATTTCTTCACACTTATTTATCTCTTTTTCCCAACACGGATTCGAGTCATCACCACAACCCCACTGAAAATTTGAACATGATGAGCTCGTGGTCCTATCTCAGCTACATGAAAGAAATTTTCAAAACTTAGTTACACAACATCATGGAATATTATTATAAAGGTTTTATATGCATTCTAATCAGCAATATCGGGTGGGATTGGAAAAACCACACATTTTTCATCATGAGAAATATCCATGATAGTCTATGACTCACCCCAACATTTATCCTTTATGAAAGTCATATGATAATATTTATTCACATGTATTTATCTCTTGTCCCAACACGCAGTGTCGAACATCACCACCACCCTTGAAAAAATTGAACGTGATAGGTTGGTGGGCCTATCTAAGCTTGGAATAAAATTTCAAAACTTATTTATACAACATGATGGAAGATTATTGTAAAAGGTTTTTTGATGTGAGGCTGCCAGCCAAACCACAATCTTCACCCTCTTGTGCACTACAAAGTTGCACTTCTAGTTTTGCCCCCAAATAATTTTAAATGCAGAAATGAGACTCAATAATCATTGCGGAAGATTTTTTTAACTCATGGTTATTAAACCAAATTTGTTGGGCCGTTAATATTCCATTATTATTATCACTTGTGAGCAACTTATTCCACCCATTTCTACCATTCTTCATCACATCATTTATTATAATTTATTATTTAAATCCATTTTATGATGATTTATGCTTCTATGAATGAATGTTATTTATTCTCCTTTATTTCTAATAAATTGATGATTATGAATGATTTTATCAATGATAGTTTTAATAAATCAGTTGTAACATTATTCACCATTTTTAGCCTCAAGATAATTTCAGTTGAAGATTTGATCATTAAAAGTGCCAACTCAATGCTATTTGGAATAAGGAGTGACGAGTTTTGCGGTTGAGATTACGAGCAAATGAAGACAGAATCTGGAAAATCCGGAACATGGGTTTTGTTCAGGAATGGACCCAATTAACTTTATCAAAGAACGGTTTGCCCCAAATTCTCACTTGTCTGAGAGAAAACGCAGGGTTCTTTGAGCACGATTTTCTCGGATACTGTAGTTGCGCCGTCCTCCAAATCTCGACTACAAAGCCAAATTTGACTTCTTTGTTGTTGAAAGAGGGATGTAAATCTATTTTCTTGTCGATCAATTGGTTGGAAGAAATCCAATATTGTTATGGGAGATTGTATTTACTATTCAATTTCTCCTCACTTTCGATTATAAAAGGAGAACATGTATTGTGTATTGGGAGGAGGGAGAGACTTTTCTTATTGTAATTTTAAGAATTGTGCATCGGCTCTTGTTAAGAGAGTGTGGTGTTTTTTGTAAACATTATTAATGCTGATTAATAAAAGAGTTCACTTGTTGTTCCATTTCTCAAGTGGCTGGAGTAAAGCACACCCGGCGCTTCATAGGTGGTTGAGGGCTGAGCCACGGTGGAAGCGTCTGCTTGTTTGTATTTCTATTAGTTTATTTTATTTGTGTAGAAGTTCTTTTATTACAATTAAAAGAATTGAGTTATTGCTAATTGGATCAAATATTGAGTCATTGTTATTCCATTCTTTACAAGAAGCATGATTCATGATTCAAATTGTTATAAAATGTTGTTTTTTACGTATCTAATTCCGAGTTGTTGTTCCTTTTGTTTATGAATTACAATAGTTGATTGTTGCGTGGTCATCGATGAGTTAAAGAGTAGAAATCTAGTTTGCTTGGTTATGAATTGAATTGCTTTGTTTATTTTCTGCTGCTATTCAATTCATGTTCATTGCTTTTAGATTGATGTTTCCTTTCGGTTGCGTTTTAGATTTCATTTCCTTTGAGTTGTTTTCACTTGCTTTGAGATCTCTAAATTTGTAGAGACGAGCTAATCATTCCGAGGTCCCAGGATTTGGTCATCTCACATCGATTTCTAGTGGGAAAGAGTTGTACTCTCTGCGTCCTAATCGATGTCTAGCGAGGTTCTTTGTAGTGTAGTCTTTACATTTATATCATTTGTAATTAGATTTCTTTTTCAAGCGATTTCTTTTCAAGCATTTATTATTTACGCATTTGTATTTCTATACTACATCTTCACAAACATTACTCTTGAGTAAATAGCAACCTCAGGCTGAGTACACTCTTGAAATAAAAAGTGCGTCCACGGGTTGACAATTAATGTGAGGTAATTAGGAGTTACAAAGACACCTTTTTTATCGGCTCCACATTGTGTAAGCGTCGTTGCAAGTGATGTAGCCATTTCTAAAGAGTAGTGTGAGATCGATGAGTGCACCTGCTAGGGAAGAGTTGGATCTTAAAAAAACGGAAGGTAAGAACCTACGTGCGGGAGCATGTAAAAGCCACTCCTTTGTCAGCTTTCCTAACGGATTTGTTGTTGCTTTGTTGGGTAGAAATAGATGTTTGAATTTTTGTGTGAATGACTAGGGAAAAAAATAGAAATTTTGAAAAATGAATCACATGATTTCATTGAAGTGGTGATGTAAGCACCACCCATTTTCACTAACTTAGATTGACGGGAACATTTGAAAAAGAGGAGCTTCGAAGAAACACATGAAGAACATCTTATATTATGGTAAGAAATGACTCACGTTTCTACTTTTGAATTTCCTATCAAAGATCTAGGAGGAGTGACACAAATGCACATAATTCCCCCCATCTTTACCAAATTTTCATGGTTTAGCAAATGAAGAATCCGGATACATTCTTATTTGAGTTCGAAATACTTTGTAGAGGATATGATTATTGTACTAATGATCAAAGATTGAAAGTGTTTTCCTCTTACTCTAAAAAGGAAGCGACTCTCAGATGGTTCATGAGCCTAGGTGGGAATTGCATCCAATCATGGGAGGACATGAAGAACACATTCTTGAAAAAAAGTACAGACAGACTATTACAAATCAATGAAGATATTTTCGGTATAATACAAAGGGAAGATGAAAGTTTGGAGGATTATGTAGATCGATTTCATTATAACCTTAAAAAATCAAAGCATAAGCATTTGGAAAAAGAGATCTTAAAAACACTCCTTCTTAAAGGAATCGAAAGATGAATTTTTTAGAACTCTTAAATCGATAGGAAAAGGTGATGTTTTTTAGGTTATCATATGATGATGTTTGTGAGTTGTGCATAAGGTATTCAGAGGAATCTCCAAGAATTTGGTAAGAATTCTAGAGATGTTTGTTCTTTCTTTTCCAAATGCGCTTTCTGAGAATAGGAGACATAAGAGCTGAAATCAATGATTTATTTGAAAATTTTAAAGTTGATTTTATTAGCTCTCTAAGCTCAAAATTGGACGTTTTTGCGGGTTCATAAAAATGAAGAATTTGATGAAGTGTTTTCCCTCATGACCGAAAGGAAGCAGCCCATAGATACTCACTCTTCCTTATCTAGGATGGAAGTAGCATATCAAAGAGATAAGGAAGCTACAACAAGGTCAACGGGTATGGTTCAAAACACTTCTTCTCCATTCTCTTACTTGCATAATCCATTATGGAATACTCATGTTCTAGAGGCAGCCATGTCAATTTCAATATAACCACCAATCTTATCTACAAGTTTGGCATGGTTCACCTTATGATTGCATGACTACTCTCCCTCATCTTGTAGCACAAGCACATTCTCCATATTCTCCACCAGCTCTTTCACAACATCTGCTTGCATATCAAATTTATCCACTCAACCCAACCAAACACATCATCACAATGCTCCATTCCATACACAATTTCAGCTCAACTAATTCCACACCCTCACCACAATATAAACCGTTACAACATGCTTATAATGTTGAGACACTTAGATTTACCCACCCTTCCCACCCATTCTATCTCACATGCGCCATTAGAAAACTTACAATGAGATTGAAGAATGTTTCAAATTCAAAAAATTGTAGAAAGCTATGGAAGCAAATGAGGTTTCTTCTAGGTTGCACCAACAAACCATTTTAAAAAGCTCAAGAACTTCATGGTATGATGGGAAATCAAGAAAGTAATGGATATATTGAAGATTGGTTTCACTCCATCACGTGTTTGCATCCTCACTCTATGCTTCAACGATTTTTTGATACCATTTTTTCAGAGGGAAGTTGGCTTCTCATACCCCTAATTTTCATTAATATGCATTTTTTTCAAATTTGGGTATGTGTATACATGAAGCCTTATTTCGAAAATGGCTCCCACTGGAAGTACTCATATACGTAGTCATATTCATTTTCAAATCAAAATAGGTTAGTATAGAACATAAAATAAATAAGGGAATAAATAAATGCATTTTGTTTTTTATGTAAAACTAGTTGTTTTTTTGTTGCAACATCGCTATGCAAATCAATATTGGTGATAATTTTTTAATTCATTTGTGTATGTAGATGAATTATAATGGAAATAATAGCTCTAAAAACACTCATATTCATTTTTTTATCACCAATTTAAAAAAAATGCTTGAATATCATTTTTTTGGCTTGCGGGCTTGATGAACTTTACGGAAAAACAGTCAGAACAGTCATGTTTTGAGGGACCAAAAATGAATATTTTTAAAACATGTTTCTACCCTAGATAGAACTTGATGTCTACTTTCTAACCCAATTTGAATCAGTCAATTTGGATTTGAAAACGAAAAGTTAGAACAAAACATTGGCCAGGATGTCTAGCGGGCAGCTCGGGAACAGAGTTGGGACAGTCCTTTTTTGGAGGCCCAAATGACCATATTTTTAAAACCTGTTTCTACCACTAGATATCCCTTGATGTCTACTTTCTAACTCAATTTGAATCAGTCAATTTGGATTTGAAAGCGAAAAAAGTTAGATCAAAACATTGACCGGATGTCTAGCGGGCAGCTCGGGAACAGAGTTGGGACAGTCAGTTTTTGGAGGCCTAAATGACCATATTTTTTAAAACCTGTTTCTATGGTAGATTCCCCTTATGAATCTAGTTTCCAATGCAATTGGAATCACTCATTTTCGATATCGTATGGGGAAGTTATGATCAAAATACTGACTGTCTATCAGTAAATCAGCACCCTTAAAACTACGGTTTTCCGGATGTTCTTACAGTATTTCACCTATCAATTCTTCTTTTATTCAAAACCTGTTTCTATTGGAGATAAATAAATGAATCTAATTTCATTTCCAATTTGAATCATTTGAATCCGACATCAAACGAAGAATCTATGCTTAGAAACATTCTTGTTGTTCTAAGTGGGGTAAGCGAAAATGACTGCATGTTATGCGAGGTTGTTCTAAGTAAAATTGACATATCATATCATTGAATTTTTTAAAACCTGTTGCTATTGGAGATTAAAATTTGAATTAGCTCTCATTGGGCTTTGGAATCACTCAATTTGGACGAAAAACAAAGAAGTTGTGACTAAAAACACTGCCCCAGGGTTAGCATGATTGACTTGCTCTCCCGAAGGTAACAAATAAATTTTACTTTGTTATTTTCTCCACGGTTGTTCTACGGAGTAACTACTTGTTAGTTTTTTTGCATAATTCTTGGATTAGGGGGCACGTGCACCTCTCTTTCTCCATGATTTAATGTTTTCTTGCGGGTAGACACTCGTTTTTTTGCGAGGTCTTGGGAAAATAAAGAAGGTCAATTTATGGACGAGAGTGATTTTTGAGAAAGAAATTTTATGAAACAAAAGGGAATTTCATCTAACTCATTACCCAACGGATTGGTAATAGAAGAAATGAAGAATTGATTTCCATTTGAAGATTCATGTCATGTCTTTGCTTTGCCATGAAACATTTTTCGAATAAATCATTTTTTTGACATAACATCATAGGCTGTTGTAACTTAATTTATTTATTTACATCTGTTTTTGTTGTTTTTTTTTCTAATTTCTCTTATATTTTGTGTTTCGGTGTTGCTTCATTCAGAAGTGTAACTCATCCTCGGCATCGATGCGTAAACAACTAATTTGTTTTTTTTGCATGTTTGCATTTTATGAGTATCCATTTCTTGTTCCTTTTCTAAAGGAACGACACTTTAGTTTTGTACTTTGTTCCTTTTTTCCAAAGGAACGGCATTTGCATTTTCACACTTTTTTGTGTATTTTTTTTCTTTTTGGTGTGCATTTCCTTTGTTGTTCCCTACAAGGAACAACACTGATTTGTTTTTCTTTGTTCCTTCAGAAAGAAGCAACACTTTGGGAGCAACCCTTCCTTCCTCTTGTGGGATTATTCCTAGTTCATCTCAACCACATTTCTTGATTCCCTTTCATGGCATGAAGTACACTACTTTTATGAGGACAAGAATTATGGATTCTATTGAAGCAAGTTAATATCATTCATGTTATGATCTTTAACGAACAACTCCTTGATGATAGATTATTTTCAAAAGGGACACAATTATTTATATGCTACTTTTCTTTGCATTGTTTTACATTGAACATGATATTGATTGATCATCTTAATACCATGCTTTGGTTCCACCCTTCCTGGTTATAATCTTCTCTATACGTAATAAATGAGATTATGGGTATATTTCTATTGACATGTTCCACTTCTTCCACCATCCTGCTCTTGAAGTCTTTGAGCCTCCCTCTTTTTATCATAAAAATGTGTAATAATAACAAAATTTTGTTCGCAGAGATGGAGGATAGGGGGTCTCATTACGAGCTTGACCTACCATGTTCATAAGGGAGTGTAACAAAGTGACATTCCCATTATGGCCACCACACCAGGGTTATGATCCATTGGATAGCCCAATTATCCTTGGAGCAGGGAGGTCTCATCACGGGCCGGCATGATCACTTTTGCTACTATCCCGATGAATGGCGATTGTGGTTATTTGGTTACCCACGCCCTTGCACATTGATCTCTTACGTAGAACAACAATGTAACTCTCTAGTTATAAATTGAGGGATTACGGCTCATATGGGTTAAAAAGCTAACCTGTCAGAGGCTATGGACGCTATCTTGGCAGTGAGCGATGCTCTGCTTATGGTATTGAAGTTATATCTTATGCGTCAATTATTATTATAATACCCTTTTTCTTATTTTTTTTCTTTTTTTATCGAGGAAGTTATTTCCTTAACTTTTCCTGTTTTTGAACCTTTATGCATGAGAAATTGTTTTATGATCAATCGCATCATTTTCAGCTAGCATACTATCGATAAAGCATCTTTTTGGCATATTGTTGTTCTTTTTCTCTTTTTTTCATCATCTATCATCAATTCAAAGCATCCTATCTCTTATTCATAACTATCTTTACACACTTTGCTCTCATTATAACCATAACTCCCGCTATCCTATCATTGATATGTGTACTACTTGCTTCATTCTTCTGCTATATTGTTCATTCCCTTTCCTTGCGTCAGCTACAACACCTCTCATATGCTTTATGGTCCTTTGGAATTCCTTTTCCAATTGGAGGGGGAATGTATGCATTATGGGGATTGCATGCGATATGATTCTTTGCACTCTTGCCATCACTTGTTGATTTGCCAAAATATTAGTATTGCATGTACACATAAATTTTTACGATTGAAATTTTTGCATGCATCTTATCTATTGCTTACACTATGGATTCAAGAACATTGTATGCCAAATAGTGCTTGGTTTGCGGGAAAACAACAAGTATGGGACGAGAATTCTATTCATAGCATGACCACACTATTGCACTTAACGAGAGAGAGACTGTGACGTGAACAATTCTTTAGACATGATGTGCTCACACAGATTCCAACTTTTGCATCACTTTCGATCACCATTTCTGCTTCAACAAATGCCAATCCATATATGTCATTCCACATCTTTGGAGGTAAAACTTGAGGTAAAATTGCATAATTTTCTGATTTATTACGAATTTAGGAGAATTTCATAAAAATCCATTTTGAGCATTATTTATCATCCTTCATTCCACATCTTTACCACTTTCCCTTTTTTGACTGGCATATCATTTTCGATGTATGAGGGGAGTGTTGCTTTCATTCATTTCTTTCTTATGACCATGTTATTCATCTTCTTTATCATCCATTGCTATTCTTATTCATTCTCAACACCTCCCTTATTCCATGATTTGTTTTCACACCCAAACATAGAATTCAGCAAATTTGGTAGCAACCACCTCAATTTTTTCTAGCATCGCATGAGGGCATGCTAATTTTTTTGAAGAGAGGGGGAGGAATTGCTACCCATGATGGATGTTTTCAATTTTCTTTCTCATTTAAGGCATACAATTTCATTGTTACACAATGCAGAAATTGATTTCCATAATATTTTTAAAAAAACCATGAACTCAATTCTTGTGATTTCTGGAAAACACAGACGTATCATTAATACAAACCCAGATAATTTCAAGATAAATTGGTTCATAAAATTTCGGAAATCATGCACTCTCACCTACAACCATTTTGTTTATATCTCATGATCCGTGCATCAAAACGATCTAATTTTTGGATCATAAAGACATTCATATATTATAAATTTACTTGCCAAATTTCAACAAAAGCTGGTTTGTAGTTTTTGAGAAAATGGTTAATGAAGTTTGCTGTTACTTATATCATATTTTGTTGCAACTTCATATATACATATAGTTGAATGTCAATATAAAAATTGTTATGCCTTCATCAAGATTACTAAAAGTGAATATTCATTAATTAAGGAAGAATTCATTTGTTCTATCCATTTCATGAGCTGAGATGAACATATTTTTTATTGCTTGGTTAACACATGGGTTTTTGTCTTTGGGTTGCATGAGGACATGCAATATATTCAGTTTTCGTTGCATGAGGACATGCAACATATTGAGTGTGGGGGTATGTTGGGTCGTTAATATACCATTATTATTATCACTTTTGAACGCTTATTCCACCCATTTGTATTATTCTTCATCATGTCATTTATTATAATTTATTACAAAAATCCATTTTATAATGATTTATGCTCTTATGAATGAATGTTATTTATTCTCCTTTATTTCTAATAAATTGATGATTATGCATGATTTTATCAATGATAGTTTTAATAAATCAGTTGTAACATTATTCACCATTTTTAGTCTCCAAGATAATTTCCAAATTGAAGATTTGATCATTAAAAGTGTCAACTCAGAAATGCGCTGGAATAAGGAGTGACAGTTTTACGGTTGAGATTCTGAGAAAATGAAGACGAATCTGGAAAATCCGGAACATGGGTTTTGTTCAGAACGGACCCAGTTAACTTTTTTAAAGAACGGTTTGCCCAAATTCGGCTTGTACTGAGAGAAACGCAGGGTTCTTTGAGCATGATTTTCTTAGATCTATGGTTGCGGCCGTCCTCCAAATCTCAGCTACAAAGCCAAATTCGACTTGCTGTTGTTGAAAGAGGGATGTAAATCTATTTTATTGTTGATCAATTGGTTGGAAGAAATTCAATATTATTATTATAGATCCTATTTGCTATTTAATTTCTCCACCTTCTGATTATAAAAGGGGAAGCATGTATTGTGTATGGGGGGATGGAGAGACTTTTCTTATTGTAATTTGCAGAATTGTGCATCGGCTCTTGTTAAGAGAGTGTGAGCTGTTTGTAAACATTATTAATGCTTGATTAATAAAAGAGTTCACTGTTGTTCCATTTCTCAAGCGCTGGAGTAAAGCACAGCAACGCTTCACCGGTGGTTGAGGGCCCGGCCCTGGTGGAGCGATTTGCTGTTTGTATTTCTATTGGTTTATTTCTGTTGTGTGAAGTTCGTTTATTACAATTAAAGAATTGAGTTATTGCTAATTGGATCAAATACAGAGTCATTGTTATTCCATTCTTTACAAGAAGCATGATTCATGATTCAATTGTTATAAAATGTTGTTTTTTCTGTATCTAATTCCAGTTGTTGTTCCTTTTGTTTATGGATTACGATAGTTGATTGTTGCGTGGCTGTCGACAGGATTAAAGAGTAGAAATCTAGTTTGCTTGGTTATGAATTGAATTCACTGTTTATTTTACGCTGCTATTCAATTCCTGTTCATTGATTTTAGATTGTTGTTCCTTTCCAGTTTGCGTTTTAGATTTCATTTCCTTTGAGTTGTTTTCACTTGCTTTGAGATCTCTAAACTGTAGAGGGCAGAGCTAGTCATTCCAGGTCCCCAGATTTGGTCATCTCACATCGATTTCTAGGGGAAAGAGTTATTACTATTGCATCCTTAATCGATGTCTAGCAAGGTTGCTGTAGTGTAGTCTTTACATTTCTGTCATTTGTAATTAGATTTCTTTTCAAGCAGATTTCTTTTCAAGCATTTATTATTTCTGCATTTGTATTTCTATACTACATCTTCACAAACATTACTCGAGTAAATAGCCGCCTCAAACTGAGTACACTCTTGAAACAAAAAGTCGTCCCTGGGTTGACAATTAATGTGAGGTAATTTGAGAGTTGCTAAAGACACCCTTGGAGAGTCTACACAAACCAACCCAAATTTCAATTCTCATTCGGAAGCTTTACTATTTCATCAACGCTTTATGGTTATAGACTATATACATTACCCATCTCATGTAATCGAATAATATTCGATTTTATAATTAAACTCCAAAACATTGTCTTTGTTTTATATCATTTACTCCCTTAATTCTCAAGCCTTGAGCTTACGCTATCAACTTATTTCAATTTCTGGCACAAGAAAGATTAAACAACGCTGACCCACATATTCATTTCTCAATTATATAAGTAATTCTCAATGAGATAAATGCTCACCATAACTGCGTTAACGAACCAGCAACTTCCCATGCGAACACCCCTTGATCTTTCACCTTTACCATCGAACGAAGATCACATTACTAACCTGAACGTTCCTTGCTTCCCCAAAGTTACGCGACATTTGTGGTTTTTGGAAACCACCTCTACCTTACGTGTCGATCAAAGATCCATATCGCGTTCCAAAAGACAAAACATCTTACCACTTAAATAGCCATGCAATACCACCAGTATCAATTCCTGAAACTGCTTCACGGTTCTCCTATTTTGATTGCTCAATGTTCTGTTTCTATTTCTCCATATTGCCCCTGCATATTTTACCAAAATTTGTTATTAGCTCCACGGTCCTTCAATTCAACTTCTTCATATTATCAAATGCTCAAATCGCTCCCGGATTCATGAGCGCTTTTCACTCTACTGCAAAGCTGCCACAACATCCACGCTCTTGGTTTTCGCCCTTTCTCCAAGCACACTTTTGCACACTTAAACCATGACTCAACTTATATTAATTGGGCTTTATCCTTTCTTCTGAACAGAACTGTCCTTCCCTACTATTATGACCCAGCAATTAAGAATCGATTTTAATCAATTTCAATTGATTTCAGTCAATAGGGTTTAACGCATATTTAAACATGCTCAAAATTCGAAGACAAATACTACTTTCACCCTTCATCAAAAGGCAGAAACTCCATCAATTCTCCGTATTGTGGCTTAACACATGAATGGGTATCGATTTATGCAAATTGAACCACACAATTTTCCACATAGATTTTATATCATTAACAAATGGAATCCTGAAAGGATTTAAAATCCCTTCACACAGAGACTTAATCGTGTGACTCAATGAAGCTCGAAGGAACAAAATTTGTTCTTCGCAGAGAGAGTAATAATTCAATTTCCTCCACAATATCCTCACTCAGGATTTAAAAAGAATCGAATCCTCTTTCAAATAGTGATTACACAATTTCAATTCATTTCATAATGCATCCAACTTGTCATATATAAATTGAGACATTGCATTAAATTCTCTAAGGTGAACTGATCCATTCAAGTGATTCATCTTTTTCCAACAACCACTCGAATTCCCTTCCGTATAAATAAAACTAAATTAATTGCAAAACTTACTTCCTTTGTGGCCTAATCTTAAATTCGATGTCCCTTATATCCTCACTACTCTGCCTCTTGAACAACTCTCTCCTCTCTGCCCATAGTCTTACATTTATACCAATTAATAATGAATCGGTTCAGCTCCCTTAACAGCTCAACAAAACTCTTAAAATTCCCAAATCCTAAATTTTGACTCAATCCCTAAAATAACTGAAACTAATCCTAAATTCATCTATCCCTAATCAACTTCCCCTCATGTTCTCTAATGATTCGATAACATTTACAATTCCTCACTATTTTATTCAAAATACTAATAATTACATGAGAATTTAGAAACATAAGACACCCCTATCTCTTATAAAAATACAAAGTGTTTCCTGAGCCTAATGCCCCTGCATCAAACTACCAAGGTTCAAATTGATCATGATCTCCTGATCATGTGCCTTCAGTCCTTGTCTTCCTGGATCCCATACTTTTATTTGTTTCTATCCAACAGCTGCATTATTCTCCAACTACACTTCTCCAGGTTTCCATATCTTGTTCTGCAATTTACCACCAGCTATACTTTCACATTCTGATCTTGTCTTTCCTTTGTTAAAATTATTTTGCCTTCTTCTCGCTGTCTGCTGCTTCTGAGACACCTTCATCATCAGTGTTCTGATGCTTTCAATTTCTATGTCCAACCTTTCTTCTGTATGGAAATTTCTTTGCCTTTTTTTACCGTCTTCAATTTCTGTTGCTGCCAATACTGCTGTTGTTACTGTCTTCAAGAACTTTGCTGCTGCCCTTGTGGCTATCTCCTCAATTGTTGTTGTGAATGTTTCCCTCATGGATGTTGCTTCAGCTGTCATCATAGATGTTGCTGATAGCAATGTTTTCTCCTCCCAAACATCCTGAATATCTCTTAAGAGATCTCCCTCTGCAGTAACATACTCATTTATCTCCGTTTGTATACTAGTAGGAAAAATCAATTTTAACAAACTAGTATCTGCTCCTAGTTCTTTAACAACGTCAGCCATTTTTACTTCAGTGTATGCAATCTCTTTCTCTGGTTCAAATGTCTTTAGCAAACATTTTAGCCATCTCATTTGTACTTGTTTCACATCAGTAGTATGCTACAATTCAGTTTCAACATATCCTTATTCTTCCTTGACAATATTTAGTAATTGTCCTTCACCCTCTTGTTTGATTATGGCAATCAAATGAATATCTTCAAGCATTGTACCTTAATCTCCTATGAGAATAGAATTCTAATCCTCCATCATTGTAGCAATCCCAAAAATCAGCCCCACAGTTTTCTCTTGGCCCATCAGACAAGCCAATTCTTCCTTGTCGCCAACAGTAACAAGTTTCTGCATGACTGTTTCACCTTCTTTCTGCAACAGTTCTTCCTCCCTCAAGACAATTCTAAGTGATGGGTTTCCTTCTACATCACCTGTAAACACAATAAAACTGTCAATTTTAAAATTACAAGACCCAGTGGTCTCAATTGATGATCTTCTCACCAAATCTTCTTTCTGCAGTTCCAAGTCTATTTCAAGACCCATAAAATCTCCATTATCTTTCTTCTCAAATTTCATTGTGCCAATCACCATGTTAGAATGATGACCCTCTACTATGTTCTCAGCTAACATATTTTCTCTTTCATTCAATTCTCTGACAATTTTCATTGGTTGTCCCTTTTTTCTTGCATGATTAACACATGAATCATCAACATTAAAAGTACAAGGTCTCAATACCTCTTCCTCCTTTGACAACACATCGGTATGTTGTTCTGAGTTTCCTTCCAATTCCTCTGTCAGTACATCAATATGTTGTCTTTAATTTTCTTCCATCTCTATCAGCACATCAGTATGCTGATTCACTTTCCCAAAGAATTCTTTGAAGAATTCCCAATACTGTCAACAAGTCTTTCATTCACACCATCTGTCTCCATGATGTTTTCCTATTCACTGTAGTGAACTCTGCCTTCTACAATATCCCTTTCATACTCTGAATTCTCCAACAAATATTTCAGCAATGCAATTTCTTTGTGCCATTGCTGAAGTATTTCGTCATCATTTACTATCCCAGCATTCATACACAAATTTTTAGTTTGAACTGTACAAGTTTCAATAGTCTTAGTTGTTGCTCCACACATCAATGCTTCAAACTGATCCATTTCTTCTTCATTCACGAGAAATTATTCTTGCATTTTAACACCTTCAATTATATCACTGCTTCCTTCATTCAAGGGACATTCCTCATTATTGCTTTCTACTTCAGAGTATTTATCTTCTGAAATATTCTTCTTCATACTTGTGACAACTTCACAAGATTTCTCATCCTCCTCTGCAAAACCTGTAATCACATCACAATTATCAGTTACAAGAATACAAGGTTCTACATCACCCAGTTGGTCTGGACTTGCCCAATAACTCACGAAATCATCAATGATTTTCTCTTCAGCAAGACAAACTTCTTGATGTCTTAAACCTTTATCATGGCTCATAAGATCCTTCATAGATCTGCATTCTTCACCTGTACCCATGACTTCATTCTATCCTGCATCACAAATAGAAACTTTCTTTTTCAACTCAGCTGCTCTGAGCTCTGCACATTCCAACTGTACATCCATCCTCTGTTCAAGCTTTCTCAGCTTCTTTGCAAACTGCATGTTCTCTTGTTGTTCTCTTCTTTGTTGTAGCCTTTGCATATCAGATTTTAGAATCTGATCTTCCTTCATTCTTCATCACATATCCAGATTTAATAAAAATATTTAGTTCTCAACAGAGCAATCCTGCTCTGATACCAATTGATGGAGGGCTGCCTCGCCAAACCCACAATATTCACCCTCTTGTGCATACAAACACCACTTCTAGTTTTTCCCCAAATAATTTTAAATCTGGGCAGACTCAATAATCATTGCAGAAGATTTTTTTTAACTCATGGTTATTAAACCAAACCACCAAGATTTCAATTCTCATTCGGAAGCTTTACAATTTCATCAACGCTCTATGGTTATAGACTATATGCATTACCCATCTCATGCAATCGAATAAATATTTGATTTTATAATTAAACTCCAAAACATCGTGTTTTTTTATATCATTTTCTCCCTTAATTATCAAGCCTTGAGCTTACGCTATCAACTTATTTCAATTTTTGGCACAAGACAAATTAAACAATGCTGGCCGACATATTCATTTCTCAATTATATAACTAATTCTCAATGAGATAAATGCTCACCATACCTACAATAATGAACCAGCAACTTCCCATGCGAACACCCCTTGATCTTTCACCTTTACCATCGAACGGAGATCGTGTTACTAACCTGAATTTTCCTTGCTTCCCCAAAGTTATGCAACATTTGTGGTTTTTGGAAACCACCTCTACCTTACGTTTCGATAAAAGATCCATATCGTGTTTTAAAATACAAAACCTCTTACCACTTAAATAGCCATGCGATACCACCAGTATTGATTCCCGAAACTGCTTCACGGTTCTCCTATTTTGATTGCTCAATGTTCCGTTTCTATTTCTCCATACGGCCCCTACATATTTTCCCAAAATTTGTTATTAGCTCCACGGTCCTTCAATTCAACTTCTGCATATTATGAAATTCTAAAATCGCTCCCGGATTCATGAGCTCTTGTTACTCTACTGCAAAACTTCCACAACGTCCATGCTCTTGGTTTTCGCCCTTTGTCCGAGCACACTTCTGCACACTTAAACCACGACTCAGCTTATATTAATCAGGATTTATCCATTCTTTTGAACAAAACTGTCCTTCCCTACTATTATGACCTAGCAATTATGAATCGATTTCAATTGATTTCAGTCAACAGGGTTCAACAAAGATTTAAACATGCTCAAAAGTTGAAGACCAATATTACTTGCAGCCTTCATCAAAAGGCTGAAACTCCATCGATTCTCCGTATTGTGGCTTAAGACATGAATGGGTATCGATTTATGCAAATCAAACCACACAATTTCCCACATAGATTTTATATCATTAACAAATGGATTTCCGAAAGGACTTAAAACCCATTCACATAGAGACTTAATTGTGTGACTCAATGAAGCTCGAAGGAACAAAATTTGTTCTTCACAGAGAGAGTAATAATTCAATTTCCTCCACAATATCCTCACTCGGGATTTAAAAAGAATCAAATCCTCTTTCAAATAGTGATTACACAATTTCGATTCATTTCAGAATGCATCCAACTTGTCATATATAAATTGAGACATGCCATTAAATTCTTTATAGGAATTGATCCTTTCAGTGATCGATTCATCCAATTTGAAAGTCAAATTGAAATACACATAGCCTCATACACAAATCAACCTTACTCTGAATTCCTCTTTATAAATAAAACTAAATTAATTACAAAAATTACTTCCTCTGTGGCCTGATCTTCAATTCGATGGCCCTTCTATCCTCACTACTCTGCCTCTTGAATAGCTCTCTTCTCTCTACCCGTAGGCTTAAATTTATACCAATTAATAATGAATCGGTCCAACTCCCTTAACAGCTCAAAAAAACTCTTAAAATTCCCAAATCCTAAATTTAGACTCAATCCCTAAAATAACTTAAATTGATCCTAAATTCGACTATCCCTAATCAACTTCCCCTCATGTTCTCTAATGATTCGAGAACATTTACAATTCCTCACTATTTTATTCAAAATACTAATAATTACATGATAATTTAGAAACATAATAGCCCCCTATGTCTTATAAAAATACAAAGTGTTTCTTGAGCATAATGCCCCTGCATCAGTTTCCCATGCATTCCAATCATCAATATCTAGTGGGATTGGAACAACAACATATTTTGTTCATGAGAAATATCCATGATAGTTTATAAATCACCCCAACATATATCATTTATTCAATTCATATGATGATATTTATTCACACTTATTTATCTATTTTCCTAACACAATGCAGGTCATCACCACAACCCTTGAATATTTTAACATGATAGGCTCGTGGGTCTATCTAAGCTTGGAGGAAAATTTCAAAACTCAGTTACACAACATCATGGAATATTATTATAAAGGTTTCCCATGCATTATAATCATCAATATCTGGTGTGATTTGAACAACAACGCATTTTGTTCACGAGAAATATCCATGATAGTTTATGAATCACCCCAACATCTATCCTTTATGCAAGCCATATGATGATATTTCTTCACACTTATTTATCTCTTGTCCAAACACAGTGGGTATCATCACTGCCACCCTTGAAAAATTGAACATGATAGGCTCGTGGTCCTATCTAATCTTGGAAGAAAATTTCAAACATTAGTTACACAACATGATGGAAGATTATTATAAATGTTTACCATGCATTCTAATCAGAAAGATCTAGTGGGATTGGAAGAAAAACACATATTTTTCATGAGAAATATCCATGATAATTTACAAATCACCCCAACATATATCCTTTATGAAATTCATATAGTTATATTTCTTTACGCTTATTTATCTCTTGTCCCAACATGGTGCAGGTCATCACCACCACCCTTGAAAATTTGAACATGGTAGGTGTGTGGTCCTATCTAAGATTGGAAGAAAATTTAAGAACTTAGTTACACAACATCATGGAAGATTATTAAAAAGGTTTTCCATGCATTCTAATTAGAAATATCTGGTGGGATTGGAATAGAAACACTTTTTTATCAAAATAAATATCCATGATAGTTTACGAATCACCCCAACATCTATCCTTTATGCAAGTCATATGATGATATTTATTCACACTTATTTATCTCTTGTCCCAACACAGTGCAGGTCATCACCACCACCCTTTCAAAATTGAACATGATACGCTCATGATCCTCTGTTAGCTTGGAAAAAAAATTCAAAAAATAGTTACACAACATCACGAAAGATTATTAAATAGGTCTCCCATGCATTCTAATCAGCAATGTTTGGGGGGACTGTAACAAAAACACATTTTGTTCACAAGAAATATCAATGATCGTTTATGAATCACCACAACATATATCATTTATGCAATTCATATGATGATATTTCTTCACGCTTATTTATCTCTTGTCCGAACACAGTGCAGGTCATCGCCACCACCCTTGCAAAATTGAACATGTTAGGCTTGTGGTCCTATCTAAGATTGGAAGAAAATTTCAAAACTTAATTACTCAACATCATGGAATATTATTATAAAGGTTTCCCATGCATTATAATCAAAAATACTTGGTGGGATTGGAACAACAACACATTTTGTTCACTATAAATTTTAACAAAGATCATAATTGTATTGATAAAAAATAGTGTTTGGAAGACAAGATTCATCCTAAACCTAAAAAATAATGTATTCTGGTAATTCCTCCACTGCCTCTCGGATTCGCTTGTGACTTCTTTAGTGTTTTTCCACAATTTATCCCTCCTAATTGCAAAGGGGGTGTGGTAATCTTCCTCTCTAATTCTTACAGTAAGAAAGTAAGATATACCCAAAGTGAAGGCTCCAACCACTAAGTTTATTTCATTGCTCTTTGTACCCTTCTGGAAATTGCATCCATCAAAAGATTCAAATCCCTATTGATCACGGAGGATTAAAAATCATGATCAATTAGGTCAATAATTCATGATAGAAAGCATCTACCTACATCCCATCCTATAGGATATCATATATTCCCCCAACTATTTGGACTAGCTATCTTTCAGACACATTCTCAAGGAGATAACTACCACAACACACAAGAGTTCAAAATAATATCTAAAACTACCCATTGATACCTTTGTGATATCAAACTCCATCAATAGGATGAAGTAGGACCTAATGATTATTCATGTCTAAGCTCAAAAAATAAGCCAATGTAGATTTATGCATCCACATTCCAATCATGACAATCAATTTCTACATCTTCTCAATAGAAAAAAACAAGTAATATTTTTTCTCTGTTCAATTTATAGCATAAACACAAATTTAAACGTATATTGTTAGGATAAGTTGAATAATATGATTGAAAAGGTGCGAGTATTATTTTGTGGTTTATTGAATGGGACTAAGGGAAACACATGTAAGATGGGTGAGTATAATTATCATGTCCAAGCATGGTTTACTAAGAACTATAATCCACGCATTAGAGAATGCGAAGGGGGATTAAGAATTAATGTCATAGGGGCTAAGGGGCTAGAGGGAAGGTAACAAGAGAAATTGAAAGGGGAACCCGCGATAGTGGTGATAAGGAGATTAGGGGCCTAATTATCATGACCAATAAACCATTAACTTATAACCACTAAACTCCCTATCCCTTAATGCCGAAGCTGTAACCACTTGACCCCTACACTCATAACTCATAATCCATCAACCCCTTGAGGCATGAAACCTTAATCCATTAACTCCTAACCTAGAATCCACAAACCCCTAAGAACTAACCCCTTATTCTCTTAACTTGTGACTATTAAACCTTAATCCATAACCTATAAAGACCTTAAAACCTAACCCTTTAAACCTTAACACCTAAATCCCTTAATTATTAAACCCTTAACCCATAAATTCCTTTCCCCCGAAGCCCTTAGCCCTTAAATCTTAACTATTGAAGCCCCTAACCACTTATTATCCAAGTCAAAAAGCAACACTTCAAACCAAAAAAATGACCTCTTAGGAGAATCCTTCACCTCTAGCTGATAATATTAGTACCATTTGAGTTTTAGAGAACTAGGTATTGATCTCAATGCTGTGTGTTTGTGGGTAATTCCGTTATTAACATGTATACCAAATGTAGAAAAACTAGATAATTTGAAAAAACTCAATAAGTATTGCTCACAATATCTAAACTTCATGTTGATATGGAGCTTGTAGTTCTCTCCAACAAAAGGAGTTGGAAATGAATAGATCACTCATAATCACTCAACCTCTTCAATCCTAATGAACAAGGAGCTAACCCTTGATACAAATATTTTGTTTTAAAAAAAAATGCAATTGTGTCAATAGAATACTATACATAAGAGAAAATAAAATTACATTATCCATATCAATGCTTGAAATAGCCTCACATTTTTCATGAGTTGTGAGCCAAGGGGTGAATGTAGGGAAATATAAAATTTACATCATGTTTAAATTTCTTTTACATAACGAGATTTTTCCCCATAAGGGGATCGGGAGTCCAATTATCCCAAACCATAAGCCCTTAAACCATAACCAATAAATTCCCTATCCCCTTAACCCCTTATCCATAATCCCTTAACCCCTACACTCATAAATCATAACCCATAAGCCCCTTAACTCATTAAATATTTAAAAACTAACCCTTAACCTATAATCCTTGAGCCTCCTAATCCATAACCCCTTATCCTCTTAACGTGTGACCCTTAACCGCTAAACACCTTAATTTCTAACCCCTTAACCACTAACACATAAATCCCCTAAATCTTAAGTCCTTAACCGCTAAATCCTCTAACCCCAAATCCCTTGGCCCCTAAACCTTGACCCTTGAAGCCCTTAAACCTTGAGGAGAAACCAAATTCCATGTGATCCAATACATGGTCCTCTTTCGCCAATAACTTAGGCCCTTTTTCCCAAGATATCATCTCTTCTTTGGAAAGATGACATAATTTTTTTTTTTAGATATTTCAAAATGAAGCACTTTTCAGCTACATTCCTCTCCTATATGCCACCTGTGATATGAATTCCAATTTTTATCTTCTTCACTAAGGCATTCTTATTTTGTAAATGTGACCCTTGACTATGCCATGAAAACCCTCAAAGAATTCTTAAATGATGGGAATTCCTAATCACGTGTGAAGCTAGTGGAATGTGACAAGTTATCCAAGATACCTCCAAATATTTGATTTGTGCCTTGGGGGATGTAAAAGCTCGTAGCCACATTCCCGAAATGTGAGATGTTTCCACTTGTGAAATTGTGCTTCCAAATATGTGAATTCAACAAAAAAACACACCTTCAAATACATGAATATCTCTTAACATGTGAAAGAAAAAGTAAACCCTTACCTTTGTCTTCCTTTGTTGTCAATCTGGGCCTTTTGTCACAAGATGTATTCTTTTCTTTGGAAAGAGGATATAAACAAATTTTTTATATGTTTCTAAATGAAGTACTCTTAATTTATTCCCTTCTCCTTTACACCACATGATATGAATTCCAATTTTTGTATTCTTTACTATGACATTACTCTTTTATACATGTGACACTTAACCTCCCCATGAAATCATCCAAAATCATCTTAAAGGGTTGGAGCCCCTCATCATGCATGAAGCTAGTGGAATGTGACAAGTTATCCAAAATTAATCCAAATATGTGACTTGTGCCTTGTAAAATGGGAAAGGTAACCTCAATGGAAAAACATGCATAAATATTTGTGGCCAAGTGCACTTAATATGAGATGTTGCCACTTCTGGAATTGTGTCTCTTATTGATGCTCAAAATGACACTGTAGTTATGCAAGGCTCGCAAACTATCACCTTGGGCCAACTCAGGTTTATTTCCATTGTCATATTAACAATGAATCCTGACACTTTGGATTACTTATTGAATCCTTAGGGTATCCCAATGCCAAATTTATGGGGTCTTTTATTTGACTAGATCACTAGCACTAAAAACCATCTTTACATTGGATGGTTCAACATATTGGTGATCCTTATCCTATTGACCACAACCTTTTTATTCATTATCACTTTCATCATAACACATCTAACAGATATTGGTGTTGTTCATAAGCCTATTTCTGGTTCTCATCTATGGAAAAAATATTACTCCGATGCCATTATTCCTACCTTTGGAACTATAAATTTTCACTTCTATCCCATCAAGGAAATAAATTTCGTCGATGAATGGATACACAATAGGGACCATAATGGCCAATTGTTCATGTCATCATTGTAATTCCAATATGATAAAAAAAATTGATGGTCCATCATTTCCAGACACCCTATGATGGGTTTTGTTATCACTCGGATTGAACCTCAGGCTGAAGAAGGAAATCCCAAGGTAACCAAAAACCACACTTAGCCAAGTAGCTAGCCCTACTAGGTAAGGAGAGGGCTCTATCCATAAGGATCAGAGCCAAGATGACTAAGTAACTATGACATCAGGCTAGGTATAGTAGCTTAGGGTTTGATTTTATTGTATAGGGTTGTGTTGGATCAGAAGGAGCAAAACAGTGAGGGCAAGGGAAATTAGGTCAAAATTTGTAGGGTGTTCTATGCGGAAAAGTAGGCAATAGTGATTTAGCACTTTAGGATTTCAATGGGTGGGATGATTAAGACAGGTGAAGAGCTATAAAGAGCATGGTGGAATCATGGGTTCTTTCTAAACTAAATAAATTACAGAATGTGAATATTTACCCAAAATAGAGCATAAAAATGATGGATTTTGTTCATCAAACTTGAAAAAATTCACTTAATAGAAATGAAATGATAGATGAAAAAAAAAAACATTCTAACAACTGAGAAAAAAATAAGAAACTGGAACTAAACACCATACCACATGGATCCATAGTAATAGTTACAAATTTGATTAATATTCTTGCTCAGAAACTGATACAAAGTGTGTCTCTTCAAAAGCCAAGCATCCAAATATTTCCAACCATTACAATGACTAAGAAAATACATCATATAGACCTAAAAACTACTCTCCCTAGCCTCAAGGAGTCGAATCCATGAGATGGGAGTCAGTTACACCTAATGCCAAACAAGAAACTGAAGACTAGGAAGACCCAACTATTTGCCTCTAAAAGAGAGGAAAATGGTTCATTTGACCTCTAGAGGACTCACCTAATGTATCTACCTTAGATAAAGGTAAAAACATGAAATTTACATTTACTATGGCCATATACATGAGTAATTTCTTCAATTTCCAATGTAAAAATTCAAACTAGAGTGAAACTTCAAAATTTGTTGAAGATTGTGAAAAATGCATTTTCCTGGCAAACGCCCAGGCATAAAACATTGCCTCTTTTGCAAGCAACGATTGAGTGTCTTTCTGGTGTCCAAATCAGCTCCATGATATCTCATTGGAAATCTATCTGAGTCTAGTTTCCAAATATACATCCAATTTCTAAAATCATGCTCATTTTTCCTATAAAAAATTCAATCTCCCAAGACTAATAAATGGGCACCGACTAGGTCAAAAAGGAGGCAAAAACATGAAAATTTGGTAGTTTTTTTCACTTTTGACGAACCAATTCTCCTCCACATCTTCTGAAACTTTCTAGGGTGGGTTTATTCATCATTATGAACATTATGGCAGAGGCCATTTTTCATTTAGAGGACCCAAAAAATAGCGCAATGTCTAGGTCGCTGCGCGTTTGGAAGAATTTTTGCGTGCCAAAAAGACTTAAAAAACGAAAAATGAACTAAAGTGCCAAGTGTGCCAAAAATTTTCCAAAATTGTGAGGGTAATTGCTTATAAAGTGCTTGAGGCATGAAGATATGCCTCAGCAAGTATATCTAACCTTTCTTTCTCCCCTTGCTTAGTCAAACTTTCAATATTAGCAGTAGCTCTTTTGAGCTCGGCCAATGCAATTATCTCTTTCCGTACATGAAGTTTGACTCTTGTCCTCAAAAAGTCATTTTCCTTGTTGGCCTTCTCTAGCAACCTCTTCAAATGCAAATTGGCTCTACCAATCCAAGATTCCCTATCCTTGTTAATCTCTAGGGCAAATAGCTCACTTGGTGTGAGTTGCTCTGCCAACTCAACTTCTCTCTGTCTTTCCTCAGCTAAAGCTCTCTTCAGCCCTATAGTCTTTGGTTTTTGTCTTCGAGGCTAATCCTCCTCATCATCAATCCCACCAAATATTTCCAAGCTCTCCTCCAGAAAGGCCTTGGCCTTTTATTCCTCTCTTTGTGCTTTGATGGTCTTTACCTCATTAATGATTTTCTTAGTTTTCAGCTGTTGATTTTCTTGCTCGAGAAAATAAATCACATATTATTCCCTTTAAAGATTATCTTGAAGTTCACTAATCTTTGCTTCTTTGCCATTGATTTCTACACTGATGATTTTTTCCTCATCTTCCTCATCTAGGTCAATCAACAGAAATTCATGTTCTATGTTTCACTTCAAGCGAAGAAACTACATGCCTGTAGCCTCTCTGAGAAGTCTTGGGAAATGGATCCACATCAGTCAAATTAGCACAATTTCCCTCAATGTCCTCCTTAGTGCTTGATGACTTAGAATCATGATGTGATGATGGTGAAGGGTTATAGAAAGGTGAAGAAGAAGGATCAACATGGGGTGAATGAAACTAACTTGGTGATGATGTAAGAGCAGTAGGCTGAGATGGAAGAATGGATATGGGAGGATGAGATGATGAGGGGATATTCAGGTCATGCTGACTAGGTGGGATAGTTAAAACTTAATCTGATATGAATGTGTCCTGTGGAATTTTATTTTGCTCAAGTTGATGCATAACTATCATATTCATGAGGGAATGGAGGAAAAGAATCTGGATTTGATGATTATAATCCATCTTTTGTACAATTTATACCATATTTTCAATGCTGCGGGAGAGATAGTACCGGCTACGCAAAGCATTGTGAGTCTAGTGAAGTGCATGAGGAGTTGGATATGATATGAATAGAGTCGAGAAAACCTCCCCTCATAGGTGAAGTATTTCATGATTATTTTCATTATATGGACATATCGGTCAAGATGATGAAAGAAGGGGAAAATGGTCTTTTTGTCATCCTTGTATCTAGGTTTGAGATATGGTTCATAGTAGCTCTGATCAAGGTTTCCTTGTTTAAACCATTTCTCTCCCACATTAGGGATCCATGTAGCAGCTGCAATGGCATTAGTAAACATGGAAAAAGTAACCCCAACAAGAGTGACCTGCCTATCATGAATATTGGTAATGAACAACCTTGTCAGCATAGGGTGATATTGGACCCTTTGCACCCTCTCACAAAATTCAAAACAACCAACATGTTTAAAACATGACACGGTGAGGGGAGAAGCCATGATCTCTTTTGTGGTTGCTCATTCATATCTGATGATTTTCCCTCCTTTCTTACATGATTTCTTCTTTGGTGTTTGTTCCTCACTAACACTTCTATCCTCCTCTCTAGACATTTTTAATTTTAAGGCTTTGGAAACCCTAGGGTAAATGGAATGAGATGAAGGGAGTGACAAGTGAAATTAATAGTTAGGAAAATGGAGGGAGTGAATGTAAATGAAAACCTAGGTCTATGAAAACCCTAGGATTTAATAGTGTTTATGACTGATATGTGTTTAGGGACATGAATATGGATATGATGCATGGAAATGGGAAGGAAATGAAAACAAGGGTTTCATAGAAATAAGCACTTCAAATGATTACAAAGCATAAAATATATCAATGAGATGATGCTAGGATTACTCACTGATCAATGGAGCCTTGAAGAACACCCATGCAGATATCTAGCATTTTTAGATGAAATATGAGGCTGTAATATGCTTTTTTTCTTCCTGATCAAACCCACATCCATCCTTGGAAATGCGCAGCGACCCCTCTCAAACGCGCAACACAATTCATGAACGTGTGGCACCCCTGCAACATCGTTTTGCAGACCACATTTGGAGGCCTTCCTGGTGTCCAAATTGGGACCTGGATATCTCGTGGGAAACCCTATCCTGTCTAATTTGCAAATATACCTTTGGTTTTCTATTTTCAATTGACTTTCCTTGTCAAAAATATATTTTCCCAAAACAGGTCAAAAAGTGCTGAATGAGGGTGCAGAAATGCAGAGTGTTGGTGCAAACAAATTTTGGAGGCTTTCCTCAACTCAATATTGAGATCATGATAGCTCATTGGAAATCTCTCTCTGTCAAGTTGTAATTTGACTCATCAATAAAGTAATTTGGACACTCCAACTAGTAGATAAGTTGATTTTCCCAAGGTCACTCTAGAAATGCAACAAACCTCTTGTAGCACCTGTATTTTTGACATTTCTATAAAAACATGAAACTTATTTAAAAAATAAAGGACGTATTTTTACTTGGACCTATGATGGACAAAATCCTCTCTCACATTTGAAAAATCCATCTCTTTTCGTCGATAAAATAGTTTAAAGAGAAATTGGCCCTATCAGTGGCAAATGGCTTGACTCTTGGAATGATTTCAAGGAAAATGATGGAGATATGGTGTTTGTGAGTTTTAAATGACCTCATAATTACTGATATGACCGACCTTAGGCCGTCTCTACTCATATGTCTCTGATTCCATAGGAAACCCTAGCTCAGTGGGAGAGGAAGTTAGCATTTAGTGATTGTGGAAAACGATGACTTAGGCACCCTTGGAAAAAGAAAACTCCCTTTGACATTTAATCAATAGCTAAAGTAGACACTTTTTGTATTTGAAACTTGATGTGTTGGCATGTGGAACTCTGAGTTTGCATGCTTGGGAGACTAAGTACTTATTACATTTGAACTGACATAAAATTACATGAGTAAAAATAAAATTATATCTTGGAATGAAACTCACACTTGAAATCAAATTACAACTTTGGAAACCATCTTGCAGATCATCTTTACATGATAAAGAGACATTATTGAGATCATGCTCACACCTTCTGCTTCCCTTTATTGAAAATGAGGCAATGTAATGATTTGACCTAATGAAACCCTAGTGACCTAATGAGAAATGAAATAAAATGACTTAGTGACTGATTTTGAATAAAAGTGGAATGAGAGCAGACTTGTTTTCAGCATGATGAAGACATGGAAGAGGGTCAATAGGCATATAATTGTGAAGGAAATTGTTTCAGTTGACAAGGAAAACCACCAGTGGAGCAATTTTATATCATGCCGTAATGGAATGATTGAAAATTATTTAGAGTGGGACACCTAAGATGCACATGCAAAATGTGTTTTGATCCCTGGTGGAAGTATGCAAATACTAACACTAACAGGTTTCATAGGTACTCAACCAATGATAACAAGCCACATTCTATTGATGAAGGCTACAGGTAGTGGAAGAATTATACTATACTAAAGAAAATGACCATCCACATCAGTTGTAGGCCTTTTCCTACTCTAAATAATATTTTGCAGTTAGTGTCCATAGATTTTATGTCATATTTTCCATCAACCAAACACGGTAACTAAATAAAACTATGGGTATTGGAAATAATCTTTGTACATTCCATTGTTTTTCTTCCCACTTCACTTTATCTTAATAAAATCTTTAAATTATTTTGAATTTTATCATGAACCCATTCATTTATTCATTTTATTACGTTGCATATAATAAAACTATGGGTATTGGAAAGAATCTTTTGTATCCACTGTTGTCTTTCCGCTCACTTTCTTAATTGTTGAAGTCCACTCCAATCCTGGCAGGTGTGACCAAAAGTCATGAATGGATTCAAGACTTTGGAAATGCAAACTATCACAACCATTGCAATATAAATGCACATCTTTGTATAATGGAAAATAAGAAAGCCTCACGCTTATCTTTCATTGTGTGTTGTTTCTCTTTGCAGTGTGCATTCTTCTTCCCTCATACACCATGTGCTTCAATATGGTGTTTAACATGGTATCGTAGCGGCGATTGGCCGGCCCCCGCCCACTTTGAGTGAGCCATTCTGTGTTTATGGCCTATGCATATCTCGCAAAAATTGTTGGTTTTTTTGGCAAAGACTCAAGTGTTTGTAGCGCCTTTTTGCCAAACATCTGTGAAAAGTGTTTTGGAGAAGGAGCAAAGATCTAAGAAAGAGTGCCAGTGGTATTGAAGAAGCACATCCAAGGTTTTCTAAATTCTCGATTTTATCCCCGCATTTTAAATTCTCGATTTAAAGAGTCACTGGATATTATTTAAAATTGTCAAGAAGTCATTTTTATTGCAAAATAAATCAGTTTTTTTCTCAATAAGTGTTCTCTTCATCTTTACTTTCACTAGGCTATTGAAAAAAAATTTCGAAATTCTCCAAATCATTATACATTTGGAAAATCAGTAAGTATTCTACTAAAAATTTTATGGTTTCTACTCTACTCTACTCGCGTTTTAACATTTAAAAAAAAAAAAAATTAAAAAAAAAATATACAAATAACCGCCTACTCGGGCCCTTAGCCTTCGCCCTCTACCATCCGCACAACACATCATACACTAACCCTTACACTCCTCTCCACCCAACGTACTGCTTTTCATTTCCACACAACACCCTTATCACTCCGGCTTTCCCACAAACTATCTATATGCATTCAACTTCGCCACAATGTATTAACCTAGCCATCTCTCCTACCCACCACTGCACCCTCATCCTCTCGTCTCACTCTGTGCCCGCCTCTCTACCCAAATGCCACGTCGCGCTCTTCGACCTCGAGCTCTATGCTCTTCACACCCCGCTACCTCACCAAACACCCTCACAGTCGACCTCTCCCACTCACTCAAACTTCGCACCTCGTATCTACGCACAACTCCCACGTGTCGCCTCTCCCATCGTCAATTGCGCCTTACCCTTCTTCATACCGCCCCCATCCGCAAATCACCCATCCCACGTTTCTACGCACACAACCTTCGCCCCCGCATATACCCGTCACTCCCTTCGCCCTCAAACTCGCGCCTCTCACTTACAATACGTCGTCTCCATTCAACAAATTGCTCTCCCTTTGCCACGTCGCCTTGGCCTCCCATTTCAATTTTTTTTTTAATTTTTAATTTTGTGTTTTTAAATACCACCCCCTCGCCTTATATATACCACTCCCCATTCAATTCCGCCCTACCTATCGATTTGCCCTGGCCAACTTTTTCCCACCATTTAAAATTCCACCCCGCCATTTTTAAATTCCCGCCCTCTCCTCATTCACAATACCACCCTTGCATTTTTTAAAATCGACTTTGCCTCCATTTGAATTAAAAAATCCGCCTCCCTTTCATTAATAAATCCTTTTATATAATACCTCCCATCCCATTAAAATTATCCCTTTCCCATTTTTATAATTTAATTCCAAATAATTATTATTTTTAATTAATTTTCAATTAATAAAAAAAAAAAAACAAAGTAGAGAGAGGAAGAGAGAAAGAGCAAGATTTAAGATTTGAACAACGTAAAAGAGAAATCGACATGTGAAGAAAATGGAATGAGTACATAGAGAAACGAGAAGATTTGTATTGTGATTTGTGGCATTAATTTGAAAGGTGATTTTTGGAAGAATTTTACATGAGAAGACAAGTTTGAAACAACTATTTGAAGAAGAGAATTCAAATGTTTTTAAAGGCCTTCTACACAAGTGTTTTCACGTACATTTTTGCTCCATATTGTATTGTATTGATTTGCATCTTCATTCAAGATTTGAAGTGTATTTGAGTCGTTGATTGTTGATTGCCCTCCATCATCTGGAGGAGCAGATTTTGTACTTTGAGATTTATATTGGAAATTCCTTTCGCTCATTTGTATTTCTTGGTTGCATCGCATTGTAAACGAGTATTTTTCTATTGAAGCCGACACCCTTTCATATTTGTTTGAGCCTAAGTTGTTGAAAATGGCCAAAATCAATGAGGAATTAGTGTTGTTGAATAACTCATTCATTCCAATGTTGATGATGTGATCAAAATGAGAAAGAATTCTCTTTGTAATATTCGCATTTGTTTACAAGATGCACAAGAAAAGATTGAGTTTTGTGCTTGGAATATCAACTCCAACAAGATGAACTTCAGCAAAAAGAGTCACCATTCTCAACTCGTCTGCTCGAAGATTGTGAAAGACTCTCATCGAAGAAATAAGACAAAGTTGCGCTTGATTCTCATTCGGCCTTTGCACAAGAGCGTATGTACATGCAAACATGCAAAGATCTCAACCTCGCACTTCCTAAGCCCATCATCGACCTTTTGGGAAGAGCTTGTCCACAACAAGCACCGAACTGGTCTTGGATATAAAGGATGTGTCCTTTTCTCATATTCCGTACTACACAAAGCCCATCATATTTCGTAGTGTCGATTCTTGTATGACAAGCCACCGCACTGCTCCGCATCCTCGTTCCACTTCCACAAATAGATTGTAACATGCCAACACCGTGATCGAGTTGGCCATATGAAAGATCATTGTTTTGATCTTCATCCATGCAAGCACCGTGGCTCGCATTAACGATTCTTCAAACAGATGTCAGATATACCTCGCAAGAACCAAGATTCATCTTGATGGATCGCTTTCTCTTGGCAATGGGCATCAAGCACCAAGAAGATGTTTATGACACATGTTAGAACTTGTTCACGGATATTGAACAAAATTGCGCTTGAGTTTTCGCCATCATCTCACCTTGTCCCCTGATGGGGAAAATGGTGGCTGTACAAGCTTCGACTTACGTATCACGTAGCTCGAGCCACACCTCTCATTCCATGTTCGTAGTTGTAGCCAGCTCGTTTGTGCCGAGCCACAATAAAATATTTAAACTATTTGAATTTTATCACAATCACATTCATTTATTCATTTGATTATGATGTACATATAATAAATATAATTTGAGGCCTAATCCAATCCAAACCCTTTTATCCTAATGATCAGTTAAAGTTTATTTTTGAATTCAGAGTCTGGAGCTGACAACATGTCTAAATTATAGTAATAAGCTTTATTGAATTTGAGTGGTATTGAATTTGATCCGAGAAATATACCAATTATATTATGAGCTTTATTGAATTTTATGACAAAAGAACAGAAGAAGAGTGTTCCATAGCAATTTCGAAGGAACAAATGAATAGTTTAGTTCCAAGATCGATGATATAGATTCATAGGCCCCCAAAGACAAAAATTATATCAAATCAAAACTTATGTACATATAAAAGAAAGCATTTTATTTTCTATCTATTTTTTATTGTTTTTTTCGCTTAATAAGTTACAAAGTGACTTTGTGCCAAAGCAGCGGATGTATTGTGTGTTGAAGGGAAGGTGAAGTATGGTTCCTTTTAAAATGCACAACTACTATTTAAGTTTGTTGAATAGTGTGTTGTTACACTTGAGTCAAACACTAGAAGAAATCCATAATTTTCCCTTCTATAATTTGGTTGATGTATGGTTGCAATCAACCATTACACTACCATTAATCCTTGTAATTTTTGGTCTTCAAGATCGAACCTTCTTTATAAGTCATCGTGCTTCATTCTCGTTTGTCAAACTCCTATTCATGGTGACGAGTTTACTTATTTATCTTATAATTCACACTCACCCGCACGACAAGACTGTGAAGATTTAGTGTGGAAACTAAGAAAATCGATAAATAAAAATATCTACTCAAGCAAATAATCCATGAGGAGAATACTCGCTTCAATCGCCTAATCATGGCATAGGTTTTACTTCCTGGGACACCTCCTACAATAGCGATATATCCATGCAGTAGGGTCTAGACTCTCTATGTTCGGGGCCTTCTAATACTTTAGGGTCTAATACTTGTATTTGTTCATTTAAACCTTTTTTCTACCGTTAGCCAAAGAATACATGCAATTTTGAAGCCTGTAGAACGATGAGAGCATGAGAGCATCCAATTATGTAGGAAGTAATCACTCATCCCCGAGACACACATGTACCCATTTCTCAACCCATCCGACCTATTTGGCCCCGAATTTGTTTGATTTTGGTTGATTTTGGTATCAAAGCTGATACGAGGTTAAGATTGTTGGAAACTTAAATTAATTTCATCGTAAATTTTTTATCTTATGAATAATGGTCTATATATTATTATTCGATAGAAAATACAATGATGGTGGTGGGATCGATTCTCATTTAGGTAAACAAGCACATTATGTCTCCGTTGCTAATGAGAAAAGGGAACGCTTTCTTATTTTGAATTTTAATGGGGATTTTTTTATTTTTTTTATCATGAATGCATTCTTATCTTTGAATATTTTCAGATCATGAGTTTTTCACTCGAATAAATAAAGAACTACTTTTAAAATATGAATAGCCGTTTCTGTATTTAGATTCTTCTTCCCATGGTCTCCACCGATCTTTCGATGGTTAAATTCTCGTAGGGTTTTACCGGCTTCTTTGACCTAGAAACTATGTAAATGATTATGGAGAATAAACCTCAGACCGCTCATCGTCAAGAATTTTCACCCCCAGCCTGTGAAACTCGTTCAACCGATCGGCCGCAGTTGATCCATGGTCCATCTTTTCCACCTGATTCCTCCTTCATCATGCATTTTCTTCAAATCTCATCACGTAAAACCAAATGCAAAAAATATGTTTCCCCCGTTTCATCCTAGCAGTTCTTCCATTCCTCGCCCAAATTTAGAATGAATAATCAAGCTCCTTGCATAAATCTAAAAATTAATCAATAGTAAAAACTTAAACCAGCGTACTGAGATTTTTTTTGTATACTCTCATATGGGTAAAATACAAGACAACAAAACAAGCTTAGGAAGACAAAGCATAAGAGCTAGATAACCGCAAGAAAGGGTGGAACCTCAAAATTTCCCCCTCCAAATTTTGACAAACACTTGAAGCTAACTTCAACCGGTATAACAATAGGAAGTGGATGTGATTGCTATAACACCTATAATAGTTGCAACACCCTATAGAAGTGTCCATATTGTATTTGGCACTACCCCAATGTGGGTTTCTACTTTGGTACCGTACCGGAAGCACTTTACACATTATAACACATGGGCCTATGAGTGCTTATATCATTCCCTATGCTATTCTCAAGTAATGTGAAATGTCTCATATTCTCTAACGAAAAATCTGGGAAAGTAATACAACCAAAGAGCTCGGAAAATAAAAGGACTAAGTACCAATAATTTAACAAGAAAGAAATGGAACATCTAGATAAAACTAAGTGAAAAAATAATAACTTATGGAAGAACTACCGCAACATGGACTACTAGCAATGAAAATAGGTATGCATAAACGTCTTCTCTAGCACAAAATCAAGATTTTTTTAGGGTAGGCATAAACCTCTCGATATGTGTCGAATCATAGCTTTGTTCTAACTTCTTTTGAATCTTAATTTTTGAGTCTTCGCAAGCTATTTTTGTTTCTTTGTTGGAAGTGTACTTTATTCATATCCGTGGGCACTTATCAACTAATATGGTTGAAGAAATTCATTTGGTTGTAATATATGCATTATTTTTCTAGCATTTAGGCTTCGTAAAACCTCCCATCTTGTCCTATTGTAATTCCAATGCTATTATCTTTAAATTAAATGGTTTTGTGTGTTTTCCTCCAAAGCTCTTTCATTGATATGTTTTAGATGGAACTTTACACATATCTTTTAAATGGTTAAACATATTGGAATCTAGCAAGAAGATAGAGAAAAATACGCTTTTCATCACAAAGGGATGAACAAAAAATGGATGGTTTAGTTCGATCGTCGATGACAACATCTAAAGGCACCCAAAAAGACGAAACCATCTCTTTTTCTCCTCACACTAAAAAACAATTCAAAACATAATTCACCTCTTCTTCCTCTCTTCACGGCTGCATGTGCATTCATGTTCAGACTCGATCACAATACCTATCGATGGAAATATTAGAAGGGGGGTTTATGGTATTTTTTCTCTTTCTGCTTCTAGTTCTCGTAGTGTCTAATGCCCATTCTCTTCCTTCTACATCATAGCCATTTTTTCTCCTACAAGCTGAAGGATTAATGGGAACTACGTATTTCACAACTCCGACCGAGTTGTGTTCACATGTAGTATACACAATTAATTTTATCAAATAGTTATTCTGTATAGAGTTAATAGGCATTGCAATTCATATCTCCAATTTCACCAGAAAACATCGCTTCTATGTTACAAATGTTCTTTGGAAAACCCTATAATGTATCCAATTATATTGCCTTTGCATTTTCCTCGGGGCTCGTTGGCACAATATATATTTACACATTTAAATGTAGTCAATAATTAAAATGAAACAAATTGGTACATCTAAGAGTCTCTATCTCATCTTTTACTCTCTAAATCAAACTAGGACGATGGCCTTGTATTGCACTACCCACTCTCTTCAATAATATCGCATAGTAATATATATCAACATCAACATTCTTTGTAAGATCAATAAAGTGTTTTTATCTATTGTTGTTTCTTGATTGGGCTCTCTGATTGGTTACAATATGATATTTAAATTTTATATTACGTGGAGAATTGGAATTTTTGGGTGAATTCTAGTAAGTGTGGTCTCTTGGTTGCTTTGCCTCTAGGATGCAAATATGACATGGATTCTATGTTTATTTAACGGTTTCAAATAATTTTTCATTGCTATTTTATTTGATTTTATTGGGTCTCTCGTGTAATATTGGTCAACAAATTTTCTGTGTGGATAGATATTTTGGGTAATGAGCGAACATCAAATGCATGCATTAGAGGGATTTGAGCTGTAAATTGGTCATAATTCTTGGTTTTCATCTTCAACTCTAATCATATTCTTTTGATGGGAGATTTTTTTCCATGATAGGTAGGGCTTTTACTTAATATTTTCTCCACATTTGTGCTTAAGGATTTAGTTCTTTTACACTGAAGGAAACAAACCTTATCCACTACATGTGATGATGAATTCACATGATGAAATGGCATAGGAATAACTCCAAGTGTGGGGCTTGTAAATCATCGCTGGGATTAATATTTGAATTAATGATCATTCGTTTAACATTAAACTCCCGCTATTACGATCACTCAAATTCATGGACGAGTGTGTCAACTAGAGTATCCCATACTCGATAAGACAATATGCATCCCAGGGGGAGGGGATGTTCCATGTCTAGTCATAAGACAATATGAATCACAGGGGAGTTTTTGTACCATGCCCACTCTTATTTATTGGTGGGGCAAGCGGGCTATGCACCTCTCCACTGCTCCCTCTCGACCACCCCATCCGGGGAGGATGAATATTTGAGAGCCAAATGATTTCAAGTTTGTTTGAGGAAAATTTTCCAAATTGTATCTCATCCGACTTCCTAGTTTATTCATCTCTGCATTATCCAAGAGATGCACAATTTTATTGCCCTTTCTCCCTAGCGTGTGAGGTGAGGACCATTGGTACATGGGGGATGATGATTGTAACCTTCTCTACACTACAAGGAAAATACCTCAGTGGATGTTTTTTTAGGAACCCTTATAAAATACCCCATACACCGTTTCAGCACAAGTTACGTAAGAGGTTGCTGTGTGGAGGGTTTTGCTGATGTTTTCCACTCGATGCGCTTATCATCCAAAACTACACCCTGTTTCTACAAGAGAGAGCACCGTGCACATAAAATTGGCATTACCCGTACACCGTGCACTTTGTACACACCCGCCTAGTGCATCATATTACTATAGAGCACTCGGGTGTTTCACAACGATTCCATGCTCTGGGCATCATAAAACACCGTGCCAAAATAGAAACCGCTCGTTGCGATATTAAGAAATCGCACCGATGTATTATAAAACACCGTGCCATAATATAAAACCGACCGGTGTTCATAAGAAATAGCAATCGGTGCTCATAAACCATGTGAACTGGAAAGGGTTAAATAAAAAAAATCACGACCAAGAGACCACATTTTTCACTTTTTCAAAGGTTTCGTAGCTCTCAATCACCTGTACTCTACAAGAGAAAGCACCGTGTGCATAAAACATTAGCCTACCCGACACCGTTCACTTCAGACACACCCGTCCGGTGCATCATATTACTTTTGGAGCACCGTGCTTCACAACTCTTCCGCTTCTGCATCATAAAACACCCACAAATGTAAACCACCCGCTAAGTGCAGTTAAGAAACCGCACCTGTGATACTTCAAAACACCACCAAATAGAAATGACCAGTTGTGTTTGTAAGAAACAACACCGGTGCTCTTATGTTCTCACGCACCGGAACATGGTTAAATAAAAAATTACGAAAAAAACCGCATTTTTTCACTTTTCTTCACCGCTCCCGCAGCTCTTAATCATCGGTGTGTTTCTACAAGAGAAAGCACCGCGTTGCACATAGAATTGGCATTACTGACACCGTGCACTCGTACACACCCTCCCGGTGCGTCCTATTACCGTAGCATTGGTGTTTCATAACTATCTCCACCCTGCATCATAAAACACTCGTCAAAATAGGAACCGCTCAGCTATGTTAAGAAATCGCACCGTGCATCATAAAAACTACGCTCTAAATCGAAACCGCTTCTATGTGGTCTTAAGAAAATATATCGGTGCGCTCTATAAACCCCGCACACTTGAACATGGTTAAATAAAAAACAATTATAGCCAAAATCTGCATTTTTCACTTTTCTCGTTGCTCTAGAGCTCTTAAGCACCGATGAATATCCTTGTTTGATCCGTCACATCTGGTGCTCCCCCATTGCACCCATCGTGACACACACTTAATATCAGGCATTTCCATCAATATCCACGCACATTTTAAAACTAAGGAAATTTTGCAAATTTAAACAATATGCCTCCTCAACGACGAAATGTACAGGTATTTTTCTGCTTTTCCATAAGAATTTAGCCGATTAGAATAATAAAAATAGCCTTAAAATTAACCATTTAAAAGAAAATAAAAATTTATAGGTTGCACCGCAATCGTGTGAACGCATCCACACCATGTCCGGGGCGGTACGAAAGGTGCCCCACGTTATTTTAATTAAAAAAAGTGTGGCGCGGTCATTTAATCGCCGCATCGTCGACTGCGGAATAGCAACGCAGCGTCGAATGGAAATATCCGTGCCGTGTCCTGGCTTGCACACCGACCCGACATTCGATAGGATCAATAGTGTGGCTCCTCGGGTAAAGACCGCATCGTTGATTATTTAATTTGTCGAAATTCTATAGCCGACAAAAATATACGTGTTGGGGCGTATATTTTAGTCGTTGCAGACCTCCACTCGACACCATATATACTCAAAGGTGCCTTAAAAAGCCAGTGCACCGCATACGGCATTATGTCATCTCGCACGCTTTCACGGTGCACTACAAACAAACGCCACATTAGAATCCGCATGACTCGTTTTTGTGGCGCATCGATCGGTCTATTTTTTTTTTCCAAAAAATGATTAAATATGTATATTCCTCAATACATTTCTGATTTAATAAAAAAAAATCATTTAATATGTCAAGTATTGAAATAGAAGAGGAGGAACAACAACAACAACAAGCACAAGATGACATGGTTCTCTTGTGGGAGGCATGAGAGAGAGATAGATGTACCTCACCCTATTACAAAGATACCCATGGGCTCCTACAGTAGGCTCTCCTCAAGTTCTATGAGGAGGCTACTTCCTAAAGGCCCATAGTGTGTTTTTGTGACATCTTATCCACTGTGTGGAATCCCTACCGACAGATTTCCAAAGTTGGTCTTGAGCAAAGGTACACACCCGCTAAGGAGGATATATATTTAATTATAGGGCTACCAAGGAGAGGGGTGGATTTTCCTCATTCCAAGAGGTTCCATCTTGTTGTGTAGCAGGAGCCGCTAGTTTACCCCAGATACATTGGAGCATTAGTACCGTCTCCATGGAAAATTTAGGCTACTATTCGTTATGTCGCTAATTTTCCATGGTTTTTCCAAAAAGATTCGCCAATTTCATTTTTTTATAAAATTGATTCGCCAAATTCTACAATACAAAATTATTTTACATTAAAAATCGCCAATATTATATAGATAATATATATAATATCATTATAAATTTGAATAATTTTACGTATACATCAATAAACATTTTATAGTTTTCATATTAGGGACTAGTGAGATTCGCCAATTTTTTAAACTTCAAAATAATTTTCCATCCTTAAAATTTTCCCCCGACCGTCTCCCCGCAGAAGTTTTAGGTCGTCGGAGGTCGGCTATTGGGACAGCATTTGCAGTGAGGACATGCGTTGCCTCTCACTTCTCATTTCACCATTTCACACAACACTGCTGATGGGTAACACATTAGTTGCTCAATTTCTATATTATGTTGATTATTTAGTACAGGAGCCACGACTTGTGAGGTGGTCTACCATTTTTTTGCGACAGTTTTTTACGGCCTTAGATAGATGTCGTGCTCATGCACAAGGGAGGGTCAGCTCCCCTTTTGCTTCAGATATTTTTTGTTTATTTTTTGAGAGGTTTCGAGAGATGAGGCCTACTTTTGTTCGGCAGCCTCGTAGGCCAATGTTGGAGGCTTGGATGCACATGTGGGGGCAGATGATTCCCAAGAGGGGAGAGACTATGTTTCCAGCCAGGATATCGCATGATGCAGACTTACTAGCTAGTGTTGACGAGCTACATCCCTTCATTATGGTCCCCTGTGTTTATGTTTGATTGGATTGGCGAGGGTGTGCCAACATCCTCTTCACAGATGATGAGCCGCTAGATGATAGAGGTAATATCACTGTTTTATTTCGATTTATTCTAACATGTTATTTAACTTGTTTTTATTAAATTGTGTAATGAAATTGTCTAATTATTGTTGTGTACTTGTATATATTTTGCAGACATTGGCTCTTTTGATGGCAAGTAGATGCCAGAACCACCACATGATCCAGGTGTGGATCCTTATGACGATCAAGACATGGCAGATGTTGAGGATCATGATCAGGAGGTCGGTGGAGAGAGACATGCTCCTCATGCTGGTGCGCTGATACTACATTTTTCTAGGCGCAGTCGACCATATACTCGATACAGGATGGAGTTGGGCGACCAACTCAGTGCATTGATTGTTGAGGCAGGCATCAGGCCCGCTCATTACAGAGACATAAAGGCCGGTGATAGGCTAATAAGGATGTGGAGAGGCATTCCGTGTGACATGTATAGCCTGATGCGACATGTCGGAGGAGCTACGACAGTTGTTATGCAACTGAGGAGGAATGCTGCATGTTATAGGTGTGGTCGAGCCACAACACATGATGGATGGTCCACGAGAAGTGACTCATCTCATGATCATTCACCTTGCGCCGCACCAGATGAGCATGAGGCTCCACTAGCATCTATCAGTCATCATGGAGATGAGGCTGGACCATCGGCCACGTCCAGTCATCAGCAGCATGCAGCATCCATCAGTACTAGTCATGATCATGAGCAAGTTGGACCATCGCACCATTGACTGAGCATGCCTCCACTAGTACTGCTTATATTGATGTTGTACTACCACTAGTTGATCCATCCATTAGTACTAGTCATGATCATGAGCAAGCTCGACCATCGACCGTCGAGGCTACACCATTGACTGAGCATCACCATTCACTAAGTAGGCCTCCACTGCACTAGTACTTTACTATTGACCTTGTACTACCACCGCAGATCCATGACATTTATATTACAGCTAATTTAACCTTATATATATATATATATATATATATATATATATATATATATATGGTCCATGTATTTTATGTTCATGTTGCAGTTGTACTTAATTTACATGTTGGTGATCATCATGATGTGTATATTGTTAGGTCATGTTAGATATGTTCATTTAATGTTTAGCTTGCAGATAGATGTGTATGTGATAGCATAAGTTATTTGACATGAGATGTATATATATTTGATGTTTGTGTTGTGATGATGTTAATATATAATGTTAATTTGATGTTTGAATGTGTTTTTTAGTCGAATATGATGTTTGTACGATGGTTATCATGATCGTGATGTTTATTAATTAATTTAGTATTAAATGACCATGATATTTATTAAATATTATGTCGTGATTGTAATTGAAATTGAAATTTTAATTGTATGTAAAATTGTAAAATTGTATTTGTATATGTAATTGTAATTTTAACTATAATTGTATGTAAAATATTTAATGTAAAATTTTAATTGCAATCGTAATATTTAATTTATTGTGAAATGATTGTAATTGTAATTTTAATTGTAATCGTATATATAACAAATTGTAAAATTGTAATTGTACTTCTAAATGTATGTAAAATTCTTAAATTGCAATAGTACTTTTAGTTGTAATTCTATGTAAAATATTTGTAAAATTGTAATTGTAATTGTACTTCTAAATGTATGTAAAATTCTAAAATTGTATATTGTAAAATATTTGTAAAATTTTAATTGTATTACTGTGAAATGATTGTAATTGTAAAATTTTAATTGTATGTAAAATTAAATTGTATTTGTAATTGTAATTGTAATTTTAACTGTAATTGTATGTAAAATATTTAATATAAAATTTTAATTGTAATTGTAATATTTAATTTATTGTGAAATGATTGTAATTGTAATTTTAATTGTAATTGTATATATGACAAATTGTAAAATTATAATTCTAATTCTAATTGTATGTAAAATTCTAAAATTGTAATTGTATTTGTAATTGTAATTCTATGTAAAATATTTGTAAAATTGTAATTGTAATTGTAAATGTAATCCTAATTCTAATTCTAATTGTATATTGTAAAATATTTGTAAAATTTTAATTGTATTACTGTGAAATTATTATAATTATAAAATTTTAATTGTAAATGTAATTGTATGTAAAACTAAAATTCTAATTCTAATTCTAATCGTAATTGTATGTGAAATTATAAAAATGTGAATAGTAAATCTAATTCTAATTGTAATTGTAATTTTAACTGTAATTGTATGTAAAATATTTATGTAAAATTTTAATTGTAATTGTAATATTTAATTTACTGTGAAATTATTGTAATTGTAATTTTAATTGTAATTGTATATATGACAAATTGTAAAATTGTAATTGTAATTCTAATTGTATGTAAAATTCTAAAATTTTAATTGTATCTGTAATTGTAATTTTAATTGTAATTGTTTGTAAAATACTTGTAAAATTGTAATTGTAATTGTAAATGTAATTCTAATTCTAATTGTATGTAAAATATTTGTAAAATTTTAATTGTATTACTGTAAAATGATTGTAATTGAACAATTTTAATTGTAAATATAATTGTATGTAAAATTAAAATTGTAATTGTATGTGAAATTGTAAAATTGTAATTGTAATTCTAATTCTAATTCTAATTGTATGTAAAATATTTGTAAAATTTTAATTGCATTAATGTGAAAATTTTAATTGAATTAATGTGAAATGATTTTATTAAATTATTTAAATTTGTAAATAATTGTAAAATAATAAATCTAGAATAATATGAATTTTTGTAACATAATAAAGTTTAGAAAATAATGCAAATAAATTCATGTACTTTAGAATTATCATTATTTTATTATGATCTTACATACAAAAAAAAAAATTGGATACAGTCCGGTATGCTTATCATCATAACACGCACCGATGCGTCTTATTACTCTGACACACCGGTGCTTCAAAGCGCTTCCACACCATTGCGTCATAAAACACCGCACCAAAACAAAAACCTCGATCTCACAAACCGCCCCGGTGCGCCTATAAAACAACGCACATCGGAACAGGGTTATTCTGTAAAGTGCGGTCTTGGAGTAGCGGAGGGTTCGAATCGCGGGCAATCGTTTTTCTAAGGAGATGAAGGTTTGAAAAGACGAGAGTTTGAATTTCAGCTGAGAAGTTTATAGCAGAGAAAATGAGTGATTCAAACCGAAAGATGGACAAAGATGCTTACAAGGATGCAGATGGCTACAAAACTCGACAGAGTACAAGAGGAGTATAGGTTGAGACTAGCAGAGAGCATTCAGTTGAGGGTGGAGATAGGGTTAAGATGTCCCATGATGGAGAAATGGAGAGCAGAGTTGATGGTAGACAAATATCAATTGAGGTAGTTGATAAAGCCAAGAGGCACCATGAAGGGAAGGATTCTCATTCCCTTAAGGACAACAGAGAAATATCAATTGACATTTTTGATTGGGCTGGTGGGTCCCATGAAGGGAAATATTCTCCAGAATGCATTTAAAAGCAACTAGGAGTATTGTCCGAGCTTCAGTTGGCTTACATAAAATTTTACCGGCAAAGATGACGTCGCATAAAATCACATCTTCGGCTTTCGATTGAACCTAAATGGCATCTCTAACTTGTCTGAGCTATGGTCCTGTGGATGAAACCAGTGAAAAGTCTACTGGTATTATAAATGGAAATCTAGTGAACATTTCTGTGGGAAGAAAATCATAGATACCTGCAGCTACCATATTTCCACCTGAAAATTGTTTTCCCATTGGAAAAACTAATGTAATAGCCTATTTTGCAATGTCTTTCCTATGCTCAACTCTATACTCATTTTCTATGGGAAACCATTGCCTCCACATGTAATAACTTCATCGTTTAGTTGAAAATCGATCTTCTTCTATTAAAAAATGCAGAATGAAGGACTCATTGTCATTGCTCCCAGAACATTACCCTTCTGTAGATTATATGTAATAATTTCTCACATGCCATTCGTCTATCTGCAGATTATATTCTAAAACATATTGGTTGCAAATAGTTAAATCCCAATTATAACAGGTTCACATGCCACAATTTCCCACTTGGGCCCTGTAGTATTGCATCTTCACATGCCCCACATTGCATTCTCTCCACATAATCAGTGGGGACCTCCCACAATAAACAAAATGCATTGGAAGAATAGTTATTTCCATCAAGAATTTATCCAATTCCAATTCTCAATTTTAATTCTAATTCTAATTCTCAAGAATAAACAAAATTATAATTCTCAATTTCTATGGTTGGAGTTCACTAAATTTTTGTGTACACACCTAAAAGTAATTTCGATGCCTTAACTGAAAATCGGTGCTACTGTACATATAACCGTACCGGTGCCGGTGTTACAAAACGACGCACCAGTGCGGTGGTATTAAGTGACCCACCGGTGATGAATAAACGTAAATAAAAAAGCACAACTCTATTTTATTTAAGTGAAAAAAAGCGCGGCAAATTGAAAAATGGGGGGAAAAATATTTTCGAAAATATAATTTCACAAAATAATTCTTTAAATACTAAACACTTTTCATTATTTCACTATTTTTGCTAAAATTTTCAGCCAGATATTTGCAGGAGACATACCTGGAGCAAGAGAGCACGAGGGCACTGTGGAGCAGTGAAATACGTTCGAACAGAAGTATTCATACAATCAGAAATCAAACCTCTGGTGATTCAAACCTTGTATCATATAATTTCAAACCATCTCGTGATTAAATTTGATTATTTTTTTTACTTTTTCTGCAGTTTTATCCATTTTTACCCTAAACCCTTCATTTTTTTTCCCCTTTCTTCTTCATGTTTCTATGATTTCAGAATTAGGGCTTTTCATTTTAAATTGACATCCAACCCACGGGATGACTTGCATAGTCGGATCCCAATCCATTCGGCCATTGCATGAATTTTTGGAAAAAATGGAATTTTTTTTATCGATGCGCACGGCGTAACCTAGCGCACCGCGCAAGTACTGTGTAATAAAAAAATTGAAAACAATTTTTTAAAATTAGTGCACCATATCTGAAATAGGGCATCGGTGCTCCATGTTACGAGGATAGCACCATACGGTTTATTACATTGTTTGTGTGGTGCGTTTATAATACCCCACGCACCGTATGGCCTATTATATTGTTTTGTGGTGCGTTAGTAATACCCCCACGCACCGGCGATAGTGCGTACATCAAGAAAGACGTGTCGGTGTCTTGAGATTTATTTTTTACCTGAAAAGTTGACAATTTATTTATAAATATATTAATGAATGATATGCTACAGGTTTTAGATTGATAAAGAAATGACTGACAAGAGATCAAGTAACAAAAATACTGATAACACATCAAGAGAAGAAAAAAAGGCAAGTTCTTTGTAAATTATTTATAAAAAATATTATTTTTGAACTATATGTAAGTTTAAATAATATGTATTGTTTACTGTGTATCATGTAGAGCCACAAAATGACTAAGCTCGATAAGATTATTTCTGATCTAGGACCAGAAGAGCATAAAAGCTTGATGGAAAATTGCAAAAGGATGAATCAAGTGAATGAAAAAATACTATCAATCCAATATGAGTTTTTTTTTTTAATTAGCATTAATTATATACTTAAAATTTTTAGATAACATGCGTCAAACAGTCTATTAATTCACATCTGTTTAATGTTCTATAGGGACCAACAACTCAGAAAATGAATATTGTTCTAAGAAAAGAAAAAAAATAGAACATACAAATGAAAATGAATTGCTCCTTAGCTCATCTGGAGTGGTGTTGGAAGTTAACAAAAGGGGGAAAAACTTTTACAAAATTTTGAGGGATCTAGTGGAACGAATGTATAGACATTCTTTCCACTTATAATACAAAAATAAATCCAATGATTCCAAGAACCAAATTTTATCTAAACTACAGGAAGATTTTCCAGAGAATTGGTCAATGAGACATGTGAGATTTTTAATAGAAAAAACGTACAACAACAAAAAAGAAGGAATGAAAAAGTAATTATATTCCTTTAAATGTTTGACTATAATTATTTATAAATATCACTTTTGTTATATTTACTTTTCAGATATCAATATTAAAATTAAATATTTTATTGTCATGTTACATTTTCAGGAAGATTGTGAAAATCTCAAAAGATGAAAGAGCTGATATCATAAATATGCTAGTAGGAATGTCCAAAAAGGTGTACAAGGAGATGGTCAAAGAAATGGACAAAATTGCATCGCAGGAGGAGCCATCTCAACAACAACGTGCTTCAAATGTAATATGTAATCATTGAATTTTTCGATCATTAGGTACAATAAATAAACAATTTATCATTAAATATTAATTTTCAAGAATTTTCTTGCAGAAAAGAAAAGAAAATGGAACCCATTCAGCACATAAAACAGGACGACAAGGAAGAAAATGGTTGATCTCTAAGTTTGTGAGTAATTGTTACTTCCTTATAACAACTTAACTAGATTTCATTTTTGTATTTTTTAAGTTTTTTTACAAAAATCATCATTGAATGTCTTCAAACAGGTGCTAACATACAAAGAAGAACCATTAGACGAATTGATTGAAATTGGGTTAAATATGGGTTGTGAGTATATGTTGGCATATCAGAAATTAATTGTGGAATTTGTAAGCATCTATCGATCTTGTTTTACTTAGCTCTGTCTATAATTAATAGAACAAAAATATCTTTTATATTAAATATATGATTTGTTATGGGGTATAAAACTTGCAGGAAACAAAGTATGGAACTGCGCCAACAGATGAAATTTTGAAACATGGCATGGTACATGGTTTTGAAAGAATGTGTGTAGTTTATGAGTCAATTGTTGCTATGGTACATCATTTTTCTTTTCGATTTACATTGATGTATATTATTTAATATTGGAATTTTCATTATTCTCACCAATGTATATACACTCATTTTAGTTTATTTTTATGTTTGTAGATGGAAGGTGAAGAAGAAGAAAACAATCAACACTATGAACAAAACATTCCTGAAAATAACCCAAGTCATGGAAGTAGATCTAGCAGTGACAACAGTTCAAGTGAAGAATGATGATCATTATATTTGGATATCAAGGCAAGGCATTGTATTTTTTGAAATATGTCTGTGAAATCAGACATTTTGTTTAATGTAATGGACATAGTGTCCCAATTGAAAGACAAAGGGATACCAATAATTGTCCCATTTTATATCATAAATATTGTCTTATTCATATATATTATATATCATAAAATATGTTTTAAGTTATTCTATTGCGTTCTCCATTGTCGTTATTGCGTACTCCATTGTCTTTCTCAAATGTACTAATAAAAATTTAATTCATATGAATATTGTTATAAGATATATATGTGTCAACCTTTGATGAATAATGAATTTTTAAAAACCAAAATAATTATGATCTGATATAAAAAATTAGTCCAAACATCACATTCAAATGCATTAATAAAAAATTAATTAATATGAATATTGTTATAAGATTTTTAGACTTTTGATGAATAATGAATTTAAAACAATCACAATAATTGCACTATCATAGGTCAATATTTATAAAAAATACAAAATGAAACTAGGTGTATAGTTTACCACTATACATCTGCAGCATTTGTATTAATATGCTAAGCAATTCATTTCTACGACCTATGAGCATCGAAAAGAACTACACTTGTTATAACCCTAGTAATTCTACTATTAGGGATTTTGGTTTATAGTTGAAGAAAATCAGTAACCAAGAACCCTTTAGAAATCTAGGATCTAGCCTTCCTAAATTACAGAGAGGGATCTCTCCTCAAGATTTAGCTTGATTTTTGTTATAATATTTTAGGCTAGGTATGATTGGACAATTGGTTTGTTTTGAAAGTTTGGTGGGAATAAAAGGTACTTCAAGGTAAACCACAGAGGGATCTACCAGACCATTGGGCTATGGAGTCAACTTCTTGGCAAGCAGAGCTAGGAAATAAGGTCAAAAGAGAAAATGTACTAAGGGCAGGGTAGATGACCTTCAAAGGGTTTGGAATAGGCTTTTTGATGAAATGGTAAGAGTTGAACAATAGGGAAATGAAGGATCCTTAAGTTACAGAAAAGAAGATGAAGAAAAGGGGTCAAAAGCGACTAAGAGAAATTAAGGATTCTTAAGTCCGGATATCAGTAGAAAACATATCAATGAATAACTAGTAAAAAATAGGGAGCTTTTGACACTAATCCTGTATAAAATTTCCTACTCAATCATTTAAGACAGAAAACATGTAAATGTATGTATGGAACTTTAGAAAGATAAACAGTGAAAATAGGAAAATACTTGACTTATCTGATCAGCACAATAATCCTGAGTTATGATGTCTTTTTGACTTAGTTCCAGTTTGCTGCTTTACAAATCGACTCACACAAAGTCCCAATGTATTCAACAAAAATGTCTATAGTAGTCTTGAAAAAAATTATTCCACCCTAAATACTTCAAAGAGTGAAGTATTTATACAAAATTATTACAAAATATCTGAGATACATGTAGGAATATCTCTAGGAGAAAATAAAGATTATTACATTAAAAAGAGGGACAACTGCAAAACAAACTAGTAAGCTGTTCTCTTATCAAGAAAAAATAGGACTGATTTTTCTTATCAAAATTGATTTGTTGCTTTGTTGTGGATGCTTGCTGGCACTTGGAAGCAATATCTTATTAGAAGATAGCTTGGAAGACAATCTATCTAATTTACATTCTTTAATCTGTGCTTCACCTTTGATACTCTCGTTGCCACTTTTATTACTTTACTATTGTAAAACGAAGAATTACACCAGTAAACATTGATTTGAATGTTTTATTACCTCGATACCTTTAGCTCGATTTCACACCCGATACACTTAACCTGGAAATTTATCTTTCGATAACTAAGGTGACAAAAAATATACTACTTTTTCTCGCTTTGGCTTGTATGTCAAGAAATGTAAAGTCAATACATCTTTTTGCTCCTTTGAGAAAAAATTTCATTTTTTTCAAATAAACTCTTCATAAACTATAACAATTTTTCTGTGTAGAATTTCATTTTGCGATAAAAATAAAAATTGTGAGAAATTTTGTTAGCTTTCTATTACTTATTTTTTGAAATTTTTTTGTGCAGATTTGATATGTCAACTTAGCGTTTCTTTGAGTGTGTGTTTCTTAACAATCAAAGAATTCATAAGAAGTCATGTTATGTCGCAATGTTGTATTCATTGAAAATTTGTGTTTTTGAAAAAACAAAATGTGTTACAACAATCTAGACAGAGTCTACTTTGGTTTCGTCATATTTACAAAGCCAATGGATGCATATCATAATTACTAGAATTTTTTGAACTGGTCCAATACGAAAAACTGCGTATTTTTGATATGTTTCGCGTGGCAGCAAATTTCTTAACATATAAGTTATAAACTAAAAATCTAAAAGCTACCCATTAGAGTCAACGGACCAATGTAATGCCCCATAATTTTTTCAATTTTTTTACAATGTATTTTGGGAGATACAAAATTTTGATTTCACTGAATCACAATGACCCTGAGAAATTGTTTGCACCCATTTTATTAGAAAAATAATTAAAATTAATAAACGTTTACGAAATTCCATAAAAGTTATATTTCCTGAAAGTAGATTCAATTCTGAAAATGCTTGTCTTGGTTCCGATAGTTAATTAACAACCTTTCATGGAGTTTAATCAGTCCAAAGTTGCAGAACCATTTTCAGAGCCTGGTTTTGCGTAATTGGTGACGCGTTAGTTCGGCCGAACTTTTAGTCCAAGTTCGGCCGAACTATGTTTTCCGCTTACGAGTCGTTAAAACTAACGTCTTAATAGTTCGGCCGAACTTTTTATCAAAAGTTCGGCCGAACTATTGTGTAACTCTCCGTCGGCTGGAAAATTTTGTGGAGCCCCCTACAAAACACACATTTCACACATGAGAATGCCAATGTAATGATTCAGCACTTTCTCATTACTTCGCATGTTGTTATATCAAATCAGTGAATTCCTTCCATTGTTGATCACTTGGTATCTTTAGGCTTTTTAGTTTTCTGTAGCTTTCATCAGCCTCAGTGTATTTTGAAAAGTTTGGCTTGACAATGAAGATGTGCTGAATTTCATTTTGTACAAAAAACAAGTTCTCAAAATACTCGAAGATAACTTTGCTAGTTGGGGAACCTTGTGGCAGAGGCTTGTTCACCTGTTCTTTTGCATATGCTCTGATTTTCTTGTCATAATCTTTCTGAACCATTAATTTTTCATTGAAGCCATGAATGTCTGGAAGACCTGCTTATGTCAATATAGTGTATTTGGCCAACAACTTCGTTATTGATAAGTTCATGTCTTTACATCTTTCCTCCAAACTATTCATTATATTTCTTTTATTTAGGACCTTTTTGATTTGTAGTATGGTTTCAGTCCTATCCTAAATTTTTAGTTCTTCAAGGTCTTCTCTATTTTTACTGTTTATAAACGTAATAAGATGTAAGGCTTGAGATGGCTTATTGGCAATCTCTTCTTTTTTTTGTTCTGAATTTCTACTTGTGCTACCTTTAGTAAATCTCTCTGTTCATAAATGATTTGAATGGAAGGCCACTGTAGATGTATGCATTGAATAATGTTATTCAAAAGATAGTTTTTTATGTATGACACCTTTTCACTGAGATTGACCTATTGTTGTAAAATATTTACCTGCTCTTGAAGTCTGGTTGCTCTCTGTTCATGTCCCTTAGATGTGATTAGAGCATTCTTGTATGAGGATTCAACATCCTTATTTTCCTTCTTTAATCTATTGATCTTAGTGTTCTTAAGGGACATTTCTTCCATAGATTTAACTAAGTTTGTTGTACCTGTTTCTTGTTGTACCTGTGATGTAGATGATGCAGTGGAAGAGGTATCTATAGATGTTATTGACACTGCAGTTGCCAATACTCCTTTTGGTGCCAAATGCTCTGCTAGTGTAGAAGGAACAACAGTACTAACAGTTGGAATGACTGTGGGAATGGAGACCTCATTTTTTCTTTTCAATGTTTCATTTTCCTTTATCAGAGTTTCTGTTTGATTCTCCATTTCTTTCATTTGGGCTGTCATCTTTAGTACTAGCTGCATAGTCTCATCCTTTTCTTTTTTTGTTGAAGAATCTCCTTTGCATGTGGATTCTCACTCTGTGGAAGTTTAAGTTCCTTTCTCAAGGTAGCAATATCTTCATTATTTTGACTTATCAATGTTTTAGCAACTTAAATATTGGAGGGAACCACTCTAGTTTCTATCACCAAAACTTCTAAGGATTTGAGACTCAAATCCTTAGCATGTAGAGATGCCTTGTCTAATTTCATTTGAGTCTGTAAATTAGATACAGTCTTTTGAAGCATGGTAGCACTCATGGTTTTGTTAACCACATTTGAATAAAGCATTTCAGTGGCACTTCTGTGGAAATCTATCTGATCCAATTCATGTATTGTATCAGTGTCCACCTCCATATCTGTCTTTGTATAATCAGCAACTTAGGATCATCAATTGTGTGTTTCAGAAATGACATGAGCATTTTGTTGGTGGAGTAATCAAATGCAGTAAGTAACCTATATTTGTTTCCTGGCTTTTCTTTAAGGAATTTAGAATAAACCTCATTCTTAATTTCCTCATTTCTTTCTCTGATTTGTTTGTATTTATTTTGAATGTCAGAATATATTTCTTCTGCTGCTCTAGAAGAGGAGGGAGCTTCTGAATTTACCTATGTTTCAACCATTTCTTTGCCCTTTTTGTGTGTTAGTACCTGCTCTTTCTGAATTTCTTTAAGTGTCTCATTGATAATTAATGTAGCTTCATCATCTGTTTGTTGATCATTGTTGTTTGCTTGATCTTCATTGTCATCTATCTCTATGGCTTTTTCTTCTTCTATAGTAATCATTCTAGCCTTTTTGCTGCAAATTGTCTTAAATTTATTTTCTATAATGGTTTCTGCTAAATAGCCTTCTTCTTTTCTGGGTCTTTTATTGGACATTTCTGCTTGTTTTCCAACTGTAATCACCTGTGTACTATCCATCTATTTTTCATGCATTTTTTCTATTTTCATTCCCTGTGTATCATTTTTTTGCATTTCTTGAATATCTCAATCAATGTGTTTGCAACCCATTCAATCTGATTAGCATACCTTTCAATTTGTGGCTTTGAGTCATGTAGGAATGGAGTTAACTTACACTTGACCCTGAGGTTACTTAAAACACCTTGAGGGTCATAGTTCAAGTGAAAGCTTTCTTGGAACTATCTCTTTCAAAGCATCTCTACTATTGACTATGAAGGGGCCAATTTGATTTTTTAGCTTGAACTGTGCTTTCTTTTTGGAAGCTATGAAATTTACTGCATCTCCATTCAAGATCTGTCTTAAGTACTCCAAAGAAAAAATTCTGGTAGTTAGAAACTTTGGTAATTTGTAAGGAGCTAGGAGTGCACCATATACTCTAATTTCTGTGTGATTTTTGTACAAATACTAGTCTCCTACCTTATTGTTTTCAGACAACTGTAAAATTCTCTTGATGTCTTCATTAATCATTGGTGGCTCTGATTTGTTCAACAAATTCATGGTAGGTTTAATAAACAAATCATCGAATTCTTTATAGATGTATTCACTGCTGTCTTTTCTGAGTAGACAAGTCCAGAATATGACTGAAAGAGGTTTACCTTCAACATCCATCTTTTGTAATGCAATAGGGAAATTTTCTGCCTGAAAAAATAAGAAGAGATGTAACAGATAGGATGAATATCTGAATACTCCTTCCTCAGGTAATTTAGTCAACTGATAATGCATATTATCAACAATGAGTTTGGCAAAATTGAAGACTAGTTCTGGATGTTGTCCTGGAGACAAGGTAGAGAGGAAACCTAGAATGGAGGCATCTGTAAACTCATCATTAGCATAGCCTAGAATGAATGAAAGCGTGGAAATGATTTGTCTAGAGCCCTTAGGGAAGTCAAAAGTGTCATAAGGTGGATTTACCTTAGGAATGTCAACATGGTTGGGACAGAAGTTTTGAAAGATCATGAATATTTTAGGAAACTCCAGATCTAGATAGAGTTGTGTTAAATCTTCAATGGACAATGATATTGCTCTTGGATTGTGGCTCAGTTGGAGCATATCATTGACGGCTTCAGCAGTTATGTAAAACATGAACTCTCTATCTTTGTTTACCATACATCTCTGGTTAGGGATATAGTGTAATTGACATAACCTAATGAAATATTGAGCTCGATGGGTGATGGGAATCACATATTTAGGCAAGTTTGAGTCCCATTCAGGTATATCATTTTCCACTTTCTTCACAAATTTATCATGACACCAATTATGTACTTCAAGTAGATTGAACTCTAAGTTAGCATCAGCAATTATATAGTATAAATCAACCAAAGGACTACTCTCTTCAAAGGTGACAGGTGGCTGCAAAGGTCTAACTACTTCAGTGGAATCTATAGTTAGGGCAGGAGTAGGTTTATTGATTTTTGAAGGTTTAGGGTTTGGAAGCTTGTGGGAAATAGGCTTTTGAGGTTTGGGACCTCCAGTCCTAGGAGTGACCTGCTTTTTTGTCATTTTTGAATAAAATTGAGCAAGATTAGACTATTTTCTTAGTTTCTTTTGGGAAATAGAGGGCTAATTGAACTTCTTTTGGGAAAAATTCAAAATCTGGGCGAGGGTTTTAGGATGAAAATGCAGATTTTCAATGTGCAGAGGAATAGAAAAATAGATTTCAACCGTGGAAATTACCTTTAGATGGTTTAAAAAACTGAAAAACTGGATATGGAGGAGAAGGAAAATTCTACGAAAATTTTGACAAGGTTCCCCCTGTTTCTTCAAGGTTTGGGCACTTTCAGATCAGGAAATTTACATTTCTCACCGTGACTGATTTCAATTTTCATTTGAATGTGTGAAATGTGGGTTTAAAATTTAGAGAAATACCTTTTTAAAGGTATAATGGCGGTTGAGGAGAATGTTCAGGATTGTACTGGTCTTCCAACTAGTCGCAGTTGTTTGGTAGAAAGCGTAGAGAGTCTTCTAAGGTAAATTTCATAGGGGAAATCGGCTTCAGGTGGGAAAATTGGTCAGCAGAGGCTCGAAAATGGTGTTTGTGAGTGATTTCTAAAGGGCGAAAGCACAAATGATATGGAAACAATGAAAAACTAAGGTTAAAACCTTAGGTTTTATTGATATGAAGGGTATTAATTACAGGTCAAACTCAAATGGAGGGAGTGGTTTTTGCATTGAAGGCGAAACCATTAGTGGTTATCACATTACTCCTGAGCAGTAAGAATTTTTTCACTTTTGGAATGTGATCCAGTAGAATTGACACACGTAGCGGATGGTGGTTTGATGAAACAACTTTTATCGCATTATTTTTCATAAACTTTGCCCGATCACTTTTGTTATGCGATATTGAATATGTGCTATCAGATTTGATTGCATGATGCGAACAATCAAGATTTCTTGGGAAGCTGTGGGGCAAGGAAAAGTGGAACCTGGGTTTAATGTCAGTTATTGATTCGATAACAATGATCAACGGTTGAGTTATAATGCGATGAGGAGTGGTGGGGCAAGGGAATGGTTTATTGCATTAGATTTGGACCGTCAGAGTAATGAGATGAGGATGATCGGAGGGATGGGAATGAATGCGAGGGCGCATATTTATTTGATGAATTTTATGTATAAAGGAGTTTATACATAGAATGGGGCGGGTTTAATAAAATTCAACCAAGGTTCATACTTTGGTAAAGGGATATATATTGGGGGAAAGGGTTAAGTTTAAAGCGTTAACCTTGGGTAAAGGTAAATGCGGGAAGAGGGATAAGTTTTTTTTTGTAGCTTTAATACGGAGTATGAAAAACGTGTTTTGTTTTATTTTAACTTTATTATATATAGTTTTAGATTTATTTCAAGTTCTAAAACTATAGGGGAGCGGGAATATTTTTTATGGGTATTTTTATATCAAAGGGATAATTTCGGGATGTTATTTCAACATGTGAGTAATATCTTTGATATCAAAAGCATATAATATAGAGGTTTTTGGGATATTAAATAAAAATAAGTTATATTAATAGTGTTAGGGTCGTAAGTAGGGTCCCATGAATTGCTGACATTGTGGTGTCAAATGACAGTGTAACATCAAACCAACTTTGGAGCCCAAGGACCTAGCCTTCCTGGACTCAGAGAGGGCTCTCTCTATTTGTGTAAGGGATATCTGTGTGTTTGCTTCTTGTGTTTCTGATTTTAGGCTAGTTATGAAGTAGGTTTTTGGTTTTGTTTTTGGGTTTGTGAGGGATGAACTGATCAAAGAATAAGATAGATAAAAATATTGTCAGATTAACTGGGCTATGGGGTCGAAAAGGTCAAGAAAGCTTTCAGATGGTGATACAAGGTTGTTGAAGGGCCGATTTGATCGAGGTAAAATGGATCTTTGGGTAAAATGGAGTGGGATGGACACTAAATTTGTGAAGAACAAAGGATTTCAAACATAAATAGTTCAATAGCTGACATAAACATGGTAGGGCTAACCATTAATCATGAGAAATGTAACTATAAATTGATAAATGCATAGAAATAAACATTCAAGAAACACATAGAGATATATGATTCTCTAACTTTAGGAAATTGCTATCAAACTTTGGGGAAAGACAATTAAGACAAACAAATAACTCAAATCACTATGAGGAAACACCTAAGCATAGTATTTCAAGCTATCGGGCACTTTGAAGCAAGATTGCATAGTTTTAGGCAAAGGGCAAGATTAGTACAAGACCTCCTTGGTTCAACTAAGACAATCAAAAAATCAAAGAAAGGTTTCAGAGGTGGAGCTATGACTAGCCATGAGTAAGCAGGGCATACCATGAATCATACTTAGCATGCATAAAACCATAAATGAAACAAGAAAACAATTTCTTGAATGATCAAAGAGAAATCAAGGATTCTTTGATATGTCTAAGAAGGAAGAAAACATAGAAGCTGATAAAGAACAGAATTGAGGTGCTCTCAAGAGCATGTCTTGTAGAAATTTTCTGAATAATGAAGATTTATCCACTGATATTATCCTGGTCACACATTAATTCGAATTCATGCATAACACATAACCTCTTCTACAATTGATCATCAATATGCGGAAATAGAAACAGTCGCATGCGCACATAAACACAATATGTAATGGGGAAAGCTTATAGCTGAAAACCCCAAGCTATTTTGTATATTATAATAGAAGAGAACATGTAACAATCTCAGTACAATACTCCTCACAAGTACTTAGTACTGTCTCCAAAATTTACACACAAACTAGCTCAGTTTTGAACAAGTCACAGGTTCAAAACTCATCCACTAATTGCCTGCCTCTACTGCGCAATCCAAGTTGGTTCAATGAGAGATCCAAGTTCAAATCTCCTTGGCTTCAACTGCGCAATCCTCATGGGAAATATCCTCCAATGCTTGTGCAAATCTCATGCACAACTGCTGTCGCAACTAATAGCAAACTCACCCTTTCATCTACCTCTTCCATTGGTCTCCACTGAACTGTCCATGCACTGTAGTGAACTGATGTGTTCTTGAGTTGAATAATGAGTTAATAATTAGTGAATTAAATAATATTTAATTCACTCCACTCATTACTAGTTGATTAGCTAGTTAAACTAATCTCAACTAGTTCAACTAAGTTAAACCGAACACAACTCCACCAACCGTCTCATCAACTCCACCAAACTTCTGCCACTGAAGTCCTAACTGAAGTCAACCATGCATGAGCTCACCAAACCCCTAGGAATAGCGTAATTCCTCTGTCAAATGCATGAGCCACTTCCGTAGCTCGAACTGAAGTGCTCCAAGAGAGTAAACTGAAGTTTAGAGTCCAAATATTATTAAGGGTAAATAATATTTGACTTTTCTATTTTTAGGATAGGCAGTCTAAAAATAGACTTCGACCTAGATGTCTAAAAATAGAGGTCCATCTATTTTTACCAACATGACCAATACTCCAAGAATAACATACTGCAACCCCTGGACCATGCTCCATATGTCTAAAAATAGACATAGTCTAAAAATAGACTTTGCGCCAAAAATAGCCCGCGGCCCACTTAGTGAAGGCCGCAGGGTCCCGTGATTTGGCTGATTGGCAAGCCAAATGATAGTGTAACATCAAACCAAGCTTTGGAGCCCGAGGACCTAGCCTTGCTGGACTCAGAGAGGGCTCTCTCTATATGCGTAAGGGATATCTGTGTGTTTGTTTATTGTGTTCTGATTTTAGGCTAGTTATGAAGTAAGTTTTTGATTTTTGTTTTTTAAGTTGTGAGGGATGAAACTGATCAAAGATATAAAATAGATAAAAAGATGTAGATTAACTGGGCTATGGGGTCAAAAGGTCAAGAAAGCTATTAGATGACGATACAAGGCTGTTGAAGGGCCGATTTGATTCAAGGTAGAAAGGATCTTTGGGCAAAATGGAGTAAATGGACATCAAGTTTGTGAGAAAAAAAGAGTTTCAAGCATTATTGGTTCAATAGATAGCATAAACATGGTAAGGAAAACCCTTAATCATGCAAAATGTAACTATAAACTAATCAATACATAGAAACAAACATTCAAGCCATGCATAGAAGTATAAGACCCTCTAACTTTGGGAAATGGCTATCAGAATTTGGGGAAAACACATAAGATGGACTAACAACTCAAAACACTATGCCGGAACGCCTAAACACAGTACTTCAAGTCATTGGGCACTTTGAACAACAAGATTTGCATAGTTTTAGGCAAAGGGCTAGATCGGGACTAGGCCTCCTTGGTTCAAACAAAATGATAATATTAATCAGTCAAAGAGATAGTTTCATGGATGGGACTATGGACAGTCATAGGTAAGCAGGGCACACCATACATCCTACTTAACATGCATAGAACTATGAATGAAACTAGCAACAATATCCTCAAGTTGTTAAAGAGCAGTTAAGAATTCTTTAATGCAACTAAGGAAGAAGAAAACATGAAGGCTATGAAGATTCAAGAATTTTGAGGTGCCTCCATGGGCATATCTCAAATTTAATCTCTACTGATCTATAGCAAGCAAGAAACATGTATCATGAATGAAAACTAGAAGACAACAACAAAGCAAGAAACACTATACCATTCTACCATGTCATGGAATCCATCAACAATCCTTCATCATCCATCCAAGAACATTTAAGAGGCAATCCAAAAGCATAGCACAAGTATTTTCTCCAAAGCTCATATGACCAATATATTGCTTCTCTTCTCAAATTTAGCCTTGTTTACAATGAGAGCTTGTGGAATAAATAGGCTCAAGTGAGGAAAACCTCATGGTTCAACTTCCATCCTCATTGGCCTAATCAAAATATCTAAACTTGTCCTTGAGGCTTTGCAAAGCCCAAGGCACAAAAATACCTCATAAAATATCTAAAAATTTCTAAAAAAGGGAATTTAATTGACTTTGCATCATTTTCCAAGTGCAAAAATAGCTAAACGCACATTTGGAAAAAGCAGATTTTTGAGGTTCAAAAATTACAAAAATACTTCAAATTTATATCAGAAAAAGGTCCCCTGACTTGCCGGAAACATTTGGCAGCCTTCCTGATGTCAAAACGAGGCTCATGATAGCTTTTTGGAAAGCTCTGAGTGTCTACTTTCTGGCGCAACTGAAATTTCTCCAATATGATGCCTATAAGTCCTCCAAATGTGCATAAATCATGAGCCTCTCACCTGTGTGTAAAAATCCAGAAAATGACAGTTTGCTGATAGACCGGGCAGAGTGTGCAAAATGCGAGCCTTTTTCGTTGTTTTGAAGGGGAAAATGATCTCCAAACGCTCTGAAAATCGTTGAGGACATGCTCATGAAATTATGGCATCTGATGGTACCATTCTCCTCCCTTGACGAATCCTCAAAATGAAATGGCGAATTTATGAGTTTTTGATCAAAAACTCAAAAATGTCAAAAAAACAAAAAATTGTCAAAATGTGCCCAAAATTGGCCTGCATGACCCTCAAGGGTCGTTAGCAATGTGTTCCGAAGCTGAAGCAAAAATGTCAAGTGCTGATGTGCCTTTCCTCTCTTTCCGTGTTGGGCGCTTCATGAAACTGTTGTTTATCACTACGGAGTTACTGTTGTTCAACACTCTTCTCCTCTTTTTCCTGCTGCTGCTCATCTTTACCACTATCATGCTGCTCTTGTTGCCTTGCCTAGAGGGGCATCTTGATCTAGATGTTCTCCTGAAACACCAAACTTCTTCAAAGTCTTTGAAATGCCTTCTTTTAAATCAAATTCTGTCAACTCACTGTTTTGATAAGGAAACAGTGTTTCTGTGGATGTTTGTGCAAAATGCTCTCTTTCAATGTGAAACCTCTGCCCCTTTAAAATGTGGCCTTCCCAACCTTGGATATGTAATTCAACCAGCAAACCTTTTAAGAAGAAAAAACATAATGAAAGGAAGATAAACAGTCAAGTGAATATGCTGTGTATAGTGACAAGGTCACCCTGCTCTGTGATGTTCAGAGGCCAATCAATATATTCTTGTATCTTTGACTGAGGTAAACTTCTCAACTTCACAATCTTGCCTTTGTCTTAGTATGCTAATCAACCAACAAAGCTCACACCATACACACAGTCACCTTAGTGCAGACACACAGTCAATTTCCCTGTTCATAGAACAAAGGTGACAGATCTTGGAAATGTTTCAAAGGATTCAACCAAGCCTGCAAGAGTTTTAACTTTCAAACAATCAAGGCTCTCTTTTCAATATAGAACCCTGTCTCTCTAGAAGATCGCACTTTCAACCATCTGAATATCAACTTATCAAATGAACTTGAAGAACAGAAAGACAGTCAAGTAGTATACATAGTGAACAACTATCTTTTCTGTGGTTGGTGAAGGTAACCTGCCCTTTGATGCTTTGTAGATATAAGAAACCTTTGTCCTTTGAATAAGAAGGTGAAAACATAGTTTTGAGTTCAAAACCCTTTTCCTTGTAGGTATTTCATTAGCATATTCAGCACTTTAACACAGTTTTAAACCATGGATACCCACACAGCAAAAACACTGTTTACAGACATGGTGACAGAGTTTGAAAATTTTTTGTAGGTGGTAGTAGTGGTCTTGCAGCAATCAATCAATCAAGGTTATTCTTTAAACAAAACTCTACTCCTTTGTCATGCCTTTCAACTAACATATTTCAACATTATCAACACAGTCAAAGTCACTGTTCATAAGATAGGGAAAAAGGGCTTATGTTGTTTTTATGATGTAGTAGCAAGGCCTGCAGCCTTCAACAGTAAAAACCCCCCTTCAAACAAAAACTTCCTTCTCTATACCCCACTATTTCTTTATACCAGCTTTGCCCTACCTTTGAATGCAAATGATGACCTTTACTTATAGGATATGCTATAAGGAACTGAAGTTAAGACCTTGTTTTCTCCCTTTGATAAAATAGAGGAAACTGTTTTTGAAAGATCAAAAATGCTCATATGAGGGCTACTGTTGTTTGAAAACTGACCTTTTGTTCACCCTTTAATCACATTGTGCTCCTTCCTTCTTTCAAGACTGTTCCACTGTGTTTTGTGAGGAGTTTAATGTCTGTCTCTTATCAACAGAAATCACAATTTGAGGGCAATCACAAAAGCTCTTTAATGCAACTTCCACAACTCTTTTTTTATGTTTCATCCTTAGCTAGCAAAACCACAGTCAGTCTCGTTTTTCTTTGCCAATGAAAACACCAAACACAACTATGATTTTTCACCATGATTTCATCCCTTTTCCCTTCACATCAACAATTTTGCAAAGGTCATATAGGCATATAAATTCCTTTAAAATGGTGGCAAGGCTTTTTAGAAGGCTGGAGCAGCCTTTAGAAGAAATTTGGAGGCGTGTTGAACCTTTGAAATGTGCGCAGTGTGTTTGTAACTGAAAGCGCCGCGTTGCCGAGTCACAGTCGGGCCAACGTGACCGGCGCCTACAGGCGCGCCGCGCCGTAGTATAATCACTGTGTAAAATTTCATCTGAGCGCGCCGCACGCTTTTCCAGGTGCGTCGTGCAGCTTTAAACCTTCCAAAACTTCTACAATTTGCTCGAAAACCTCCTTTTATCTAATGGGCGGTCAAGAAGATGTTTGTGAATGCTTGGTTGTGTTTTTGAACCTTGCAATGAGATTTGGCAATGGTTTTTTAATCCTCTTAGAGTTCAGACCCTTGAACAAAACCTGTGAGGTTTTTTTTTTAACAAAAACCTTTTGAAAGAGCCTTTGTTTTGAACAGAACATGAAGCAGTGCCTTTTTAAAGTTTATCATTTTAACACGCTATAAAAAACCTTTTCTTCGAACAATATTCTTGACAAGATGCTACAGTTGGCTTTCGAAAGGCAACATAGTGATGATTTCTTTTTGAAGTATAACAGGATTTTTCAAGAAACTGTAAACCTCTTCTATTGCTTTTTCATTGTTTCTTCTTGAAAAAGAGACTCTGTCACTTCTGCCTACTCCTGACCCTTTTTAAATGAAAACTTTGCTCAAAGACATACCAGTGATTTTTGAGGCGTTCTTTGCCATTTTTAAGGGGATGACTTGTCTCTTTCAACTTGATTGACAACCTCTGATTTATATACCCATATATTTTTTTAACTTGGTTTGACAAACTCTGCCCCCAAGCGCTTCATCAGTTTCTTCTTCAACTGTAGGTGTCAAATTTGCTGCATCTTTTAGAGTTTGCCATGGTATTTTGATTAAGAAGGGCATCCTTTTTCAATACACTTCTCTGTTCAAAAAATATTACCATGATGTATCTATCCATTAATAATGACAACCTATGTTTGTTTCCAGCTGATTATCTTTACATGCTTTTCCAAGGTTTCAAAACTCAGATCATAACTTTTTTAATATCCTTGTGTTGAGGAGAAAAACCTATGACGTGTAAAAAGCAGCTAGAGTTACTCATAAACACCAAAGCTCTTATTTTCCATTTTCTTCTAATGGATCTCTGAAATCACCAAAACTACTGCATCTGAAGGCTACATTTGTCTTTGTGGTGGAGTGTAGATTGCAACAACTGTACTTGCACTGGCGCTTTGAATGATATCAAGATGTCTCATGTCTGGGACTGTGTACTACTTGTCTGCCTTTCTCTATGTTTATTTGGAAACCATAGAATTTATCCCACAACCCAACAGAAACATAAGAGCACACAGTGGTCCTTTTTACTGAAGTGTCTTCTTGCTCAACATTGATTTGAGCCATTCATATAAACACCCCTGCAGAGATATTTTGCTATGATAGCTTTGATCAATGTAGTCTCTTTTTGTTGCGCCATACTGAAGATGCCTGAAACTTCAAATGATCCTCTTTCTTAGGACATAAGACCAAAAACCCTGCTTTCTTTTGTCTTGCATATTTCAGATCTTAGCCCTATTTTGATCATCACTTTCCTTCAGAAACCTTGAATCACTGTTTCACTGTCTAGTAAAAAAAAAACCTGTGTTTATTAGTCAGTTTTGTAATTTATTCAAATCAAGATTAGCCATCGCCCTCTGCTTATAGATGAAGGAGGCGCCTTAACCCTCTGCTTGTAGATGAAGGAGGTTCTTGGCCATGACAAATTACAAGTCTGTTTGACAGTGCTGTCTTTCTTTTACTGTGTCATCATGCTGAATGAAGCTGCAAGAGTTTGATGAGTAACTCCTGGCCCTGCAGATGTATCTCAGGCTCATGTTGACATTGAGAAGCAGCTGTTCTTCTAAATGTGTATTCAAGAATTTTCTCCTGAGATGAAGATATATTTCCTGTCTTTGTAAAATCCATAAAACACTGTAAAACACCTAATAATCAGCTTGAGACTGTGGTCTATGCAGTGCTGAGACTTAGGGGTGTGTAAGTGGCGCGACTTAGGGCTGTGATCAATTTCATTTGCAGAGTGGGAGGTCTGTTATGATTGGTCTGTAGCAGATGGAGGTTTTTGGCCTTTTGATGGTTGCCAAGGGTAAAATGCCTTAAAGCGCCACTTCCTAACTTAGGGGAGGCTTTTGAAATAGACTTGGATTGTTCTTTTAGAGCTGATGGGAAGACCAGTAGGGCTAAAGCTAGATAGGATAGTGATAATGAGGTTTAACCTTGACATGGGCGGACTAAAAAGTAGGAGGGCGAAAAAAAGTTTTATGAGGGTTTTCTAGATGACAAATTGACATATGGAGATCAGCTTCTAGAAAACTCAGCTATGGATCTAGTCATCACTAACAAGTAGAAAATGCGATGACTAAAAAGGCGACTTCTTTTCACTAAGCTCCATCATCTTGTTGCATTTTCAACACTCCCTCTCAACAAGATATGGATTATCTGCAACCCCTATCCTGCCTCTATGGTATTCGAATTTTCTCCTAGTGAGTGCCTTCGTCAAGATATCAGCATCCTGATCCTCCGTGGGAATGTATGAAAGTAACATGATTCTCTGCTGCACACAATCTCTGATATGATGGTACCTGATGTCGATGTGTTTGGATCTATCATGAAATACTGGATTAGCCGAGAGTTTAATGCAACTCTGGTTATCACAATAAATCACTGTAGGCTCCAAATGCAACCCGAACAATCCAACGAGGATCTTCCTCATCCAAATAGCCTTGCATGCAGCCAAGCTTGCTGCCATGTACTCGGCCTCTGTTGAACTGAGTGCCACGGATCTCTGCTTCCTGCTGTACCAGGAAACTGCTATCGACCCAATGCTGAAAACTCCTCCAGATGTGCTCTTTCGGTCCGTTGGGCTCCCTGCCCAATCTGCATCAGTGAAGCCGGAAAGCTTCGCTCCATCCTCCTGTCTGTACCATAGACCATATCCCGATGTGCCACTAAGATAATGCAATACATGCTTGCCTGCCTTCCAGAAGAGCTTGGTAGGCTTAACCATAGCTTGTGAAAGCTGGTTAACAGCATAGCATATATCGGGTCGTGTATTGACCAGATACATAAGCGACCCCACCAACTGTCGATGAACAGTGGCATCCACTGCCTCCGCTGAAGTAGCATCCTCCTTCCTCCAACCTCCAGGAAGAGGAGTATCAACAGGCTTGCAGCCATGCATGTTGAACTTCTCCAGTATTTCTAGGAACATCATACACGAAAACAAATAGTCACCAACTGTAATGCCATTTCCAATCCCGGAAATAATGAAGGAGGCCCAAGTCCTTCATCTCAAACTCTTTTGCAAGATCCTCCTTGCATGAGAGTATCAACAGCTCATCACCTGTCAAAATCAAATCATCTACATAAAGTACAATGATCAGCAACTTACCCTCCACCACAATCTGGTATAGGTTAAGATACGCCTCACTCTTGGAGAATCCAAGTCCGGTGAAATGCTTCAATATCGCATTGTCAACACCAAGCACGAGGTGCCACTACAAGCCGTACGTGCTCTCTGAGTGGCCCCACCTCCAGGCCTCATGCTAAAGATCTGAAACCTTGGGGTTGCACTCTATCTTACCCTCCTCCTCAGCAGCTCATTGAGAACATCAGATAACTACATCATCAGTGGATGTGCCACCCCATCATCATGAAGGCTAGGTATGGACATTATGGAAGGCCACCTTGAGCAGTGCAGTCTCCTCATGTGTCCTGAGTTGTGAGAAGCCACGGGCAACAAATCTTGCCTTGTACTTCTCCACACTCCCGTCGGCCGCACCAACTTCACTTTTGCCAGATCCACTCGTGAACCCACCAACGATTCCCCTCAGGTCGGGACAATCTCCCATGCACTGTTTCTGACAATCGAATCATACTCTTCCACCATGGCATCTACCCATGCGGGATCCTCCACAGCTTCCTCGAAAGAGGATGACTCTGTCACGATACACTTGCTCACAAGAGCCATGTATCCAGTATACCGGTCAGGTGACTGTCTCTGTCTGCGCTGTGCTGTAGGTGCTCCTACAACCTTCTCTGCGTCTTGAGCCAGTCGCTCAGCTTCTGTAGTGCGCTTCCGCCCTCTGATGGTTGGCGCTGCTTGAGTGGTATCTTCCACTCCATGAACCTCCTCCTGTTGCTGATCCACATCCTGAGGCTCATCCTTAGGAAATAATAGCTCCTCATTTGCATGCAAGTGTGGCTCCCTCTCAAGCGAACACTTCATCGCTTTCTCCTCCTGAAATTTGATATCATTGCCCATGGCTGAGTCTTACTTATTTGTCATCATCACAAATGTTGTCGTGTATGATATTACCTAAATATACAACCTCTGATGGATCAGCTTCTTTGATCCTTCGTCACATGCATGTGGTGAGGTGGGCAAAAAATCCTCCCATGAGAAATGAGTCCTCTTTCCGACGCCTCCTCAGAGTCTTACTCATGCCAAGTATCTTGTGAGGACAGCGATTCACCTTTGCAGTATTACATGCCTTAGAGTGGCTAGTGAAGGGGTAGTGCAGTCCGCTGCTTTCTCGCGTGCATGCCACGATCGTTCTGTTCTTCCGCTCAGCAACCCCGTTCTTCTGTGGGTTATGGGGTGCGATGAGCTCTCTCCGAATCCCTTCTGCGCTGCAAAAGTCTTTGAATTCAATAGAGATGAATTCACCACCATTGTCGCTCCTGAGAGCCTTCACATGCTTCCCCGATTCCTTCTCAACCATCGCCTTGAATTCACAGAACTTTGAAAATGTCTCGCTCTTCTTCTGCATGAAGAAGATCCAGCACTTCCGAGAGAAATCATCCACAAAGATCACATAGTATTTGTGCTTTGCTGTCGAAGCTACTGAGAAAGGACCACACACGTCTGTGTGAACTCTCTCAAGGATCGTCGTGGCGTGACTATCCTTCTCGTGAAAGGTGGATTTCACATATTTTCCCAAGGTACACCCCTTGCACTGATCTGACTGCGCAAGAGTGCCCTTAGGAAGCCCAGTATAAATCTGCTGCAGTATCTTCAAGGCTCCATGGTGAAGGTGGCCCAACCTCCTGTGCCATAGCTCGCCATCATCCCAGCTCACCACTGCTTCCGCCTTGCATGCCATTGCTGCGCAGCCATCTACTTGCAACTGATAAAGTTTCTTGACTCGAACCCCTATCTTCCGGGTCTCTCCAGTTGTCTTACTGCGCAGGAAAGCCTTTCCTTCGCTGAAGACCACATCATACCCCTTGTCTTCCAACATCGCCACAGAGATCAGATTCTTCATCAATCACAGGAGCCACGCAGCCTTTGCTTCATCTGAAAGTTTGCAGACTCCTCTCAAAGGAAATGAATGCAGATACCAATCTCACTATTTCTATCATCGCCCATCTCGTGTGCACGCCCAGATCAAGATCTTTTTCCTCCGGATACGAAAACGAGATCGATCTCTGTTGATCGAAATGGCTTTGTGCATCCATAGAACCATCACTGATCCCACATCACACTTGAGACCAAGCATGCGATCGGTGAAAAATCCGATTCAAAGGCGGAGGCCAATGCCTCTCTGCTGCGGATCCATGACCTTCTTATTTTCTTCTTACAACGCGGACAATTTGTGGCATAGTGTCGTGCTGGTGACAGTGAAAACACTTCACCTTGGACATGTCTTGCTTCTTGCCTTTCGCACCAGACTGAGAAGCTTTCTTGCTCTTCCCCTTCTTTTCTTTGGCAGCCAAAGCGCAATTTTCTTCGTCAGATGCCTTTGATGAAGATCCGTCCCTGCTAGTCCGCCTTATCTCCTCTTGCATGAGATCCGCCCAAAGTCGCTCCCATCTCGGCAACTTCTCCCGACCATTGACAGAGTCCTGATAGGAATGCCAACTCTTCGAAAGACCAAGGAGAGCCAGGTCCACCAAGTCCTCTTCATCGACAGTCACCCCCACACTTCCCAGCTCATCTTTGCATTGAGTGAACTTCGTGAGGTACTTGGCGATACTGTCACCTTTCTCCATCTTAATGTTTCTGAGTTTATCCTTGAGCGCCAGCTTCCTTTGGTCGCTCTTGCTCTGGAATAGATCTGTCAACGCTTTCCACATCAAATATGGAGAAGCTTTTCCATGCAGGCTAGATATAATGTGATCCTTCATGCCCTCCAACAGAATCCTTCGACATTTCGCCATCTTCTTTTGCCAAGCCTCAACTTCAGCAGGATCAGTAGGCTTTTGGACATCCATATCTACAAACTCCTTCAGCTCGTTATCATCTAATACCGCCTCCATCCGGTCTTTCCATGCAACATAATTCGAACTACCTTCAAGGGCATACTCGAGTCGCAAACCGTTGAAAGACATTTCAACTCTGGCACCAAGAAAACAATCTGCTGCAAAATTCGAATTCCAAGCTCAAAACTCAACTGCTTCTGGATCTGTGAGAACAAATTATTTCTAGCACAGAGATCGACTGTAAGGGAATTTACTGGATATATCACCTTTCAGAGAAAGGATGGATCTAGAGGCTACCTGGCCCATTACAGACTTTGTCTACCGAAATAAAATTGTAATCACTATAATAGATCTCGATGATCAATTCACTCTAATACCATGTAGAAATTTTCTGAATAATGAAGATTTATCCACTGAGATTATCCTGGTCACACATTAATTCGAATTCATGCATAACACATAACCTCTTCTACAATTGATCAACAATTTGCGGAAATAGAAACAGTCGCATGCGCACATAAACACAATATGTAATGGGAAAAGCTTATAGCTGAAAACCCCCAACTATTTTGTATATTATAATAGAAGAGAACATGTAACAATCTCAGTACAATACTCCTCACAAGTACTCAATACTGTCTCCAAAAGTTACACACAAAACTAGCACAGTTTTGAACAAGTCACAGGTTCAAAACTCATCCACTAATTGCCTGCCTCTATTGCGCAATCCAAGTTAGTTCAATGAGAGATTCAAGTTCGAATCTCCTTGGCTTCAACTGCGCAATCCTCATGGGAAATCTCCTCCAATTCTTGTGCAAATCTCATGCACAACTGCTGTCGTAACTAATAGCAAACTCACCCTTTCATCTACCTCTTCCACTGGTCTCCACTGAACTGTCCATGCACTGTAGTGAACTGATGTGTTCTTGAGTTGAATAATGAGTTAATAATTAGTGAATTAAATAATATTTAATTCACTCCACTCATTACTAGTTGATTAGCTAGTTAAACTAATCTCAACCAATTCAACTAAGTTAAACCGAACACAACTCCACCAACTGTCTCATCAACTCCACCAAACTTCTGCCACTGAAGTCCTAACTGAAGTCAACCATGCATGAGCTCACCAAACCCCAAGGAATAGCGTAATTCCTTCTGTCAGATGCATGGGCCACATCCGTAGCTCCAACTAAAGTGTTGTAAGAGAATAAACTGAAGTTTAGAGTCCAAATATTATTAAGGGCTAATAATATTTGACTGACCTATTTTTAGACAGGCAGTCTAAAAATAGACTTCGACCTGTATGTCTAAAAATAGAGGTCCATCTATTTTTACCAACTCGACCAATCATCCAAGAATAGCATACTGCAACTCCTAGACCATGCTCCATATGGCTAAAAATAGACATAGTCTAAAAATAGACTTTGCGCCAAAAATAGCCTACGGGCCCACTTAGTGAAGGTGACTTCATTTCACTAAGCTCCATCATCTTGTTGCATTTTCAACATGTCTCAAATCTATTCTCTATTGTCTTATAGCAAGCAAGAAC